>VZRR01010904.1:131894-482473 GCA_013398015.1 Oreocharis arfaki | reverse complement strand
GGGGGGCTGTCACTCACGTGACGTCACGGCGGGATGAGCGGGCAGGCCGAGGTATGGCCGCGGCCGCGTTCTGCAGGCATCGCTGGGTCCGTGTGCCTGGCGTCCGTGGGGATGCGTGGGCTCCTGCAGCCCAGCCTTCCCCTCTGCGGAGGCCCTGGAGCTGGGCAAGGGGGCCGGGGTGGGTGCGCTGCCGCCTCTGCCTTCCCAGCAGCGGTGTATCCATGGCTGGTGGGCAGCTGCAGCTGTGCCCGTCTCTGTGCAGGCGTCTCGCTGTCCCGCGCGTCCTCCGCCATCCCCTGGTCCGGCATCTGCCATCCCCTGCAGCGGCTGTGGAAGCAGCAGCTCGGCAAGGCCGCTGAGCCCCTGCCTCGGCCTGCGCTGCTCCCCTGCGGAGCGCTGCGAGGACCGCCTTCGGCAGACAGCAGTGGGTGAAGCTGTGCTCCGTCCCAGCCCCGGGGTGTCCTTTTTGCTCTCAGAAGCCACCACAGGGGCACGTGTGCTGCCCAGTCCCCGTTCATCCCGCAGAACATCAGCAGGTCTTGTGTCTGGATCAGCTCCTCCAGCTGTCTGTGCTGGTGGAGGCCCTCTGTCCCCCTGGAGCTGGCTTGGTCTGAACCTGTGCTGTCTCCTGTCCCTGGGGAAGGTTCAATCCTTGCCTCTATGCAGGCTGCTGCTTCACTCGGTGGTTACCACAGTGTAATTGCAAAATGTTTGCTAGGCTGTGTCTTAATGTCACATATTCTTGTGGTTTAGGCAGCTAGTTTGGTCTGGAAAAGCTAGGCATAGAAATGTAGAAAGGGTGGGAATAATTTCAGTTCATGCTTTGAAGCTAGGTATGCTTCATTTTCTAATGCAGAACAAGGCATGGAGTCTTAGAGTGACTTGTGCGTTATTACATGGAAAAATCTTTGAACCAGAGGTGCAGTTACTCATTTAGTTCTCTTAAACAGAAGAAATAATAACAGGCTTGCAATTTTGGTTCATTTCCTAATTGTCTGCTTTTTCTTCATAATAATATGTTGATGTGTAGACTGGGAACACTCTTGCTTCTTTTTTTTTTTTAATAATATTGGGTTTTGTTTCATTTCTAGGTTAAAGTGAAAATACCATTTGGAAACAAATACCTTGATGCTATCTTTTCTGTCCCAGAGAAGAAACCAATGTATGGAGTGATTCTTACTCATGGAGCTGGAGGAGACATGAATTTCCCTCACTTAGTGTCCTTGGCAGCCTATCTTGCATCCCATGGAGTTCTGTGCCTGCGGTTTACTTGTAAAGGCCTTAATGTTGCTTACAGGACTAAGGCTTTCAAAACAGTTGTGGTGAGAAGTGACCAGATTCTTACAGCAAAGCTTAGATCCATGGGTGTTGTCTTCCAGGTTTCTTAAACTACAGCCAGAGATTAGTCAAGTGGCAGTGGGGTAAATTAGAACTAATGTTTAGCTAAATGGAGCACTGTGTGTGAATAGAAACAGCGGAAGCAATTCTTAGATGGGCAACAGCTGGAACAGCTGCCACAAATGTGTGGGTTTGAGTTCAGGGAGAAAGAAAAGCTTGACAGAAAGCAAGGGGGTTTCATGGGAAAACTTACAGCTTGCAAAAAATGGAAGTATTTAGGATGGAAACGAGCTGGGTGGTCTCGGAGGGCTTAGTGAGGGGAGGGAGATGAAAAGAGACAGCTTTGGAAGCAGTTTTGAGAGAAAGAAGCTGATCTGAGAATTGTGCTGGGTCTTAGAGAGTTGGCAGCTGGGAGAAAGAGACTTTTGGGAAAGAGCAGGGGACTGGGTCGCAGCAGGTTTTGAAGCAAGAGAAATTGGGATTAGCATATGAGAGCCTTAGAACCTAAGTAACCTTTGATTCCAAAATCAGTTTGAAGTGCTATCTGCATCTGTTTATCTCTTTCTGCTGCTACCTTATTAAGGATGTCCTTATGTACCTAGGTTTTGCTAAACTGAGCAGCCTTTTGTTGCAAGAGTATCAGTTTGAGATTATTCCCCTGGTCTGAGTATGTTGGAAGGAGTGGAATTTTTTTCCTGATTATCTAGGGACTACAAGCTAGGAAGCGCTTTGCATTGAGCATGAGGCATTTTTATAGCAGCACAAAGTCCAGTTCTTAAGGAATTTTATATGATGTCATTGTGATTATATGTACATTAATTTGAAGTCAGACCCTGCTGTCTTTAATGTGGATCTCCATTCTCTTTTGAAGAAGCATAATGTTGTTAGTGCGTTTCTGTTAATAGGCTGCTGTGTAAAGGTAGTTTTAAGGCATCTGCTAAGATAGCATCTGATTAGTTGTCTCCTAAAACCTGAAAAAATGTTGCTGAATTTTATATTTTCTGTTGGGCTTAACTGATCGTGTCACAAACTTTTAATTGGAAATACATAACCTCAAGGAAGGGCATTTTTGCTAACCTACTTTGCCTTTTGATGGGCCAAGAGTGTGCATGGGGTCTGTTGCTATAACTGAGTTGATACATAGTAATCACTTATGTTTTGGTAACTTGATAGGGCATATGATATTTAAGACTTGCTGGGAGCTAGTGTGAAATTGACTTTGTCTATGTTGTTGCTGCAAAATGTTATGAAACTATTTGTTTGAGAAAACCCAAGAGAGCACCTTGTATGTTCCCGTTATTTGTTTAATCTCCAGTGCTGAAAGAGCTTCCTATTTTCTGTTTGGTAGCTACAAGCAGAAGAGATCCCTAGCTATCTTAATTCTGACTTATAATGCTTCTTTCTCTTATTTCTTTAGGAATACTTAAAACTTTCTGATGATTATAAACTTTCTGGTGTTTTCCTTGCAGGTATTGTTTTTATTATCAATAATTTTCTCTCTTTTACTGTCTTGAATAATAGCAATCTGTAAGAATTCCAAGTCTATCCCACTTTGGTGAGACGTGAATGAATCCTCCTTATGGTACTGCAGGTCTTGCTGCAGAGGAGGAAAGAAAGAGCAATAGATTGTATTTTCTAGGTACTTTGGGAGAAAACTTCCTTGTCCCAAATTACAGGGCATGAGTTTTCTGATTATCCATCTGTACTTTTTAACTGCAGCTCTTGAAGAATTGTGATTACTGGTAAATGGAAAACAGTTTTCCCAAAACTGGTTTTGGTAATTAAAACTTTGTGGCAGATAAAAAAAGTCTGCTATGTTATGTGAAAAGGGGAATAGATGGGGGTGATTAGGAATATCTTGATAGGGGAAATTATAATTTTCTCTCAGTGAAACCAAATCTGTTCTGCTGTAAGACTCAGCCACTTGTAACCCTCAGTTACAGCTCATTGTCAGCTCATATGCCTCCTCTTTGAGGAAATACTTTGATATTCCCTTGCTGTTACTGGCTGACCTCATGTTACAAGTTCACACGTTTTTCTCTCCCTTCTACTTTTACTTTTAGGCTGAAGTTCAAGGTTTGCAAAAACACTTGCTGGATTTGTTTTGTGAGGAAAGTGACATCGAGCACAGAATTTTGTTTTGAATTTGAGCAAATTGAGGTTGCATGAACAAGATAATATCATGGCTATCTCAGATTTCCAGGCTCTGGAGCATAGGACCAGCCCCTCTCTTCCCTTGCCCCTAGGATGGGCTGTTGTTCCTTCCAGTATTGCAAAGGATCTCTATCCATTTATATTTTCTTTCTTTTCCCCTTCTTTTTTAAACAGGGGTGTAAATGTTAGAACTAGACAAATATCTTAGCAGAAAATGTCGAAATTAGGATTAATGTTTTTCATGGAGTAGAACATCCCTAGCATTTCATGCCTCTGAAATACACTCAGTTGGATTGGTTTGGGGAGTTGTTTACTGAACCAGAATGTAGATGAGGTGACAGCAGATAATAATTTTTTTTCCTTTATTTTTACATGGGAGAAAGGCCGTTCCATGGGCTCACGAGCTGCTGCCTCTCTGGTGTGTCAGCTGAGCCAGGATGATGGCGATGATGATTTCATTCAAGGTCTCGTGTGTTTATCCTACCCATTGCATCGACCCAAACTGCAGTCCAAGCTCCGGGATGAAGATTTATTACTGATCAGGTGTCCAGTGCTGTTTGTCTCAGGATCAGCAGACGAGATGTGTGAAAAAGTGAGTACCCTTGTAAACCCTGCCAGGAAAGGGCGGTCTGGAGGAGCAGCAACAAGCTTCAGTGACGCCTGTATTTCACCTAATTAACAGCCTTCCCTAAACAGATGTCTTCTGAAGGAAGCCTTGGGTAGGAAACTTCATCAGACACAAGGAAGCCTGGCAATGCTTTCTTTTGCTGCTTAAAACTTAATGGATCATGCTTGATCTTCCACTTCATCATGCTCATCTTTGGGCCACTGAAATACCACTGATTAAAATGGTTTCGATGGGATTGCACGAATTTAAAATGGCCTATGGAAGGAGCGAGTTATTTGCTATTTTGTTTTAACCATTTCAAGTTACAAAACCTGTGCTGTGCCACCAATTTCACATTGGTCACATTTTCACGGAAAATTCTTCTAGCAAAGCAGTTCTACCCCCAAGTCAGGCTTCTGTGGTAGAAAATTATATTTTTGTAGAGATGAAGAGCAGGTGTGCAGAGGCAGGGAAACAGTGCTTTTCTGCCTTGTTTTCTTGAAACAGGTATCTGTTGTTCTTGAACAGGTCAGCTTGAATTTGGGGCTAAGTGCAATTGGCATTTTTCATGCTTGGACAGTTTCTAAGGAGTCATAGTGCTTTTGGGAGGAATTGTTGCCAAATTAAGTCAAGCTAGCAGTCAGCAAATCCTTGGAGCGCCCTCTTAATGGGGCAATCTTTGACTTTGTGAGCTGGTTCTTAGATCTGTTTGCTGAGAAATTTGAACAGTGTCAAAGCCAGTCCCTAAGGAATTACATTGCTACTTGGCCTCTGTAGACAAATCTTTCTTCAATTCTATCATTTTATTTCCAGTACTACCCTCTGACAGTAAAAATGGACTCCTTTGATAGTATGGGGAGGGTGCCTGCACAGGGTCGTGACCTGTGCAGGTTTTGAAGTTCTAATTTTCTGCTATTCTCTGTTTGAGTGAGGGTGAAGCTTTGAGCAGATCCCAGTATTTATATCCTGAATAGAGCATATATCCCATTTTCCTCTCAAGGTGTTTTTCATGTGCACACAGATCCATTTGGACTTAAGCAGCTGACTATTTTGCACTACACAGGTGAAGCAAGAGACGTCTAGGAGTTTCAGAATTTGTAGCAGCTGATTCTCTAATATTTGCATTCTTATTTTCTCCACAGCAATTGCTAGAAGCTGTGGTGAGCAAAATGAAAGCCCCTAAAAAAATCCATTGGATTGATAAAGCAAACCATGGGATGGCAGTCAAAGGACGAACAACAGATGATGTCATGGAAGAAATAAATGCACAAGTTTTTTCTTGGCTTAGAGAGAATGTTCAACTGGAGCACAAATAATTTGCAGTGTTCAAGCAGTATCTTCATTTAGTTTATTCCTACATGTGGCAAATAAGGGGTTTGTTATTTTTGAGAGGCATATTTTTTAAAACTGATCTTTTCAGAGGTCCAAGTGTAAATGCAAATAAAGCTTTTTATGAATGAAAAAAAAATATGCAAAACAATAACTTCTTCAAGGACAGAAAATAAATCATAGCAGCATTGTTCTCTGTGTTTCTATGCAAATAACTATATAAAACACTTGGGAATGCAGAGGATTAAGTAATGCTTTTGACTAATATTTGAAGTAATAAACTGGAAAAAATGTACTTGGACAGCATAGTTTTAGGAGTCTTCAATTTTGGAGTATGTTACTGATGCTGCACTTGCTTGCAGTTAAAACCTACTGATTTGTAGGGTTCTACCATCACATCCCCTGAGGCTGATGAGCCTACTCTGCCTTGGTGCTGCACTCCCAGGTGCTTCAAAACCAGTGAGGCAGGGAGAGGAATCTCTGGTCAGTTCCAGTGTCTGCCACCTTAGGGAGCTGGATCCTGCCTGTGTGGGGAGGAGGAGGAGGTAATGCAGGCACAGCTGGGCTTGTGGAGCAAAGAACATGGTTTGTTCACAGTTTTGAGAAGTCCCCTTCAGCAATGTCCTTTGTGCGAAGGACTGATCACAGAGCCCCTCTAATAAATAAAAACTGATAGAAGACGAATTGTGTTTAGTGATGGAGGAACTCCTGGAGCAGGAAGCAGTTCTGTATCCATTGTGACATGTCACACAAGGCTTCTATCCAGAGGGCTCAGAAGAGGCAGGCCAGGGTCTGCACCTCATTACGCATTAGCAGGAGCAACTCAGGTCCCTGTGTGAGCTCTGACACTGGAGAGGGGATGAAACACTGTGTGTACTGGCAGCTGCAGCCTTCCTCATTATGGGCTGTGAGTAACCTGTTGGTATAACCAAGCTTACAGCAGTATTGGAATTGTGTTTTCCCTTCAGGTTAACAAGATTTATTATGAACCCCACAGCATTGTCTTTGAGATTCTCTCAGATGGGACAAAGTTATGGTCTGAAAAGAGGCCTTTGGATAGAGGGATAGATGGGGTAGGGGGAAAGATGAACAATTCTCGTCTGCCCTTTTTTGCTTGTGAAAAGACTCTCTATAAACAAGCATGAGTAAAAAGTATCTGCAGTTCCAAGGTATCGCAGGACAGGAACACATGACTGATACAAACATGGTTTTTATTTAAAAAAGAAATTATAAAAATGTGTTTGAACACGGCTCTGTCACCACTGCATGATAAAAAGGAAATAGAGGGTGCTTTGTTTTCTTCCATATGTAGATCATGAAATGGTAAACTTCAAAATATCCACTGACATTATCCATGGGCATACTAATCCAGATTTTTCTTCTTCCTTTAAGAAGACAGTCTGAATGTAGGTAAATACTGAAAAAATTTATTTACTTCTGTCAGAGTTCATCTTTGGCCTGCAGTCAAGAAAGAAGAGACATGTTTCAGTTAACTGGAAGTTTAATTTTTCACTGTCTAGTCCTGCAAAGGCATCAAGAAGTGTTTCTAAGTTCGATAGGTGTTAATGGCCTGGCCTGATAACTGATACTGTGGGGCACTGAGCAGCCCTGCTCCAGCGGGGCTGAACAGGAACTGAAGACACCCAGCACTTTACCTTTAACTCTGCATGTACTGTACCTTTTTTCGGTGGCAAGTGCATGGGAAAAGGTCATCATCAGGCTGCTGCACCTTCTCCATCCCATCTCTGATCTTTGGTTCACTCACCTGCAAGCTGGCATATTCCTAGTTTTAAAAAAGGAAGATATCATTAATTCATAAATTTTTTAGGTTGTACATCAGGTTGCCAATATTGCCCCAACTCAGCTGAGCCATTCTGTAAAAACTCTGGGGCTACACAATCTGTTCCTGCAGACTCCGTCACGGATGGTGAGCGGACACTCGGCTGCAGACGGGAGCCCCTCCGGGTGCCTCCCTGGAGTTTGGTATCCCAGTGCTAATGCACAGATATTTTCAGCTGTGGTTCACAGGGTGTGTGTCTGATGTGGAATTCTTTGATCATTGTGGGCAACGTATACTGGCAGATCAGATCACAATTTATGGGATCCGGCTGCATCTCCAAGAGCCAGTGTAGTCTTAAGGGGTTTCATAGGATATAATTGAACAAATGTTTGTAAACCAAATGAAGATTTTAATTGCTGCTGCTTGCTTCATGGCTTCAAGTTCAAGACTGGCCAATTTCCCGAAACTCTGTTACCCCAAATTCTTCCTGTGTGATTTCTATTTTTGTGCCAGTATCTTAAAAATATACTGACCTGGAAAAGTTTGAGGTAGTAACAAAAAATGTGGTCTCCCATGAGATTGTTTCTCACAAATTCTTGTCCAGATTTTGCAATATTTTTTGCCTGTCGAAGAAAATGAAAGTTTGTTGTTTTTTTTTTATTGCTCAGAACTAGTATTTATTTCAGGGTGCTACTGTTGACTGGGGAGTTATGTATGTTGTTGACAGTTTAGGATAACTCAATAAAGCATTCTTTTTAAAAGTTAGGGCATTGTTATGAAAATACTCTTTTTTTTCCTGAAGTTCAATTTGATACCAAATTAAGGACAATATTATACATTTTTAAGTCTTTTTCTTGTTTGTAGAGTTGATGAAAATAATTTTCAAGTCCTTCTAATTTTTTTTTGCTTTGTTTTAAAGAAATGCAATTTTTGTTCTCTTCTAGAAACATTACTGAATACTTCTAAATGCATATTTTACCTCTTCATCATGATCTTTTGCCCACTGTAGTTTTTCTAGCAGATCACTCAGGTCACTTTTAAATGGGATGTAATGTTTCCACGGCTGCAGCTCGTTATAAAAGTGCTCATAGTAGATGGAGTCTTGCTTTAGCACCACACTGTTTC
Source organism: Oreocharis arfaki (assembly GCA_013398015.1). Classification (NCBI taxonomy): domain Eukaryota; kingdom Metazoa; phylum Chordata; class Aves; order Passeriformes; family Paramythiidae; genus Oreocharis; species Oreocharis arfaki. The sequence continues at coordinate 474,140 of VZRR01010904.1, read as the reverse complement.
CTGCTAGTAGATAAGGCAATCGGTATGCTGCCACTGTGCCATCAATATTAATTTGATATTTATACTGGAAAGAAAAGGACCAGAAATTACTAAAAACCACAAGATGCCTGTGGCTTGGTTAGGTTATATTCTGAGGGCACTGGTGTTACTGACTTGCCGATATTGAGACATGTAGGACTGGCTAGGCAAGCATCAATGTCTAAGAAGCTTTAATTATCTAGTTTGGAATTCATCACAGTGCAGGGTACACAGAGCTTCATCAATTAAGTTCTCCGGGAATTCTTAGGCGGTCATCCTCGGATGTGAGGGTAGATGTGCCACTTCATCCACTGATTTTCCCACTATGTTAGTTATGTTAGTAGTCCTGATCGCTGAATCAGGAAAAAGAAATAAAAATGAACTTAAAGTTACATAGATTACACAAGGTTCTACAGAACCTTTAGATGTAAATCAGACATTATTATCCTGAAGGTAAGAGCTACATAGCAGTTAATCTCACTGGAGGGATGTCTAATCATGCTTGTTACTGGTGGTGTCCTGAAAAACTAAAAATCACTTTATTATCAGTAATACATACTGAGTTATTTGATAAGGGGAAACAGTGAGAACTGAGTTCCATGAAAAATGATTAGTGGCTTACCTTAAAAAAATCAAAGAATGAAATGTGCTTAACAATAGGGCCATAGAGGCTTTCATCATGTTTAAAGAAGAAAAAGTTTGTGAAAGCAGCATCTATGATCTCTGGATATTTCCTGCTGAGTTTTACAAGCTCAAGCCTCTCTTTGCGGCTGTCACGTCCTCTCCAGAAGGCCGTGGTATTCTTGTCCTCCCACGATGGGCCAGTGTTTGCTTGGACTGACATCATATCCAGGCTGACTCTGCAGGAGAAAGAAGTGATTTAATAGTGAAGCCTACTGGAAACTTTTTAAAGTGCAATTACTTAAAAGTACCCATAGGCAGAGAGCAAAGATGAAGGTAAGTCATGAGCACACCACGATGTGTTACTGTATCAGTCATTTGCAGCAACAGAAACAGATAATGAATGTTAAGTTCACAGGCGTGTGGAACGACAGCATCAGTTCAACAACATGGCATGTGGTAAGAGTACCTGTCAGCTGTCATGGAAAAAAGTAGGTGAAAGTAGGTATGGTTGCCAGACAGGTGAAGGTGATGCAGAATAATGTAACTTGCTTAATAGAACATATTGCACTTCCTTAAAAATGTTGAGAAATAAAAGCACATAAACTATGAGGGCACGGGATAGCAAATTTAGAAAAAGTCTTGATAAAGCAATATGGAAACGGAACTAAATGCAGTGAAATGATAAACAAGTTCAAGATGGATTACAAAGATTTCTTAGAAGCTGTCTTTGTAGTGTTTCAAGACAGAACAGAGCAGTTGCCACGGCTAGTTATGGTCAGTAATCAAAGTGGGAATGGTAGCTCCTAGTACAAGAACTCTAGCTATGTTGGGATTTGAAAGGTACATAAAAGAAGGATTGTAACAGAATCAGGAAAGAAAGACACCTGGCCAGTTGTCAGCAAGCTCATGGGGGAAGAAACAAAGCAAACAAATCAAATGCCTAGCCTTGAAACACGCTTAAGTGCTATTTTCAGTGACTTGACCATGTTTAGATAAATTTAGATTTTTGAAATGGAACAGTGAAGTGTAATGTGAATATATTGATTACACAGTTACTGCCTACCTAGGGTGCCAACGTGTCGATGAGTAAATGAAAACAGTTAATGCACTGTTAACACACAGATCTCTATGGAAGATCATTCACTGTGAATTTTGTGAAAAGTTTAAGCCATTTCTTACCGTCCCATAGTCTCCAAAACTGAGTCTGTTAAGTCGTATGTTGGCATGACAATGTCTTTTGACTCACTGGACCCACACCATGAGAAGATCGGGTGCAAGTTTTGTGGGGGCTTCCTTTTCTCCAGAGGCCAGTCCCCCAAATTAACAAAAAATTCTACATCTGGCATTTTCACCTAAACAGAAGCAAAGTAGGCACAAATGCAGTTTAACACAAAACAGTATTCTGCTGGCATCTTGCATTTTGAAAACAACCTCACTAAGAGGAAAAAATAGCCTGGTGTCTAATATACCTAATGTACCTGTAATAAATCATTGAAGTTAAGAAACCTGTTAGAAGTATTGAGACCACTACAAAATAGTATTTTTAAAAAAAAAAGATTTGTACAAAGTCACATAAGGCACAGCAGCATCCTTTTTAGAGGATGGTTTCCTGTTATACTTCACATGAGCGGCCACACAATCTTTTTATCAGGCTAGCATGGGGACCTAGTCAGCAACTGTATAGTTGCAAGGTAAGTTGGATCACCTTGTTACTACGTGGAAAATTGCTGCTGGGTGGTAAATTAGTTTTCTGTCACATCAGTGATGTGATTCACCCTGTGTCTGCAGGATGCCTAAATCCAACAGAAGAGAAGAAACAGAAATAAACAGCCATGATGGGAAGACCACATTTAGTCAGTGCTGTAGTTAATTATTAAGCATCACATCATCACTTATTTAAAATATTTGGTAGTGTAGAACCATACCTGAAATCACTGTTGCAGCCAAAAAGCAAGCAAAATACTGTTGATGGCCAGGAAGCAGGACAGAGGGCATAAATTTGCTGCTATATGAAACCGTAATGCCTATATTAAGGCATTAATGCCCCTATATTAAGCATTGTGTGAGGTTTGAGCATTTTCAAGTGAAGTAAGAAAAGGTACAAAGAAAGGCAGCTTTGTAGTTTTCCAAAGAAAGGACCGGCTGCCTTGTGAGGAAACACTGAAAATGGTGGGGCAGTTCCGTTTGGAGAGCAAAAGGCAAAACATGGCATACGGCTGAGTGTTACAGAACCCTGAAGGCACATATAAGGTCAGTGCAGAACTAATGTCATTACTCAGTTCACTATCTTAATTTCATTTTTTAAAAATATACATCTCCACTACATCTCCCTCAGTTGCTTCTTTCAAAGCAAAAGAAATTAATAATTTGCCAAACATCACTCTTCTAAATGGTGGAAGATACTCTCTTGTTTTCAAAGGGTGTTTGTTACACAGTCTAGTGCTCAGCACTAAACTTCATTATTACAGTGCCATCTAATGGTTGTAATGGGCATAAACCACTACAAATTGTATTTTCTACACATCCTCAGCAGCAGAATCACTCAGCAGCTTAAATCTTCTCCAACCATCTACTGTCACTCAGTGACACTGTCCGAATAGAAATTCTGGAGGTATTTAAGAGGACTGAGACAAACTGTGTTTTCTAGATCTGTAAACAGTTCCTGGTTTTGGAGTTAGCAATCCTTTTTCAACATTTAGTTTGAAGTCCTTAGATGCAATTTAACTCCATTATTTCTTGTCTAACACTACTGACACCAAGAACAGTTTACTTCCATCTTCCAGAGAACAATCTTTTACATAATTGCAGGCTACATTCACATCTTCCCTTAGACATCATGTCCTTCCTTAGTGTTAGATGAAATAAACCCCAGTGAAATTAATGTTCATTTGTACATTTAGTCATTTGTCCCATTTTCTTGTGCAATGTTAGTTCAGCAATGTTAGCAATTGAGCAATCCTTAAAGCATGACACCCAAAGGCTGACAGAGTAGCATAACTGATCCATTACTAATCCTGAGGATAGTGAAGAGGTTACTTGACATTTCTTTTACGTGTCGTGCTAACTTGTGTTTAGCTTTTTGCAGCAGTGTGCCACTGCTGAGTCGCACAGTGACACTGTAACCTTCACATTTTTCTACAGAAAATAACCACTCACTCTGTTTTAAAGGGCTGTCATAGCTATATCACTTGTCCAGCATTTGTGTATTATCCTGCCTTTGTCACTTAATTTTTATCCATTTTTCCATAAATTCTCTTGTTAGGAAAATTTAAAACTATGGTGCTGTAACAAGAGGTGCTTGAAGGCTCTTTCATTTCTGTTACCTGAAAATTCAATAAGCATATTCTCTAGTCCATCATTCAGTCAAAATATAAATAGTTATTAAATGGTGACTGAACCTACAATAAATCTCTGAAGAATATTTTTGTGACACCTTCCATATATCCGGAAGCATTGGCAACTATTATTCAAGTAAGGCTTTCCAAGCAGATTACATCAGTTTCTTCTGTGCAGAGTTTTTTACCTTGTTCGTGAAAAGCTTTTGAGACTTAGCCCCAAAAGCCTGAAATAAAGATACTTGACATCATAACAGAAATGTATTACCTTGTTATAGAACGTATATATGTTACTACTATGACATGTTTTATGATAAATCCATGTTGTTTCATACCAATTACCTTATCTTTCAGCATGTGTTTTTTTTTAATTTTTAAAGAAAGCTTTTTAGGTGAAGAACTCCATACTTCAGTAGTTCTTCTCTCTTCTTTCTCCTTTTTTTAAAAGAAAAAGCACTTTGTCTTTTTACAGTCAAAATAGATAGTAACTTGGCTATCTTCTTACTTCTCTTACTATTCTTTTTATGTAAAAATGACATACTTGTGTGCGCTGAAACTTCAGCCCTGCTATATTCTGTCACTGTATACATGATGTCAGGGGTTTTTCAGAGTTTCCCTAGGAAAGAGTCTGTGTGCTGCTTTTTTCTTGTACATCAAAGGAGTTTGCCCCCCACCACCTGCTGGGCTTTTGTTACTCCTTCTCAATGGAATTTAAGGAGAACAATATACATTCCCTACTTTTTTTTTGTCCATCCTGTAAAATGTACTTGCAGAGACAGGATTCTCTATTAGATGTTACAGGATGATTTATTTAGTCTACAGAAAAAAAAACCCCAAACCAACACACCCTGTCCTGGCTTATCAAACTCACCTATAAAAGCCTGCTATTCCATTAACTTTTGTGATAGTCCAATCAGGTGGCATTCTAGAATAGGACAGCTTCAAACAAGGAAAATCCATGACCTTTCCAAAATTAATCAATGAGCAAGAGTTCTTTAACAGAAACAGCAACAAATATACTGAAGAGTATTTAAGCCCAGGCTTCTATAAATTAGGACATGCAGAATAAGTGGCTATACAGATGAACTCACTTTTCTTGTCAAAGAAAGCAGTATGGCATCCATAAAAATTCTGAAGCCAACATGTTCCCCATATGTCTTTATATAAACCTGAAAATAAACAAAGGTTTTACTGTGTGATTTCATTTCAGAGAACGGCTGGTACAATTCAGAGCTCTTTTAATCACTTAGTAGCTAGTCAGACAGATTGTATGGCTGTATAGATTTATGAATCAGCTGGGAAGCAACAGAAATCTCATCACAGAGAAGTGATGAAAAAATAAAAAATTACAAGCTTTGCTTGCTTTTGCAGATGTTTGAGGTATGTTTCATGGAAACAGAAACTGTTGACTATTTCTGTAGTGTTCCATTCTTCTAATTTCCATATAAACTCCACTGAAGTAAGTACAGCTTTGTTATACAGAATTGTAGCTCTGATCCTCAGTGCAGCTAAAAGTGGTATTTCTTTACCTCAGAATTATGCACGATGTAATTTATTGACGCACTTCAAATTAGATGATCGTGACACCTCGCAGCAGTATTGCTCAGCGAACAGGAAACTGAATTAGCATTTAGGAGACTTGGGTGTGTGCCCAGTACTCATACTGATTGCCTGGAAAGTAATTTGCTTTCACTGTGTTTCAGTTGTAATGTGGACAAAAAAAGCACTTACAAAGTAGGACAGATATTGCTGAGCTCATACACAAACTTCAAAGCATTCAAGGACAGAGAAGCAAGCAAAGTCTTGTTCTTAAAGAACAGACCACAAGAAGCTTTTACAACTGAGAACAGACAAGCTGCCCAGTTAACATGGCTTGCCACCAAATTCCCATATGGACTTCAGATCAACCCACTGCATACCTCATTGTCTTTGATGGTGTAGTGACATAAACTCTGTCTTTGTCCAAACCTCTGTGGGATTTCTTTTGCAATCTTATCTGGGTCAACAGTGGGAAAATTTGCTAGGTCTCTCTGAATCTGTGGAATGGTTTGAGGGCAGTTCATCTCTTCCAGCCAGGCACTGCTTTCCTCCTGAGGGCAGTCACAGTTTTCATGGTAAATAGGTCCTATTGGGAACACAGTTATTGTTTTATTTTTAATAAGTCATAATATTGAGCTGTTGAGATCACAGAACAGGGTCAGACTCTGAACATTCATTGCTTAGGGCCAAAACTTCAGCAACTCTAAACGGACATGTCTGAAATTTTTTTAAACTCTAATGGAGTCATGTCAACCTACATAATTTTCTGTGTGAGCCCTCTACATGTATTTATTAGGCAACAGCTTCACAGCATTTGCTTGTTTTTATTATTTTGAATACTATGCGTAGGATGCATATAACGAATCCGTAATTCCAATGGGATTTGACAGTCCAGAGAAGCACCGAGGTCCCAAAGAATCCTATGCTTGTAGTAGAAGACGTTCTGGGACACACTTTGTGAGCCATGATAGGAAACCTGTGTGTAGTCGTGCCTCTTTGTTGCTCTGGTTTTTCACTGCATGCCTTGTTCACATTAGCAGTGAAGGACTTTCTCATAAGTTGTAAGATAAACAATGCCCATGTTTTTGTAACGAATCTTTTCTAAGCTGTACTTTTAGAATTGTTTTGCATTCCTTCTCCGGAGGCGGAGGAAGGTGACAGACTGAATTTATACCCTATCAATTTGGAGAAGCTTAACCTCTTCATCCAATTGTTGATTGTCTGTACATATGTATATAAGTGTGAAAATAAACGAGGGGCCAAGCTTTTGCCCATTGGCCCGAAACCCTGGCGTGTGAATGAAACCTGCGTCCATACCTGATTATTAGTGTCGATCTGCGACACCTCTTACCTTTTAAAATATATGGAGACTTTGCAACATGCTTATCTCCAGTTTTGACTTCTATCCTCAGGCTTTTGTAGCTCGCATACATCCTGTATCTCACGAGGAAGGAACCATCTTTCCTGTCCAATACTTGCACACCAACACGAGTGAACTGTTCTTCGGGAGCAGTGATCTTCACCTGGAATGCATTTTCACCTGGAGATGAAGTGAACCTAGCCAGAGAGCAAGTGGGAGCTTAATAAACAAAGGAAACATACAACAGATTTCCAGTGACTTCTCTGAGCCACGTTAGGCCCCTAATGTTCACAATCAAGGTGTGATTTTTCCAAAGAGAATTTTGGTAGGCTACCTAAAACGTCTCACGCTATTAGAAGCATTAGATACCAAGATGGTTCCAATCAGCCGTGAGCACAGCTCCAAAAATCACTTGGTGCCTTACACCTGGTGCCCTACTGGAAATACAGTCTTTGACTACATGGGAACAAAGCACCTTTAAAAAACCAGCACAGCTTTTGCTTAGTAGCAGCTCAAGTGTAAAATGACAGGAAGGTAGAGAGCATGCAGGTAAATGGATCTTGGTGGATATATCTTGGTGTCCTCTCCTGTAGGGACAGAACAAGGGCAATGGTTTTAAACTGAAAAAGGGTAGATTTGGTTGGATATAAGTAGGAAATCATTTACAATGAAGGTAGTGAGACACAGAAACAGGTTGCCCAGAAAAGCTGTGGATGCCCCATCAGTAGAACCGTTCAGGGTCAAGCTGGACAAAGCTTTGAGCAACCTGGACTACTGGAAGTTGTCTCTGACCATGGCAAGAGGGTTGGAACAAGATGATCTTTAAAAGTCTCTTCCAGCCCAAACCATTCTACAATTCTATTTAAAAAAAAATACTAGAACAAGTTTCATTTTAACGGGTTAATAAGTCTATTATTTTACATTCAGAAGCAAAATGTTTTCAGATTACCTTATTTTCCAGGTATTATATAAGGAAGTAAAGATCAAAGTTAAACCTCTTAATCATTATGGTAGCTTATATGGGGAAAAAAACCAGGGAAAAACATTACAGAGGGATCACATAATTCAATGTGTAAATGAGATACTTTGGTAAAATTCACCATACACCAAACATAGAAAAACCTCCATAAAAGCAAATAAAATAATCTGAATAATCATGAATTTATCCTATATCATTGAGGTATTAGCAAAGTTGGTGCAGTCAAAATGCTGTCAACTTCCTTCCACCTTTCTTCCATCTCTTTAAACATAGTCCCAAATATTTAGGGAGAGCCTGGGATAGAGAAAGGTGGTCGGAGTAGCTGAACCAAGGGGTTACAGCCCAAGAGGCTGGTCACCTTTCCTAAAACTTGTCCAGACATACTCGAGAGCTGCCAGTTCAATTAAATGCAAGAAATATTTACTATCCAAGTTAAGCTGAATTGGCAGCTTCTGTACTCACACAAGCCATGGTGCACCTGATCTAGATGACCTTGATGGAGCATTCTGAGCTCCTACCTAGGCTGTATGCCCAGTTTTCCTACAGAAATGGAAAGCAATGAGCATCCTCTGAAAATCACCGAATCACAGAGTTGTCAGGGTTGGAAAGGACCACCAGAGATGATTTAGTCCAATCCCCCTGCCAAGGCAGGATCACCTGCAGCAGGTGACACAGGAACGTGTCCGAGGGGTGTGCAATGTCTCCAGAGAGGGAGACCCCACAGCCTCCCTGGGCAGCCTGTTCCAGCGCTCTGCCACCCTCAGGGTAAAGCTTTTCCTCATGTTGAAGTGAAACTTCTCGTATTTTAGTTCATGGCCATTGCTCCTCGTCCTATTTCATTCCTGTGAAGTTTACCTACTGGCCTATGGAGCAATTCCTAAATGATTCTATTGATCTAGTGCCCCAGAATGTAGGAGAAATATTACTGTTCCTAACAGTGGAAACAAGCAGGATGCCTGAGCCTAACAAATTAAATGTATTAGTCACTGCTCAAGTTTGGACAAAGGAGAATAAATCATTAATTTTTCCACTGACTAACATGTATGTTTTGCTGCCGAACGTTTTCATCCTCTTATCTCATCCCCTCGCGCCCTTATTTGATACTCCTTGTAAAGATCAATAAGCTCTTGCCAAGTGACATACACAAAGAGTCACGTAGAGAGCTTTTAGCCTGCCCTTTCTACAAGAAAATCGCAGTCCTCTCGGTTTGACGGTGCCCACATTCTCCCCGAAAAGCCGCCGCNCCTCGCCCCGCCGCCGGGCAGTCCCGCCCCCGGCGCGGCTCCATGGGGCGGGGCAGCGGCATCGCGGGGCGGCGCTGCCGAGAGGCGCCGGCCGGTATGGAGGCACCGAGTGAACCCGCAGGAATTACCAGAACCCAGGGCATGGGAAGCATTGAGGACAGCTGGCTCTCCCCGCGGCCCTGACTTACGCATCCGGACATCTCTGCGCCGCTGTTTAACCCCAGCCATGAGCTGAAGTTCCTCCCCCTCGCCCACCAGCCTATCTTCACTCCGTTCCCAAACATCAGGGTGGGAAATGGAGTTTACAAAAAGGAAAACGTGTTTTGAAAATCCTCCCCAGAGCAGCTGAACGTGAAGAGCTTCTTTACTCTGAGGACGGCAAAGCCCTGGAACAGGCTGCCCATGGAGGCTGTGGAGTCTCCCTCTCTGGAGACATTCCAAACCCCCTGTGTTCCCATGCCACCTGCTCCAGGTGACCCTGCCTTGGCAGGGAGGTTTGATTGGATGATCTCCCGAGGCCCCTTCCAACCCTAACAGTTTTGTGACTCTGTGATGTGTGGCTGCCGCTAGTGCAGGTCTGGGATTGTCTGGAGCAGAGGTGAAGGGGCACCTCACCCGCTGCCACCAGGGCAATCATCCAGCACTGGCCTTCGGTGATTCCATGGTCCTTTGTCTGTCAAGTAATCCAGCCTCCAATTGCAGGGAGCTTGTCCCAAACACTAATGCTATTCTTAACCACATACAGAATCACTTAGGTTGGAAAGGACCTCTAAGAACAGTTGGGTCCAACTGTTAACCCAGCACTGCCAACTCCACCATGTCCGTGAACACCACATCTACACATCTTTTTAAATACCTCCAGGGAGGGTGATCCAACCACTTCCCTGGGCAGCCTGTTCCACTGCTTCACAACTCCTTCCGTGGAGAAATGTTTCCCAATATCCAATCTAAACCCTCCCCTGGTGCAACTTCAGGCCATTTCCTCTCATCACTTACTACTTGAAAAACCAACACCCTTCCCACTATGGCCTCCTTTCAGGTAGGCTGTACACACACATACCCAAATGCTTTTCTCTGTCTAAGTCTGCCTACAGAACCCTCATGAAAATTAAGGCCTCTTCATGGGAGAAGTTAAATCCCAGAAGATATTTTCAACTGTGCTCCTTATTGTTTCTCTCTTGTTAAGGCAAACGATACAGAAAATTGAAACTTATCAGCAAGGACTCATGAATTTCAGAGATTTTGTATTTTATATTTTGAAATACTGCAAATATGCTTAGAGAAAAGCACACAAAAATCACTTGTTTGGAGAAAATTGCAAGCTGAGAAATGACAACTTAAGTCAATGAAGAGAATCTTTTCTAACTAACAACCTCATTACAAAATGCCTTAAATATTACCAAGCTCCAGCTTTTAAAGACATAGTTTTTGCCCTGTTATGTTCTCATGGACATGACTTTTCAGGACATTCATCAGTTAGAAGACTTGTATTTTCTAGTCTAAAAATTCACACACGCTCTATTGTATATCCATGACACATTAGCTCCTCTCCTTTCCCCATCTTTACTCTCCTGATGTGTTTTACAGGCAGAAATCACACTCCTTCTCAGCTTATATTTTGCTGTATGAGAGAAACCAGTCTCCTCTAGTGGAAGAGAACTTTAAAGATGTTTTTATTTAAAAAGAAATTTGATAGCTGTAGAATTCACAGATCATCCTTCCTCCTCTCAGCAGGATGGCACTGACATGTTAAAAAAAGCACAGCAGCAACGAAGTAAAGGTGACACACTTCCACCCTCCTGATGTTCTCTCCTCCAGCTTTTTTCCCCCACGTAAGTGCAGCTCAGGGAATCTGTGCAGAGATTTGGCACTATTTGTCAGCACCCAAACAAGTTATAAGATAAATCATGCAACCTAATTTTAGTCTTGGCTGGCAAAGCCAACATCGCTGCTATCCTAATGCCTATAATTTGGCTCAGATAAAAACGCTTTGGAGGCAGAATTATTTAATTACATCAAAGGCTGTTGGCTGACTAAGGCTCAACAGGCTTCCAGCTGGCAAAGGCATAAGGGATGCTCTCCATTTCAAGGGGCAGGTTGCCTCAGGATGAAGCCACATAAAGTACTGAATGTGATCTAGGTCTTCTCGTGTCCCGAGGATGGCAAACATGGCTGTAGCCACAATTGCTTGAGCACTTTGGCAACTTTACTCTGCCTAACCACTGAGAACTATCACATAACACTATCAATTGAGGAGATATTAGATTCTCTTTTTTCCCATTAATTGCAGCACCTCTCATAGAAAGTACTGCTGGGAGTAGAGGCTCTGTGGACTGAGGCAGAGTGTCGTAATTGCTAGGAGTGATGTCAGCAGGACATCATATAACTTTTGGGTATTTTATTTAAAATTTTATAATGACTTTGTTATAAAATCAATCTTTTAATGAAAAAATCCCGAATATTTAAAAATTAATTAAATATATGTGGCAGCACCAGAACAGCTCCAGTTTATCTTCAGTGTCACTGTGTTTGTTCACGCTGACTGCAGTGAAAGATGAGAAATATTGTCAGCAGTTCCAGACACCATTACCTGAAATAAACTTTTGTTCCCTCATACAGTTTTACAGAAGCATTGTTGTTACACAGGTTCTTATTACTGTCGGGGGGGGGGTGAGGGTGTGGAACCAAGAGAACCCTGGTGCAAATAATAGGTCCAGACATTGGTCGCTTGCTCCCCAGGAGAACCCAATGCTCACTGTTATGCTCCTACACTTTCCCCAAGCTCAGCGGGAAGACACAGGCAAGTTAGAAGCGTGATTCCAAAGCTGAGCCAAGAGCTCTGTTGAGCCTGGCCTAGCCTATCCCACTTTAACCTAACAGCAGCTCGGGGCAGCAGGTACTGGTGTCTGGGGCATCCCCCGGGAAGCCCTGCGCCTGGCTGGGCCCTTTGGGGCAAGCAGGTGCCCACACCCCAAGGTGACAGGGCGAGGGCACGGGTGACCCCGAGCTGCCCAGGGAGCAGCTCCAGTGGGCGGCAGTGCCGGAGCTGGGAGCTTTCGCTCAGCACCTGAAGCGCTCCGGCTGGTGGTGGCGATGGACCATTTGTATCAAAATTTCATTAGCCAACAATGCTTTGCCTTTTCACAGAACCACCGAACGGGCCAGCTCGGAAGGGACCCCAGTGGGTCATATGGTCCAACCACCCTGCCCAAGCAGGGTCATCCCAGAGCACATGGCACAGGATTGCATCCAGACGGTTCTTCAGTATTTCCAGCGAGGGAGACTCCACAACCTCTCTGGGCAATCTGTTCCAGTGCTCGGTCACCTACGCAGTAAAGAAATTCATCCTCATATTCAGGTGGAACTTCCTCTGCATCAGTCTCTGCGCGTTGCCTCTCGTCCTATTGCTCGGCACCACGGAGCAGAGCCTGGCTCCATCCTCTTGACTCTCTCCCTTCAATACCTATAAATATTGACGAGGTCCCCTCTCAGCAGCCTCTTTTCGAGGCTGAGCAGGCGGATCTCCCTCAGCCTGTTTCTCGCTTTTCCGCGCCGAGTCCCCACACAGAATGCGCTCCCCACACCCGCCATGCCGGACCTGCTCCTCCCCTCTCTCCCCCGCCCGCCCGCGGGGCACCAGCGGGCGAGGGCGCGCAGGTGAGCGCGCGGCCGTGTCTGCTTCCGGCGCGCCCGCGTCCCCGCTCCGCCGCGGCCGGGGAGGCGACGCCGGCGGGCCCCGCTCCGCGCAGGTAACACGGGCCGGGGGCAGCCCCGCCGGCATCGCTGCCCCCGCCGCCCCTTGCAGGAGCCCAGGAGGGGAGCGAGCCCACGGTCCCGGGGGGCCCCCTCCCCCAACCCGCCGCTGTTCACTCTGGAACCGACTGGCGGCAGCGCGGGGGGAGGGGCGGGTGTTTGGATGTGTCCCTGCGCTCCGCCAGGCGGAACCCGGCCGGCCGTGCGAGGACAGAGGCGCTCCCGGGGCGCTGCAGGTGCGGGGCAGCGACCCGAAGCCGGTGTCGCAGGAGGCGGCCATGGAGCGGAATTCCTGCCTCCCTCGCGCCAGGTTCCCATCTGCGGCGCGTGTCTGTAGACGTGCGAGCTGCTGAGACGACAGATAACACACACACTGTCAGCTTGCCCTTTAAAAATGATCGTTTAAAGCAAGCCAGCCAGCCAGCCGTCTAAATTTGTTTTTGGTAATTCTTAGCTGCCATAAACAAAACCTGCTTTTCTTTCTCACGTCTTGAAGAATAAGAGGCACATAAAAATAAAACGGAACCTTTAACAGCTATAGGAGGAAAGCACTGGAACAAATTGAGAGTAGTGTTGTCAATTTACAATCGATAGAGGTTATAGTTACTGTAATTGTATGCTTGAACTTCACTTGCAGCAAAAGTTTGCAGGATTCAGCAGAATTAAGAGACCTTAAATTGCTGTATGATGACTTATTAATTTGTATAAATTATTCTGTGCTGCATGTTAACAGTGTATTGTGACTGTAAGGGATAGAAGAGATAAACCACAACCATATAAACGTAGAAAGCTCTTAAATATTTTATTTTATTTTTTTGTTCATGTGCTGGTTTAGAAGTGTAATTGCTCATTATGTCCTCATCGTGATATCACTGGGGTGTATGCTGTTGGCGCCTCACAAATGATAAAATGTGCTGATGGTGGAATTCTAGATATGCTTAGAGAAAGACACCATGTGTGTTGTGGTATCTTGAAGGTTATTTTAGCTTTTATTGGCTGTGAGTTCAATGATAATCTTTGTGTATATTTTATGTCGAATGTGATACCTGAACTAACTTATAATTTTCTTTCAGGTACCTCACTGATACCTTGCAGAGGCAATGGAGGCAATGATGAAAACCCTGTTGTAATTAAGACATAAAGAGAAAGTATTCTTAGGTGTGCAATACTCTTTTAGTATCATTCAATGCCTACTATTTCAGAAGATGAAAAAGAAAATGGTTCTGGAAGTAATGGAAACACTGAAAACAGACCTGGGAAAGAATCCCCAGAAGCTTCTCTTCATGATCCCGTGAAGCCATACTGCATGTCAGATGCCTCCACGGCATCCTTGGTGTCTAGGGAAGATGGGCATTATCCATGGGGATGTCCTGTGACTCATACAAGAGAGAAGTTTTATACCATCTGCTCAGACTATGCTTTTTTAAACAGAGTAACATCTATTTGTAAAAGTCCGAGTGCTTCAGTTAGTGCCTGCCTGTCAAGCAGTGCTGCCTTAAATGTTGGAAATAACACACCTAACTTGCTCAGCGTTCAAACTGGTGCTTCAGAGATAATCTACAGTGAAGATGCTAACTTGGAAAGCCTGCCTGGCAATCTTGGAAAGCTTCCACTGGCATGGGAAATAGACAAATCGGAGTTCAATGGCGTGAACTCAAATCTGAAGAACAAAGCAGGTGAGGTGGTGAACTTTTGATGTGAAAGGAAAAGGCTTCATGTTTGCTGCTTGTTTGTGAAGGGGGCTGGCCAGCACATGTGTCCCTTGAGGAAGTGCTAAAGAAGAGCCTGTACTTCATTTCGAGGAACCTGCTCATCCAGACAGAAGAGAGTGAGAGAGAAGGAGTGAAAGTCAAGTGTAACTGCCAGGGGAAGTGGATTCAAAACAAGGCTGGCTTCTGCTTAACTGTGTAATATTTGGGGTGGTTTCTGGTATCCCACCCAGCCCTCCCCCTGTGTTGTTGGAGTGATTTTGTTTTAGTAGGGCCTAGTATATTATGGGTCTGGATGTATGGCTTCAAAATGGGACAGAAATGTTTCTGCTTTAGCACGTGGCCCAGCTCTTGATTTTTTTGCTGTCACAGTGGCTTATAAAAAGGAAAAGACTTTGGGTGTATATTATTATTAATGGATTTGCATCTAAGTTTTTGTCAGAAACTGTAGCTGATTGCAAGTGGCAGTGAAAAACAAGCGTTTCGTTATGTTCCCTGTGTGCTTAATGTTAGGAGATGGGAGGTCCATGTTGGTCTGAGAGTCTATTTCTGAGATGGGTGATTGAACGCATTAGAATAATCAGATTGACTTACTTCTCTAAACAGTTGGTCAGGTCATCATTAATTCTGTTCATGATCTAAACACCATGTTGTTTACAGAGCTAATGGCAGCTTTACAAACCTGTTGACAATTTAGATTATGTGTTTGAGCTTTCTCCTTTCAATGAATGTGTAGTTCCACCTTGCACTTACTAACACAACCAGTGTCTCTATTTGAGCTGTATGCTACTACTAAGAGTATTTAAGAAGAAAGCTATGAAAAACTAGGCATTCATTTGATTCTGAAATTTGTTTTGCAGGCAGCATGAAGAAACAAGGGACAAAGAAAAAATCTGTGGACAAAAAAAGCAAACAATACAGGGAGTGTCCTCAGCGTTCAGCACTTGAAGACGTGAAGGAGAGAAAAGTGTTGGACCTTCGGAGATGGTACTATCTATAAATTTTATTTAAAATTACCCCATGTAGTTTCTCAGTAAACACTGTTGCTAGTTACCTGATTTCAAACTTCTTAATAATGTCTTTGTAGGTTTTTTTTGGTAGAAATGGGGATATGTTCAGCATATACACACACTGTCTCCTGCAGTCTACAAGAAAAATTAGAGCTTCTCTCCCATCTGTTGGAATTCTTAAAACATTTTTCTTTCTAAACCTTCCTTTTACTTTCAGTAAAGGGAAAAACTTACATAGAGATTCATTGCAAAATAAAATACGAGTTCAGTAGCGTGATCAGGCAGAAAGTGACCTTAATTGTACCACTGATACGTTTTACTCCCAATTTTACTTGATAAGAATCTGTTGTTTTTATACGACCGTTATCGTATTAATATAGTTCCCTGAATTCACTTAGTTTAATGCATCTGTATGGTTCTTACTTTATGCCTGTGACATCAGAAAGTTAGAGTTAACCTAGGGAATCTCTGACCCAGAATGACTTTCATTAGTAAATTGGTAGAGATGCAGTTTGCCACAAGTTCACGTGTTAGAAGAGACTGGATAAAACCAGACATTATATTAGTACAGAATAATATTTTCCAACAGGATCATTTGTACAGAACTCGGATGGGGCTGTTAGAAATTTGACTGATTTATATGAAGTAGAGTAGTGGCATCTGACAAAGAAATTGGTTAACATGTTTGCCCAATTGTTTTTTAAGGATAGAGTTGTTACGGGTTTTTTGTTTGCTTTTATTTTAATACAGGTGACATAAAAACATTTACTATAATGTGGCACTTTAGTGACATGGCACACAAAAAGGTAGTTCAGGTTTGTCATATAAGTGAGTCAAGAATGTGTTACTAATGTGTTTGGGGTTTTTTGTTTAAGGTATTGTGTTAGCCGACCTCAATACAAGACTTCCTGTGGAATTTCGTCCTTAGTGTCTTGCTGGAATTTCTTATATAGTACACTGGGAGCTGGAAGGTAAAGTCATGCATAGACTGCTTTGCTTTGCCTCTAGAGCTTCAAAGGTATGTTTCTAATTATAACACTTTTTTTTTTTTTTAAGTTTACCCCCCATCACTCAAGAAGAAGCTTTGCATATACTGGGCTTTCAGCCCCCGTTTGAAGAGATTAGGTTTGGTCCCTTCACAGGAAATACAACTCTAATGAGGTATGTTTGGTTCTTTTGATGCAGCTAGGAGATAGAACCTTTAAAAATACAGTAGTAGTTAATTTATTTAAAAACAAAGTGGCTGACGTGTTTATTCTCTTAAGTTTTAGAATAATGAAGTGTACCTGAGTACTCTGACAGTGAAACTTCTCAGAGTTGTTTGCACTGGCCGTTTTGTATGGTGTGATGTTATACAGGTCAGGTGAAGTCAATGTGAAATTCTATTTGATTTTTGGTTCAGTTTGTATAATGGTTGTATAATACTCCAATGAGTCTAGTCTCCTGGTTAGGAAACTTTTTCCTATTTTTGAAAATGCATGTTAAATGCTTGTTAATAGTACTGAAACAGCTTGAAAAGACAAATGATACATTATTAGCTGTATGCAAAATGTAATTTAAGAATTGAAAATGAGATAGTGCTGCACCTTTGCTGCAATGGAGCTGTTCAGGAACAAAAACATGGGGCTGGAGTCATGGAACACTTTGAAATTTTTTGTCACTCCTGCTCTGTTGTTTCCTGGTATTTATAGGTTGGACCTAAATTCTTTGTACTTTTTTTTTTTTGTATTAAATTAATAAGGCATTTTACGTTTAAACAGAGCCAAGGAGCATATTGTACTAGAGTGCTGAACATTTTGACAGGTCTTTATTGTGTTACCCTTTGGTGAGATTAAAAACTTTTGCAGTATTCTTGCTTCATGAGTTGCATTCGATTTAGTTATTTTTTTTTAGGGCAATATAGAGTGTTTGGCTGATGAGGATGGTGCTGGATATGAATATGTGGCAGCAGTCTATTCTCCATCCAGCACACTAGCTAGGTCGTTAGAAAGTGTTGTGAAAATTTCCTTACCTGCTTTACGAAATTCAGATCCAGGGTTTGTATCTCTTCAGAAGTATGTCAGGGTATAGCACATCTTACAGACCAAGCTGATACACTGTTCTGTCTCTTTATGTCAACAGTCTATACAGACAAAAGTTAAATTTGTAATTCTTCTTTGATTTCCCCTGTGAGTGTCCTGTGTGCTGCAGAGAAGTTACCCATCGTTTTGGGCTTTTTTCTCCTGCCTGGTCCAATAATTTTGAAGTACTTGGCAGATTGGGAAACAGGAGGGCTGAGACCAGCCCAATTATCCACTGTAGCTTTATGATTGAGGTATTATCTTTAAACCTGTGAATTTGAATCTTCTAATGTGGAAAAATTGCTGGCCTGTCCTCACTCAGGGCTGCGGTGAGGAGTTGGAGTATGAGGCTCCTCTAATGCTTGGGCTTTGTGAAGTTCAGGTGAGAGAAACCCAACAAGATAAGCAGGAAGTCTCGCTTGAAGGCTCCTGTCTGGTGTCATAGATTTCGTTTATGTACCCTACAAATCACGGTTGAAGCTTGGCACCTCAGAATTTGTGTGCCTTTCTAACGGCTGAGTGATTGAACATTCGAGGTGACTGGACTCAATACAATAGGACCAACATTTCACATCCAGACTTTGGGTTAGTATGGATCTATGTCAAGTCTGAAAAGGCAGAATGAAGGAAAAGGCTCTGTGTATTTATTTCTCTGTCTAGGATATGTTAAGTTTCGTTTGCATTGGGTGCCATGGTCATCTACAATCTACATATTAGGGAGGTAGGTACTTAGTAGCACACCAAGACTTTTTTCCCTGAACTGTCAAACACAGTAAAAGTGTGAGGAAATAAAACTGCATTTAATAACTCTTGAGTTACTACAATTTTCAAGCTTATTTTTTCAGATGGTTTAGGCAAATAAATGATCACTTCCATATCAAGGGATGCTCATATGTTCTGTATAAACCTCATGGGAAGAACAAGACAGCTGGAGAAACTGGTACGTAGCTAATCCTAAAGCATTCATTTTACAGTGTATAAATTGAAAAATCCTGCAGTGTGTAGCATTTGACAGGATGAAGTCTGTAAGTAGTATTTCCAGTCTGAGATAAGGTATCAAATAGCTCCAGGTTGGCTGACTTCTCTGCTTTTACTTTTTCTCTTATTTAGATAAAATTTTTATTTGTACTTTTATTATGATAAAATACATTCTGTGCTATATATTCTGCTGTCACAGAATTGGAATTTTAAGGTGTCCAGGAAAACACTGCATTTCCAGTTCTGCATTGGTGTGTGGGAAGATTTGTTTGCTGTTGTCCACTGGGAGAGCAAAAAGTATTAGTCGTTACTAAGTGTTTTATGCTTTTATAAAGCCCGGTTTTAAAGGTAATGAACTCATCTGTTCTGCCTGACTTTAGCTAACACCTCTCTCTAAAGTTAGGTGATTATTCTCAATTAGTTTATGAAGCTGCATTTTTATCTACTTTTTAGGTGTGTTAATTAAAAAAAATTTACTTTCATGCACAGTTTACTAGCCTTTGATGTAGTCTGGGTAATTACCTTCTAACTGAAAAGTTCTTTAAAAGCACAAAACCACGCTGAAAAGTTTTAGAGATTATTAAAATGGAAATACTTTTTTCCTTGGGATTCCATTTGAAAATTGTCATTTTTCAGTGCCTCTTCTAGTCTTTTCCTGAAACTGAGCACTGTGGTCACATTTTAAACCATTGCATGCCCATGAATGTTCCTGAGACTAGGAAGCTCTGAGAAGCTCCATGGTACCAAAATGCTTGAGTGTTTTCAGTGGTTTCAGCAGTATCATCAATGTGTGCCTCATCTGACTTAAGGCAGCCGGGACTGCGCTCTGTTGCAGTGTGTATTTCCTAGGTTAAGAGATACTCTTGGTTCTTTTTTTAATTTGATTTTGATCTAAACACAAAGCATACTTTATATTGCATTTCCCTGGCACAGACTGTGAAGCAGATAGCATTTAATTTCCTGCTGGGTACAAAAAAGTGATATTAAGTTCAAAATTAAAAGTGTATTTTGTGATGCCTGTCAGGTCATTTCCTCCTATTTAACAAGCACAATAACTACTTTGTTGTCAAATAGGTCTTTTTTTCTGCTGAATATGTTACACAGGATCCAAAGCACCCTGGCCTGTAACTTAGTCTTTCTTTGTAGCTGCAGGGGCCCTTGCAAAGCTAACACGTGGACTGAAAGATGAGTCAATGGCCTACATCTACCATTGCCAAAACCATTATTTTTGCCCAATTGGATTTGAAGCAACTCCAGTAAAAGCTAGTAAAGCTTATAGGTAAGATACTGTGTTTATGCTTATTTTAGTGAAAGAAACATATAGAAAAATTTACTGCAAATTGATACCATTTTTCTCCATAAATAACATTTCAGTTTGTGTCATATAGGCATTTCTCTGAGCTAGAAAAACACTACAATGTGATTTGAAAGGACTGGCTTAAAATGCAACATAACTAAACAGGCTGCATTGAGAGAACTTAAAAGAGAAAACTCTAAGTGGTATTAAAAAATTGTTTGTTTAAAGCCCTTCTAGCCAGATAGAGAGAAGGTAGTTATTTTGTTGAAGGACAGATGAAGGTAACTAATCTGAAAAATAAAAACATATGGGTTGAAGAAAGGCCAGGTGGGGTTTTTTTAATGCTAAACAATAAAAAGCCAGCTAATTATGGGGAGAATCTGTTCCTAGAGAACTTGGAAGGTGAAACAGAAGAAGTGCATGTATGTTGCAATTTTCCTTTATAAACTAGAAGCAAAAAATCTACAGTGATATTAATCCATCAGGAAGTGGATGTGAAACACTTAGAAACCAGTGTTTGTGTATGGCAACAGCAGGGGTTGTGTAGGTATCACAGGATGGTGGTTAGGTACTTTTTTTGCATTAATGATGACTAACAATGGTGATGGTAAACTCCAACTACTGGAATGTAAGGCATAGAAGAGTAAAGATATCTGAATAATTTGTTACCAGGAATTGGCAGGGAGTGGGGACAGAAAAGCTAGAAGAGAACTTTGGACTTTGACAGCAGGTTTGGCTTTTTTAAACCATGCTTGAAATGCTGGACTACTTCTATAATCTTAATATGCCAATTTTTGAAAAAAAAATATAGTTATCTGTGAAATAATTTCAGATTTGTCAGGGTGACACTACTAGGATAATGTAATCCAATAGTAGATATAGTTTTCAATTAAATACAGGTTTTAAAAAAAGATAATAGCATTAATATTCATACTGAGTTTAGGGGGAGTCTTGCATTAAACCCACAAATTTTAACTTTAAAAATATTAATTTTTGAGATGATGTGTGTTAGCTTTTGTAAGGCATTTACCTCGCTGCTTGGTGTAGAGTGCTATACATAGTAGAGTACTCCATGCACTCTCTTGTGGAGAGTAGTTTGTTTTACCTCATTCACCTAATCATATTAAGCTGTTTTTCCTCTCTCAAAGTAGTTGCAAACATGGTATATATTAAAGGGTTCTGTTGGACTTTCTCGAGGTTCAACCATTGGTCAGTATTTATTAGTATTATAGAGCATAAGTAGTCAATCCCTGAGAAAATCAGCAGATACCAGTATTGGGGAATGTTAAACAATGAAGAGTGTAGGTCACTAGTATAAAGTGAGCTTCTGGCTATTTGCTTGCTGAGCAGTCTGACTTGGGCTGTGTTGAAGAGGTAGGGTCATATCAGGGAATGGAGAATGCTAGCTCTACTTTTGGAGTTCAAAATGGTCATTGATTGGAGGTGATAAAGCATAATCATCTGAATCTAATTTGTTCCCAGTGTGAGGCTTATGACAGGATTAATGAAGGCTTTTAATATATGAACAAAAGAATACAGTTTTTTTATTGAGACTGAGTTCACTGACTTGCCAGGTTTGTGTGAGGAGTGTAAAAAATACGCCTCAAATAGAAATCCAACACATCAGCCTACTTAAGTTTAGCAAAGTGTTAATCACTTACTCAATCAGTTAGTAACAATCTGCACTGGAGGACCAAAGTTAGGAAAAAAAAAATCACTGGATCAAAAATGCAATCTGAGAAATAATATGGTCCAGTGTGTGGAAACATAACATGCCAGATAACTAATTTACATTGTTTAGTAATGAGTGAGAACATCACTTTCATTCTTTACCTATGGCTGAAATGGATTCTTAGTCACCAGTGATGTTATTTTTAAGTCAATATTAGCTTTTTTTCTTAACAACAGTTCTCTTCTATCAATGTAACTTGAAATAACAAGTTCAAGGAGCTTTTATAGCCTTACTTTAGGCTGGAGGTCAGACCAGATGAGCATCCTGTTCTTTTTGTGTTTTCTGACCCTACTGAAGAAAAAAAATGTTTTGTTTGTAGAAGCACTACAAATAGATTCTGGAACAATTCTTGTTTACCTGTTTTTGTACTCTAGTTACAAAGGAAAGTTTTTATTTAAAAATCAAGCTAAGAAAGATTTTAGGTCCCAAAATATGTGGGTAGGTAGGTTGCTAGGCTGAGCTTAGAGACAGTTCTTAGGTCACCCACACACTTCCTGTATGATCTTAGGTTGCTGGATTTGGACTCGGGAGACCTGGGTTCAGTTCCCAGTTCAACCACAGACTTCCAGTGTGACTTTAGGTAAGTCAATTAATCTATCCTGTGTCTTGATTTCCCATCTTTGCACTGATGGAATACATTGCTATTTTACAGGGAATTTTTTGTAAGTAAACAAATTGTTCCAAGAAATAAGGCCATATGTTGTTTAACACCATAGGCAGAAAAAGGTCAGGTTTTGTCACAGTTGAAATTGATGTAGTTTTTCTGAGATAATTATACACAGAGTAGTCACAGAGCAGTCCTGTGTATCTCATCAGTCTGTCCTAATACCTGTCACAAATTTTCTGTGACAAGGTTACTGCAGGCTTCGAGCTTCTTGGAAGTTGATTCCAAACTAGTATTAGTTCAAAGGTTTGGATTTTTAGTATCTGGTGTTGGATGCTTAGAAGGAAGCATTTGATGTTGCCAGTTTTGTTCTTACAGGTTGCCTTACAGCTCTTAGTAACGACTGTCAGCCGAGGTATCATTTAAAAATAGTGGAAAGGAACTCTTTCATGACATCACAGATAGGCAGGAAGCTCTTTGTACCACATTTGTGTGGCTTTCCCCAGCTCTTATTTCTGTTGTTTCCTATAAATTTATATTTACATCGTGTACCAGACTGTCTTTCATCCAAGCGAAACTGCTTTTAGTGAAAATCTGTCTTCCTCCCAAATACTGTGCAGTAGCATCCCCGAGGTTTGCTTCCAGGCCTGAAAAGCAGGGTTCCCCGTATGCAATTGTGAGCACTGTTTATAGCCCAGGAGCTGGTTTTTAGTTTGGCTGAGGAAATAATTTTAAATGTTAGAAAATCCTAAAAAGAACAATAGAATGTTGATATCTCTTTTTCTTTTTAGTATGCACAATAAATCTTACTAGGATTGTATCTTCTGTTGAACAGAGGTCGTGTCTTGCAGCAAGAAGTAGAATATTGGATCTTAATTGGAGAGCCGAGCAGAAAGCATCCAACAATACACTGTAAAAGGTACGTTACTTGGTAAGAATGTAAAACAGTGTTTTCTTTCAAAACAGTTTGGAGTTCTCTACTCACAGTCACTGGGGGACTTTTCAGTTCTTTTGAATAAACATATACATGTGTGCTATATGGAACACATATAGTGTGTACTATAAAGTATAGTACTATAAAGTATAGTACACACTTTTGAATAAACATATACATGTGTACTATATGTACACATATACATGTGTACATATACATATGTATCTAATGGAAACAGATGCTGCTTTAGTGAGAAGCTCTGGGTTTTGACCTCAAGGCTGGCTCTGCAGTTTTGCATCACCTGTTGTAGCATATGTGGGCCCCGGAAAGCCAAAGCCCACGTCTTTGGTTTGAGTGTGACACAGCTCACATGAGTCAGGAAGAAAAGGCACCTCTGCTGTCTGCAGTTGTGCCAGTTGTGACTTACAGACCGCATGGCCCTTGGAAGAGTTTACTGGAGCTGAGGACATCCACAGGCTGTGTCTGGGCTGTGCACAGGATATTCTGCTGCTGCAGAGATCTAGCTCAGGTGCAGGTGCTGCCTGTACTCTGTTGTGTTATTTGCTTATCTGCACATTCAGACAGTACATTTATGATGAGGTTTGACTCATACAAAGTTGATACCTAAACTAGACATACAGACTAGGAGAGCTAGAGGGTGCTGTGTAGAAATATCATGGATTAGTTATATTTAATATTTTTTTTGTCTGTGATGTGACTGTGTCAATAACTACAAATATCTGGGTATTTTGGACTACAAGATTAAGTTCAACAAAATTAAAATCACATAATGCGTGTGGTTACTGAGAAATGGCATATTATTGATCCCAAAGGTAGAACTTTGTCCTGTGGTATATTACCTGCAAATGGCACAGGAAAAGGTTTCTGAATATATAATAAAACCCTTTGTAATACTGATTTTGATTATGGAGGCATTCTTCCTCCTGCTGCACTCCCAGTGAGAGCTGGCAGAAAGTTCTGTGCTTAAGGAAGGTGGGCACAGGTTGGAGTAGAAATGCATTTTTTGAACTTGGAGGGTGGTGTTAAACAGGTAGTTAGGCATTGATAGAAATGAAAAGGTGATGTGCAGGTTTAAAGAGGTCTGGAATATGAAATTATTTGTTTCAGTTGGGCTGGAAGGAATTGTGAATCTTTGAAAAGCTGAGTGAATGGAGAGTGATTGAATTGATAGTTTAGAATTAAATAAAATGGAGGAGTTAGTTATGATGAGAGCTGTCTGGTAAAAGCACAGAAAAAAAAACCCCAAGGAATTGAACAAAATAATACAAAAGAGTAGGAGAGGTTTAAATAAAAAAAAGGCTGATGTGTCTCCTTGCCTAAACCACACTTTGTTTCTTTCTTTCCCAAACTGATGAATTGGTAAGTGTAAGGAATGTAATTAATGACTCATGGTGCTCTTACTCACTTTGGAAGGTGTTTCCCAAGAGCAGGAATAATCACTGTGACTGCTTTGATTAAAAGTGACACTTGTATATCTAGCTTGATGTCTCTTAATACTGAGGTTTCATAACTTTACACATTCATTTATCTTCAAATCACTGGTAAGACTATTTAAAGCTACGGGTCTGTATGCATGTGTATGTGCTGCTGAGGTTTCGTAAGTGTCAGCTGAGTAGCAATGATTTTATTCTGTAGGTGGACAGATATTGTCATTGACCTAAACACTCAAAATCCAGAATATCTAGATATTCGACACCTAGAGAGAGGATTGCAACATCGAAAAACCAAGAAGGTAAGGTAAACTCACTAAGATGGGAGGAAACTCATGGTAGGTTTTTGCAAACTTACTCATGCTTTAGCAGTGTAAGATAACTTCGCTAAAGAAATTCGTTCTGTTATGAAGTATTGCTGAAGACAGAAGTATAATGTGGGTTCTTACATACCAAAGTCATTTAGATTTGCTTTGTGGACAAGATATAAAACATCAGTGGCTTGGTATATGCCAGGATGAACCAAGATATCTGTATATACAGAATGTATTTGGTCACAGTATTTAACTTTGTTGGTTTAAAATGTAGCTGCAGCAAGCATAGAAGTGTTCTGCAGACACATTATGGGCCATTTGGGTTATGAGCCTCTAACAACATTTAAGTGGGAAAGAAAGTACAATCAAGTAGGATCGGGCATAAGAGAATGCGTGTGTCTCCCTTGTGTGGAGTTACTGTCAATGCATGTGGCTTTCTTTCCTATAGATAGGGCTGTATCTCATGGGTGGAGGATGTATTTGGGATTTGCAGATGGAAAGTCTGTGAGAAATAATAGACTGAAGAGATGATTTCAAATGTGAAGACCCTAAGGAAGACTGTGTCAGCAAGATCAGAATGGACCAGAACAGATTATTTCTGAGAAGGTAGCTAGAAAGCAAAAAAAGACTAGCAGAAGATAAGTGATACTGGCCCATGAAAGATGATAAAATGGATAGCTTAAAAAGATCAAAAAGGTGAAAAATAAAGCAGTAATTTAATCTGGGAAACAATCAGAACTGATTGGTGCAAGTTGTATATTTGTGTATGTGGTTTTGTGTTGTTTTGTTGTTTGTTGTTTTTTTTCCTGGAATGTCTGTTGTGGCACTTTTTGTTTGTTTTCTTTTTGAAAGTACTGTGTTACTTGCCAAGATGCTGATGTCAAATATCTCTCTATGTTAGAAATGTGCCTGTAGTGTGCATTTAACAAAGTACCTTTTTTACTTTGATTAGGTTGGAGGAAATCTTCATTGCATCATTGCCTTTCAGAGACTTAACTGGCAAAGATTTGGTCCTTGGAATTTTCCATTTGGCAATGTTAGACAGAATAAACAATCCCAAACACAAGGACAAGGAATGTCCAAATCTGAGAGTGAAGACAATATATCTAAGAAACAACATGGACGGCTGGGTCGATCTTTCAGTGCTAGCTTTCATCAAGAATCTACGTGGAAGAAATCTAATCTTCGGGAGAGGAGGAACAGTGGGTATCAGAGTTATAATGATTATGATGGAAATGATTAAAATTAACTTTAGGTGATTGAGTTGATATATTAAAGTTAGTTTTAATCAAAGCTTATTAGGGATTTATTAGTCCTAGAACACATAAGAATAGAAATTATGGTATAAGATACAGCTTCATAATTATTAAATAAATATGTTGATATGGTTGCAATGGATGAGATCTGATGTATGAAGTGACAGATAAGCACAGATTGTTGTAATTTTGCAAAGGTGAATATGATAGCAAAATCAATAATTTCTTTTGAAATAATTGTACTGTGTCCTGATCTGTGAAAACAAAAGAGCAGATTGAAATCAGTCAATGTAATAAACTGACTTAATTGAAAGTATTTATTGTTCATAAGCATGAAAAATTATGGTATGACTTTATAAAAAAGGGTTATTCTGCAAATGGTGTAAGGATAAAAGTAAACATTGCCTTTGTTTTTAGCACTTCGTATTAGTAAGGCTGCCCATATCCAGTGCAAATGAAAAAAAAATCACATAGGTTAGAAAACCTTGTTGGATTTACAAAGAGAATGTACATCCTCCATTTAATTCCCATTAGACTTCTGTCAGTCAGATAATCATATCTTGTCAAGCAGGTCTCAGTTTCTTGTCACTTTTCTGGTTACCTGTTTTTGACTGTGAGGAATCGCCTGTTCGAGGATGGAACTTCTCTATTACTTTTGCTCTGTGGGTAAAATGGCTGAATTCTTACCCTGGAGCCTCCTGAGAGCACGGACTCACTTAACACAAGCTTATGAAATTCAATATTAAAAAGCTGCATTTACCATTAGCCAAATGAGCTAGCTGAACACTGTGTTCTATTGGCAGTTCTTTTCCTTGTTCAGTCTTAAAATCTCTGTCCTTTTTCTGCTGCTCTTTTCATTTTGTGTGAAGGGGATGCAAGTGCTGAAAACTGCTGGCAGCCCCAATGATATACCTCTCAGCCAGCACATAATTCAAGCTTTTTCAGGTGTTCCAGGTGAAGTCTTTTTTTTTTTTATTTTTATTTTTTTTTTCTTTCCCTGATTAATCCAGTTGTTTGCCTGAACACATCTCAACAGTTGTATTGTTCTGTGTACAAATGTTCATACCTGCTCAAGGATTAATTTTTTGACATAAAAAGATTTGTCATGGAATGCAGGGGTTTTGTAGGTTGCTGCTTTTGTTAACCAAAAATGGGAGACTTTTAGACTTTTGTTCATTCAATAAAATTTGTTTTCTATCTTGTTGTTTGCTTTTCGTTTGTCATGGAAATGATGGCTCTGTATTTAGTGAAGGTCTTCAGCAAAGTAGGCAAGTGACTGATCAGAGTTGCAACTAGTGCTTAGCAAAGTAGGTAGGATCTCTTGAGTCGTAAAAAGTGGTGCTCTGTGCAGACCCTGTGACTTCTAGTATTTAATTTCTCGAAGTCTGCAGCCTCATGACTGAAAAAAATCCATAGGTTTTGAAACTTTGTTTTCCAGATGAACTGTTTTCAGACCCTGTTTTTGCGAGCTGAGTTTGGGCTGAGGTCTCAGCCTTATTTAGACTATTTGAGCTGTGTTCTTTAGGGGATTTAGGACTTCCGTAGCCAGAGTTACATGTGTATCTCGTAACTTTTGCTTAATAGTGGTAAGTTGCACTGGGAAGCAGGGTCTCTCCTCTGCTGCTAGCTGGCTGCTCTGCTTAAGTAGGTTGTGATGAAATTCTGGCTTTACAGTTATTTTGCTCTTGGGTTGGAGACTGTCACACTTCACCCGCGGAGTATGTAGTATATGGATTCTTCCAGAAGTAGCAGGAGCCAGGTGCATGTCCTTGGGATTGTGCTGCAGGGAGCTTTCCCTAGGGATTCCCAGGTGATGGGGTGCATGCAGTGAGGGGCACTGGGGCTGTGGTCGGTGGAGAACAAAGAGAGCACAGGTTGCGGGGGAAATCACGTGCGGGGGTGGGAAAAATAGGACTCCTTTTGTTCTGCATTGTGGGATTTTGTCCTGGGACAGGAGACTTTTCATTCTCCAGCCACACAAGGGCAATAGAGCTGGTAAAGGGTCTGGAGCACGCGTCCTGTGAGGAGCAGCTGAGGGGGCTGGGGTTGTTTAGCCTGGAGAAAAGGAGGGTCAGGGGTGACTTCATCACTCTCTTCAACCACCTGACAGGAGGCTGGAGCCAGGGAGGGATCGGCCTCTTCTCCCAGGTAACAAGTGACAGGATGAAAGGAAATTGCCTGAAGTTGCACCAGGTGAGGTTTAGGCTGGACATATGGGAATTTCATCACAGAAAGGGGAGTAAATACTGGGAGGGACTGCCCAGGGCGGTGGTGCAGTCACCGTCCCTGGAGTGTTTAAGGAAAAACTGGACGTGGGACTTAAGATCATGGTCTAGTTGACAAAGCGACGTTCTGTCACAGGTTGGACTCGATGATCCCGGAGAGACCTTTTCCAACATAATTGATTCTGTTATTCTCTGCTGTTTGGTACCAGGCTCTCCTTCGGGCAGCCGAGGAGCCCACCGGCCTCAGGCACCGCGGGGTTCCCGCAGTCGGAGAACNCGGCCACGCCGAGGGGCAGCTGCCCAGGGAGGTGTCACTGCCCCTGCCCCTGCCCCTGCCCCTGCCCCTGCCCCTGGCTATCTCGGCCCGAGCGGCTGCCTCGTTATTTCTGTTTGAATTAATAAAGCAGTCGCGGGCCGTATAGTCTTTGGGTTGTTCCTTCTTTTGTGCCTCATAGATTTTCTCTCAAAGCAGCTGAGAAAGGACAATGGGAGTTCAAGGACTTTGGAAGCTGCTTGAATGCACCGGGAGACCCATAAACCCAGAAACGCTGGAAGGGAAGATTCTTGCTGTTGGTATCCTTTAAAAGTAAAGCTGGGGAACCGAAGTTGCAAGGGAGATTAGTTTACTATTTCCCTTATTTGTAAGTGATAATATATTTTTAAAAAAATTATTATTTCATTTAAATTGCCAGTATTTTGGTAAGTGGCCGTTTTGCTTTATATTACGTGAAATACTTAGCTCTTTCATTTTCATCTTTTAAAAACCAGACTTTTTAAAATAGGTTTCTTATACAAGTGTTAGTCTATAGAATTTTGTGCTTTATAAATAATTGTGCTGTTCTTAGTAGGACTACAAGATGAAAAAGTTTTATACTTATGCATTAGCTTTCCTATCCTGTGTACTTGGTTAAATGCTGGAAAGATGTGGAAGGAAGTTACCTTTTATTTCTCTGTAAAAATAACTGGGGAGGTATTTGCTGCACTTTTGCTTCCACTCTGCTTTTTGTGCAGGGCAATAGGGACAGTGATTTGTTCTTCCAAGTTCATCGCTATTTGGATAATCTTGGTTTTGGTAAGACAAGCCTGGAGCTGTGGGCAAAAGCCACTCAGTCAAATCTGTGCACTTTGTAGGAGCTCCCAGTGTAGTACATGTGTAAGAGAGTACATTTTTTCCTCTCATCGGGTCTTTAAGATATCAGTATTTGGTTGAACCAAGCAATAAAGGGAGCCAGAGATCGTGGCGGCATTTCTGTTCGGAATGCTCACCTCCTCACTCTGTTCCATCGACTCTGCAAGTTACTGTTCTTCCGCATTCGACCCGTCTTTGTTTTTGATGGAGAGGCACCTCTTCTGAAGAGACAGACCTTGGTAAGTACATTTTTGAGTCACTGCAGTGCAAAAGAGGATATATGTCTACTGACAGTAAGCAGCCATTTTCAATGTTCTTGTTGTTCTGCTTATGCTTTTGAGCTGTGGGGATGGGGGATTGAAGTCCACTGCTCTGCAGGTGTCCTTTTCACTCCCAGCCTGGGTTAGCTCTTGGAGCATGCAGCAGCTCTCTTTTGCTATAGGCAGGTTTAATTTGCATAGGAGCCGAGTTGCAGAGAAATAGATGATGGCACAAGCCTGGGTGGTGCTCCAGAATGGACCTGAACTCAGCTCTGCAGGCATTTGTACCCAGAAGTTGAAAGCTGTTCCTGAGTCCCACAGAGGAAATGAACATAGATTTAGAGGCTCTGAAGGCTCTGTCCACTTTGGTGTAGGATGAGTTAGGAGCAGCTCCTAGGCTCAGCACACAGAATTTTAACAGGGATTCACTGGATGTGCATCTTCAGCATCCAGCAAAATCTTGTTGGTGTTAATCTTATTTTTATAGGCTAAGAGAAGACAAAGAAAGGAAATTGCCGTCAATGATTCCAGGAAAACTGCAGAGAAACTCTTGAAAACACTTTTGAAGAGACATGTTATCAAAACTGCTCTTACAGGCAAAAGGCAAGAATAAAATTTTTTCTCTTGTTTAGAAGTGACAGTAAGTCTTTTTGAAGTTGTTAACTGCTGTTTTGTTTTTTTTCTTTTTTTTTTCCCCTAAGCAATGAAGCTCTGCCCAGTATTACACAAGTTCAAAGAGAAGGAATTGATGATATGTATGTATTGCCTGCTTTAGAGGATGAAGAGAAGAATAGGTAGGTAGAATTAAGGAAAATAGCTTAAATGGCTTTTAATAAACTTGGATAAAAGTATAAACCACATTTTTTTGATGCTGATGAAAAGCCTTTGACCTATGAGATGCTATAATATATATATAAAGTATATTTCTTTAATTTATATTTTATTTCAGTTTCTTTTTGGGTACAGAAGCCTTCTAGTTATTTATGGGAAAGTAACAGAAGAAGCTTTCAGCCCACAGATTAAATTTCTTCACTGGATCCAAGTATAAGGATGAAAGTTCTACCTCAGTCTCTGTGGCCATGTCCGTACAACTGAGTGGGACTGACTGATTATTCAAGCTTTGGTGGCTGCTGCCTGTGTGGCAGCTTGATTCTGTTTTGTGTTGACATGTTCAGCAGAGGCAGGCTTTGTCTGTACTTGTCACACCTGTGACATCTTCTTAAATAATACCAAGTGAGAAGCTGCCCTGTGGGTCACTATTTGCACATCTGTACTTTTATATACTTCAAATGCTGACCAAGTAAGAACTGTCATGATCCAAACAGCATCAGTTGTCTCCATCTAGTTGTAACTGACATAAGTTTGCCTTCTTTCTGGTCGGATCTTTTTGACCTGTATTAGTATGTGTGTTTGTATGTATACAAATATGTTTGATGCTGTGAATTTTTGTACTTAACCAGAGAAGGGGTGACTAAAGTCTTTTTACTTAAAATAGAAACTTACTTTTCCTGGGTAAATATCTACACCTTTTGTTTTCTCTTTGTGATTTTTAGCTCAGAGGAGGAGGAAGAAAAAGAATGGCAAATGAGAGTGAGCCAAAAAAAGATGTTGCAAGTAAGTGCAACCTAGTTGCCTTGTTACTGAGAACAATCCTCTCATTCACGTGCTATGCTTAAAAGGCAAACAAAAAGCTTAAAAAAATCCAATGGATTGGAGATATCCGTCTTATTTATTTATAAGCATTATTTATAAGCAAACAAGTTAATTTGCAGTACTCTAAGAATTCCTGTTAATGAGGAAATATAAATGTAATTTCTCCACTAGAATACAGCAGAATGGAAAATTCTTATGGTCTCCTTTTTCTTTTTACTACTTCCTCTGAACGTGTAGAGAAGACATTGTTTTTTCTAACAATGCAGGTGAAATGCATGCATTTGTGCACATGTGTATGCACATAAAAGACAGCATATTTAACAAAATTCCTGTGCTTCTCCAAATACAAACTGATGTTGAAGCACTGCAGTCCTTGCATTTTCACGGATAAATTCTGTATTTGCTTCTGATGTGCTGATCTGATAGGAAGAGGAGAAGAGAAATATATAACCGAAGAAGAAGACTTGATGAGTAATAAAATTATCTCTGCTTTCATCAGTAGAAAAAAAGAAAAAAACTCTTGGAAAGATTGTTTATCTTTGAAGCAGTTCTCATTCAGGGGAACCTCTTTAGAAGAATAAAATTGGAGTAGCTGAGGCTATATGACCTGCTTCTGTGATTTATACTGTGTATCTTTTTGTGGAAAGGATAAAACCAAGTTTCACTGTATAGTGTACATTAATAACAAGGTACTTAACATTATTTTGTTACATAGTAGTTACTTTTTTTTCCGTTGTTTTCCTCATCATATGGGAAGTAGCAACAAAGTTCTTGTGGGGCTTTTTTTTGGTCTTTTTTGGAATGATGCTCTAAATATTTTATTATTTTTGTTGTGCTGTAATATAAAATATGTATTGTCGTTTTCATTTTCATAGGAACAGTTATGTGAAAATCCTTATTCTGTAGATATTGAATCAGAAGATTTCCACAAGCTGCCTCCAGAAATAAAACATGAGATCTTGACTGATATTAAAGAACTTACAAAGCGAAGAAGAACGTTATTTGAAGCAATGCCAGAGGTAATATTTAAAATAGCTTTCAAGGCATCAGAATGGAGCTATTGCCATTAACGCAGATGAAGAAAGAGTACTACATCTGGAAAGCTTTATGCCCTAGACTATTTAATAAGAGATGTTACCTTGAGGAGAAAAAAAATCCAATGAGATGATGACTCTTAACAGCCTTATCTCTTGATTTCCACTAAAATTAGCAGAGCTGATTCTGTTTGCCAAAAATGTTAAAAATCATGCTGTTCCATGCCTTATCAGCATGATGCTCCAGACTGTATAACATGCTACTGGTGTGGATGAACCAGGCAGAATGAACTCGGCTTGGATTCCAAACCCTGAGGTTGTTAGAGGAGCTGGCAGCTGGGAAAAGGCTTTTATAACTTAGGCAGATGTGCTGAAGCTGTTCAGAGACAAATGGGGAATCCTACAGTGCCACTTCTACAGTGAGGTCTTGAAAATCCAATATACATCAGATCAAATGATGGCTTGTGTCCAAGTATAAGCTAAGAACCATAATTTTAGAATGATCCACATGTGGATTCTCTTTTAAGCAGATTTTTATAAGGTGGGGGTGAGGTCTGATAGCCTGCTAAGTTTTGTTGGTCACAAAATTGAGGTCTCGTGTTTAGCCAGCACTCAGAACTAGTGGTACCTTTTAGAATTGTTGTGTGTTGCCAGTATAGTATTGCTGTTGCTTGGGAATGCAGCAGCCAGTGAAAGACAAATGTTAGCTGCTTAAAGGAACTCTTGAAAGAATTCCCACACTCTTCCAGAGTGTGGGAAATAAACTTGCTTAAAAGGGGTGTTTTATTTCAATTGACTTGTTTGTTTTGTTTTGTTTTTTTTGTTCTGTGTTGTTTTTTTGAGGACTCCGATGACTTTTCCCAGTACCAGCTTAGGGGTTTGCTTAAAAAAAGCAACCTCAATCGGTGCATAGAAAATGTTCAAAAAGAAATGAATCAACAGCACTCAGGTGAAATCCAAACGCAGTATGAAAATGAAGGTGGTTTTGTGAAAGAAGTGGAATCAAGGAGGGTGGTCTCTGAAGAGACTTCTCACTATATTCTGATTAAGGGTATGTCAGGTCTCAATTTTGTAAAACCTGTTGTTTGGAGTGTGCTGTCAGCAGCTGTCAGTTTTAAGAAAAACCTCAATATTGTTTGTTGGTGCATGTAGCCAGTACTTTGTATGAAATGTGCATTACTGTTATATGTCATTAACTGTGATCTGTAAACCTGTAGAAAAGTGGTTTATTAATCTTCATATAATGATGTTCATTATGTAAAATGGAATGTTACTATAAAGCAGTATTTTTCAACACGAAACTCTCTTTCAGGTATTCAGGCAAAAGAAGCTATGAGTAGAGACTTGGAAACTACTGCAGGACCCTCATCAAAAATGCATGAATTGCCTAAATTAAATAAAATTAATGAACCTCCAGCTAATGCAAAGCTGGCTGCATCTGACAAGAGGCAGACAGAGAAAGATGGCAGTGTGGTGGCAGCACCCCCCTCTCCTCGGACTTTGCTTGCTATCCAGGCAGCCATGGTAGAAAGCAGCTCAGAGGAAGAACTGGACGCAGGACAGTTGAACATGGACCAGTTTGTATCAGAGGAAGGCAGTGTGTCCCCAAGAACACTGCGGGCAATTCAGCAAGCTCTGAGTGAAGACGATAAAAGGGAGGAAGTTGTTCCTGCTGCAACTGATGGAGTGCTGTCAAAAAGACCGGAAGTGAAGGATTTTCTGCTTAGTAGCTCAGATGAGGAAGAGCAAATTGCTGAAGTTAAGGAGGGGAAAAACACTCCTACAGCTACAATTCATTCATCAATCCAAGTGACTATGCAAGATGCTGAGTTTGAACAGAAGAGTCAGGAGTTGGAAAAAAGTCATATTACGCCCAAAGACACTGGTATATCTAGAGATGAAAATTATTCTGCTATTGAAAATATTAGAAAAGGCAAAGAAGATATAGGCAAAGAAGAAAATGATTCAGAAAATCATATTGCATCCAAGGACATTAGTATATCCATAGCTGAAACTTGTACTGACAAGGCTATAAGGGATACAGAAGATGTAGACAAGGAAGAAAATGGTTCCAAAAATCATGTTTCACCAAATGATACCTGTATATCCAGAGCCGAAAATTATTCTTATATTGACAATACTAAAAAAGGCAAAGAAGACTTAGACAAAGAAAGAAATGGTTCCAAAATTGACTTAAATTCTCTGGGAGATAAGGACATGACTTCATGTGTGCAGAAGCCAAGCTGTTCTCCTGTGCAAACTAGTACAGAGGCTTTGATTCATGCTGAAACAACAGACCTTTCTGAAAATAAGGAAAACTTGAAAATTTCTGAGAGTACAGAGGAAGTAATTTCACAAACAGAGGAGAATGTATCTGAGGATATTAGATTTTTTCCAGAAGCAAGAGATCCTGAGGAGGAAAGAGAAGGGATATCACAGTCCGAAGACAGTGATTCTGATGGTATGTGCTTTTTAATTGTGTAAAAAGATAAGAAAATAAATAGGACAGTATCGTGTTTGTAGTCAGTTGAATGTAACCTTTTCTCCTAGTAAGAAATGCTCTAAAATACATCTATTCCCAGATATGTAAGAGGCAAGAAGAAAACCTGAGCTATGTTTTTCCCCTTGGTGTCACATTTTATCATTGAAGCCTGAGTATAGAATATGGAGAGTCAGGAAAGCATGTTGTGTACATTGAATTTAACTGGTGCATTAACAGTCAGCCCCTCGGTTTATGTAATTTCACAATCCTCATTTTTATGTGCTGCATATAGAAAAAAGTCACTGCTTAAAAAGTCACAAAAAAAATGTGTACAAAAAATGTGTACAAAAATATGTACAAGTCTCTATTTCCCTTTGATAGGAAGCTTTATTGAAGTGGATGCTGAAATCAGTAATGAGGCTGAACTTCCTACTAAATATGATGAAAAATTGGATGATGAACCAGCACTTCCAGAAGTGGAGACAGACAGACCTGAAGTTATCACACGGGACTTGCAGAAGGAGTCTGATGAAGTGCAGTTGGGAAACACTCAGAATGTTGAAAGAGAAGCTGATGGTAAAGATGCAGTGGATGAGTGGCAAGACATCAGTTTGGTAAGTCCTTGTTTCTTGTTTTGAGCTTGTAATGGAGTGCTTTGTCTCCAACTAGTCGTTAAGGAAAACTGTTGGACAGCTTCTTATTGCTTTCTCACATATGTATCTAATTGTATGGGAACTGATCTTTCTTTAAAGATCTCTCTCCCAAAAATCGAAGGAAAACTTCAGAGTTTTAGCACATTGATGACTAGAGCCATCTCTGGTCTTACAATTTGCTGCATTAGAGAAGCTACAGTAACTTCGTAGTGTGAATTAGTGGAATATATACTACAAGAATAATTGTAGTTGGACACTTAGTGCTTTGCTTTACTAAGCATACCTGAATTGTTGAAATAATAAAAATCTTGGCTTATATTTTCAGGAAGAACTAGAAGAATTAGAAAAGGACCTTTCTGCTGAGCAGAATATGCTTCAGTCTCAAAAGCAGCAGCAGGAACGTGTTGCTGCTTCTGTAACAGGACAGATGTTCTTGGAAAGCCAGGTAGTATTTCTTGGGTTATTTTGCTTTGTTTCCTTCCTCCACCCCAGTCATTTACTCAAAAGCTGTTAGTAATTTTGCTTGGTTATAGGTCACCTTTAGGAGGTTGTTTTCTTCAGTTTGCTTGATTTAAAATATTGAAACTGTTGAGGCAACCTTCAATTCCAGCAATTTTAAATAAGTGTTATAACATTATAAAGTAGTAATATAGTTATGGATGAGTCAGTATATCTTTTAAGCACCAACTTGTAAAGGTTGGGCCAGTTTGATCTTTGCCTGTTTTTGTGAAAGGTGCAAAATGAACAAAAAGAATTAGGAAGCTATATTCAGCATCAAAGAATTGATGCAGTTTGTGTGTTATGTAAACTGTGATTTCTCCCAGGGATTAAAAGGTAAAAAATTGCCAGAAGTCTGTATAGTTTATGCCCTGAGTATGCAATTAGGACTCTCACCAGTAATGCCTGAATAAGCCTGTTCTGTGTCAGTGTTTCAAGGTTTAATACAATGTGTTTGGGTTAACATACCCAAAATATAGTAGGCTAGTGATAGTGTCTGTGTTGTAATAAACTTATGTTAACAAATTTATTCTGAGAAATATGTAAATGCTTGTATTTTTTTTCTTTAATGGGACGGTTTAGGTAGTTTTAAAATGATATTTTAATCTTGATTAAATATTTGCACATACTTGTTTCTTCAGGTGATTTTTTTAAAGGCCCGTAGATAGCTTTTGTAATGTTATATGCCATATAATTGTAGGCACACCATTATATTTGTAAGACTTTTGACCTTGTGCTTTTATTCTTAGTTGCAGTAAAAATTTAAAGTCTTGAGACTGATTCTGTCAAGCCTCAAAAGCCATCTGAGTGAAGAACANGTAGGCACACCATTATATTTGTAAGACTTTTGACCTTGTGCTTTTATTCTTAATTGCAGTAAAATTTAAAGTCTTGAGACTGATTCTGTCAAGCCTCAAAAGCCATCTGAGTGAAGAACATAATCCAGGCTTGTGTAACTAGCACAAGTCTGTAAGCCTAGTGCGTGTGGTATATTTAACTGAGGTTATGTAATGTATCCCATAAAAGCAAAAATGGATCAAAATAGAGGCATATCAAAACACTGTCCAAGGAATGATTAGTCTTCCCAATGTTTCCTGCTTGATATGAATATTTCTCATATGCTTTCATACTATGTTAGATAAAGTGATGACCAAATATTTTTTAAAATATGAATATTTTTATTTTACTTTTTTAATTTAATCTGCATCTTTCTTTCATGGAGCCAACATAATTGTAATGCATGGAGTTTTCTCCTTGCTGTGCAAAACAATACTTAAGTATGCTTGTGTAATTAAGATGGCAGATTCTCAAACTCTGTGGTAGAAGTGTGCTTAAGTAGTGCTTGACTTATATAGCACTGTCTGCCTGAGAGGAGTTGAGTGGGGATTCCCCCTTGACTTAACTGAGCTTGGCACTTTTTACCGGAAGTTTAATGTTTGTTGTCAAATATTAAATAACTCCCAGGTGTGAATCTAGCAGTTCTGAGTCAAGCAGAAGGATATTAGAAGTTAATTCTTTAGATGAATTATTAACCGTTTTCCTTCCATGCTGCAGGAGCTCCTGCGTCTGTTTGGCATTCCATATATTGAAGCTCCCACAGAGGCAGAGGCGCAGTGTGCCATATTGGACCTTACTGATCAGACCTCTGGGACAATCACCGATGACAGTGATGTTTGGTTGTTTGGTGCACGACATGTTTATAAAAATTTCTTCAGTCAGAACAAATATGTAGAATATTATCAGTATGTTGACTTTCAGAACCAGCTAGGTAAGCCTCAGGTATTGTTTTTAAAACACAGTCTTTAATCAGACAGCTCCATTGTCTGTCTCTTTGAAATTGTATTTTCTATGGAATTTTGTATCTCTTATTGCAATGTTCTGTGGAGAGTCTCTAAAGCCATTCAGTTAGGTTGCTGTTTTATTGCCAGATGATGCCTCTGAATTTGCAGACACCTGTATTTAATATACTGAGTTAGTGTG
The DNA here is from genome assembly GCA_013398015.1 of Oreocharis arfaki. NCBI lineage: Eukaryota > Metazoa > Chordata > Aves > Passeriformes > Paramythiidae > Oreocharis > Oreocharis arfaki. Next base: position 436,029 of record VZRR01010904.1, on the reverse strand, counting down.
ATGATCATCAAGGCTGGATATATGAAGTATTATACCAGTTTCTGGGTAAATGTTAGCATGACTTTTCTGATGTGGTGGGAAAAGGATATTCTGGTGTCCTCAAGTTCTTAGTCTTCTGGAAATGGAAGTTAGTTTTGGACACACTGAGTTATGGTATATTAAAAGAGGATCTAGAATATGTGTTAAACGTTTTTCACATAGTTGACACTGACAGATTCTTTTCTTCCTTCAGATTGCTCTTGAACTAGTCTAATCAAATTGTTGCCAATTTTGTTGAACTGCTAAGCTTCAGTGTCACATAGAGTATTAGGCAAAAAATGAGCTAATTTATACTTATTATTATGTCTTGAACAGAACTCTTTTAAAATCAGTTTTGACATTTTCAATTTGAGGGGCTGTAGACTTCGAAATAGTATTTTAATGTTTTTAGCATGTAGAATTTCATAACATTTTTATGTGGTGAAGAATGTAGCTTTGGTTTCTTCCAGAAAATTGAATGGAATATTTTTCCCCTACTTAACTATGCAACTGTAGCTTGATTGGAAAGGATTGCTGTAAAAGCATGTCTGTGATTTTTAACTGGTTTTAATCTGATAAGCCAAATCTTTTGTTTATTTATTGGGAAAAAACAGTCATCTTCAGTCTTTATGTCACATTCCTGTGCAGTCTTGTGCTTCTCCTTTCCCATGCATTGCAGAAATTCTTCTTTCTGGGCAGCTGATGGATATCGTGACTAGCATGATGGTGGTTTTGCTTTGTGTGTTTAGACTCACAACCCTCCTTTCCTGTATGGAATTTTTTTAAATTACTTTTTTCGAATCTAAACTCTTGAAGCTGACTAAAAATCAGTCTGGTTGCCTCAGACTTTATAGCCTATCAAATAGAAGTGGTCAGCGGAGTTCTTCCTTCTTTCTGGCTGTTTCACAGGCTCTTCTGGAATACTTAGTAATGGTATCAGCACAGAGCAAAAGGCTCCCAGTTGGAGAACACTTCTAGGAGGCAGAGGCATTGCTATTATGGGCTAGAATTCAACCAGAGTGTTTTTATTTGATTCTGGCATTAAAATTCTGGCATAAATTCAGGTCAGCATTAGATGAGAACAGGACAGTAACTGGATTAAATAAATGTAAAAAAACCCCAAACTCTTAACAACCCTGAATTTTGAAATTACAGAATCACAGAATTATTTAGGTTGGTAAAGACCTCTGAGATCATAGAGTCCAATGTTTGTCGGATCACCACCTTGTCAACTAGACCATGGCACTGAGTGCCACATCCAGTTGTTTCTTGAATACTTCCAGGGATGGTAACTCCACCACTTCACTGCACAGTCCATTCTAATGTATAACAATCATTGCCATGAAAAAATTCCTCCTCGTGTCCAATGTAACATTTCCATTTTGGCAAGATGTATTTGCCAAGTTAGCACAATTATTGGTGCTTGAGCTAGCAGGAGCATATTGATACTGCTCCAGAATATAATTTAGCAAATTCTAATGTTGAATTAAATATAATTTTATGGAGTTAATGCCTTTGTGTTCCTTTCAGTTTTTGCCTTTCAGATAATATTTTTTAATTTGTAAGATAATAAATGCTGAATCCACACACTTTCTTTTTCAGGGCTGGATAGAAGCAAGCTCATTAATTTGGCATACTTGCTTGGAAGTGACTACACTGAGGGCATCCCAAATGTTGGCTTTGTAACAGCGATGGAGATTTTAAATGAATTTCCTGGGCATGGCTTGGAACCTCTCTTAAGATTCGCGTATGTTTTGTCATGTTTTGCTTTTTTGTATCTCCATATTGTGATTATTAGTGAATATGCTTTTCTGATGCTTAAGCATGCAGCAGAACACATGACCATCTTTGAGCATCATTAATGGGGCTAAGTAAGCTGTAAAACTTGACTCCATTGTATCACTATTTGGAATGTCAGGTAGATAAGGTGACAAGTTGATATAGCAATCACAGTGAGACAAATGAAGACAGCAGAACAGCTGTAAAATTGTGCATCTGCCTCAGAGCTCATTGGAGAGCTGGATCCATAGTGGAGCAGAGGTTCCTTTTCCCTGGGTGAGAGGTTGCTGTAGCTTGCTCACAGAGAAAGGGGACTTGAGTGAGGAATTAATGACCTGGAAAGTGACAGGCAGGTAGGGTGTGGGCAAGAGCAAGATTTGAACAGGGCCAAGGCAGCTGTATTGGCAATAGCAAGGATGGTTAGAGGTCTTTTTTTCTTTTCTTTTCCTTGCGTACCAAAAAAACTCCAAAAACGATCATTGTGTGTGGAACAACTTCTGCAAGTGAGGCTGAAGTTGGGGCCTTCTGTTTAGCAGCTTATGGGGAATCCAGGTGATTGCTACTGTGGCTTACAATGGCTGTATTTAATGTGCATGTTTTGTCTTTTCTGCTTTCAAGATTATTTGTCCCTTTGGCCATCCTTCATTTGCAAATTCTCTGCTCATCTCTTGTAATTGAAGTAGAGAGACAGGCTATTGAAGTTAGCGTGGTGGCCCTTGATATTTCAAATTTTATTTTATGAGGCAGATTAATAATTTTCTCTGTTTTTCAGTGAGTGGTGGAATGAGGCTCAGAAGAATAAGAAACTGAGGCCTAATCCACATGATACCAAGGTCAAGAAGAAACTGCGGGAGCTGCAGCTTTATTCAGGTTTCCCAAATCCAGCAGTGGCTGAAGCATACCTGAAGCCTGTGGTGGATGAGTCAAGGGGTTCATTCATCTGGGGAAAGCCTGATGTAGAGCAGATCAGAGAATATCCTTTTACTTGTTAGGTAAAAGTACTCAAAGTTCATAAGGAGTCAGTAATGGAGTGTCAAGTTCTTAACATCTCTTTGCTGTGAGGGGCCCCAAGCCCTATCTGTATGTGCTCCCCTAAAATGATACCAGCTCTGGAATGGAAGGGGATGCAGCCGTGCACGTGTGGCACTCAGGGCTGCTCTGCCCTCCTGAGAGAGTGGGCTGCCTCACTTTGCATGCACGGAGAACCCTGTAGCTGAACTGACTAGTTTGTTGTGATGTTATATTTCTGTAACTGCCCTGTGCCTGTTTCTCGGCTCGGAGTGGGATTGTTTGCACACTCCCTATGTATGTTTGCCATTTCTCACAAAAAAGTGCCAAAGCCTAGACAGAAATGGTGTTTCAGTCTGCACTTTATTCCTAGTTATTCCCTGCGTTTCTTCCAATAATGTCTACTTTTTGCTTCTGTTGCAGTTGGAGCTGCTGCTAACTGTTGAAAAGTAGATGGCAATTCGGAAAAGCGCAATTGGCTAAAACTCACATCAATCAACTCAGTTCCAACCCACGACAAGAGCTAATAGTGTTTTAAACAGTAAATTAAACTTCCAGTGGGTGCAAATGTAAAAATAAGGTTTATTTACAGGCAATACCATTTATGCAAAATAAGTTTTGTCTTCACTGAGACATGCTTTTAGAAATGTTGATATTAGAGAAAAAGTTCTGCAACTAATGGAGATGTAGCAGTGTGATTATGATATGTTGTTTTAACCGAGATTCTTTTGTCTGATTTTGTAGTAGAAAAAGCTTTGAAGTGGAGCAACTTTCCTTCAGACATTGTTTACTTTAGGAATTTTCATTTTATGTGTTTACAAAATACCAGTAATAGCCATTTTGTAAAGTTCCTTAACTTTCTGCATGTTCTGCAAGGATCACTTTGGCTGGACTAGGACAAAGATAGATGGAATCCTTTTGCCTGTGATGAAACAGCTGAACTTGCAGCAGGTGAAGTAAAACCCTACCTGTAGTTTAAGGGTAACTGGAAAATTGTGAGAGAAGCATTTTGAGAAGAACAGCAAGGCTTTGGAGTAAAACATCTTTCTGAGAAGCTGGGCTTTGGTTTTTAATCTTTTATGTGTTTTTTTTTTTTAAAGTCACTAAGCTTGCTTTCTCCAGACTTCATTTCTGTACGATTTGAGTGTGCTGTAAGGGGCTCTTCATAATTTCAGCTGTTGGTTTCAAGTTGTCTTACCTATCAAGCAACTGTCTCAAGTCCAGACTGCTGTTTGTTCTGGACATGGTGGAAGCTACAGGTACCTCAAGCAAATTTAGTACTTCTAGAAGACAGCGTGCTGTCTGTAGAAAGTATTTTTTAAAGTGCCCCTGAAATTTTGGTGAAGTGATACTGCCCATTTGATGCTGTACACGTCCTTTGAGGAGGAGTGCAGACTGAACTGTTGAGCCCATTAATAATATTACTCTAATTTCCAAATAAATGTTCTGTCAACTTTAATAACACTTGAAAGTGAATAGCGATGCCTGCTGTGATAGCTGTCAATGTGGATTGTAAAATTGATCCCCAGTATCAGATTATTTTCTCCTTTTGCCATACACAAGATAGATACATTGTATAAACCAGTGTTCTTGGTTCTCTATATCACTGAAAGGAGCAAAAGCACTGTAGTTAAATACATATGCTTTCAGGTTGACTGGAATATCCTTTGGAAGTGTCTGTCTCTCTTAGATAATTTTAGGGAAAAGGTAGATGACTGGCTTAGTCTATACAAAAAACCTAGTTGTGGTTGAATAGCACAAATCCACGCTGTGTGACTACTGCTTCTACTCTTCAGTCTTTGTACTGTAGCAGCATGTGGTGCAATGAACTTGAGTCAAAAGCCTGCGTGTTCTTGCACTTGCAGGCACAAATGCAAAGTGCACTTACAGCATTTACTTAGTAATCATTCTGCTTTAGCAGCTGGAAGCTAAGGATGTGTTTGTAAGGACATACTTAAGAGCACTACAGAGATTCTCTGTATTAGGGTTGACAATAGCAACATATGTCTAATCAGCAGCAGCACAATATTTATGAAATCTCACTGGAGTTTGCTAATTATTAATTTCTGTAAAGGTTCTTGTTGACTAATTTATTATAAAGTATGGGTATTACTATAATGATGCATCTTATTGTTCACATCTATGTGCATATGTATTAATTTCATTAGTCCTTTGTCCTGCTTCAGTTTTGGATGCTTTATAGTGTAGCTAACAACTGAATTCCCACTACAAAAACATCCAACTGTGTTTCTGTTTTATTTTTCATAGACTCAGCTTCGAATTGATTCATTCTTCAGACTAGAACAGCATGAAAAACAAGCTATTAAAAGTCAGAGGCTGCGCAGAGCTGTGACTTGTCTGAAGAGAAAGGAAAAAGAAGCAGATGATGAAATTCAGGAAACAGCCTCTCCTGTTACTGAGATGGAACTTAAACAGCCTGGGAAAAGGAAAGGGGAAGGTACCGCAGGCGGTGCCAATCAAGCTGTAGCAACAGAAGTACAGAGTGGAAAGAGAAGAAAACATTCCGATTCCAGAAATGAGTTTTTATATGGAGGTGGTTTTATTGGAAATTTGCATCTTTCAGAAACTTCTAGTGACTCCTCAGTGGAGGAATCTGAAGGCAGAGATTTAGGCAAGAGCAAAAGGAGGAAAAACATGTCTGCAACAGAGACAGCAGACCATAAAGAGAAAAAAGGGTGCATTAGCTCAAGTGATGAGGATGAAGACCTGGGAAATGTAGTCATGGTGACTGCCAAACCTGTATTTCAAGGCAGAAGAAAGAAATCACGGAGCAAGAGAAGAATAAGAAATAAAATGTCCTAAAGAAAAAGAATATTAAAAAAGAGAGACTGTATGTGATTTTTCTGACTTGAGCTTTGTAAATATTCTAATGAATTTTTTATAAAATATAATAAATTATCCCTATTTTAATGCATTTTGTCACACGTTTTCTGTCCAGAACTTAAATAGAAGCAATTCTAAACAATGAAACCACTAATTTTAGCACAGTTACTCAGAAAGACCTAGATTGCACTTGATAAAAGTTTCCAGGCTTCGGATTTTAAAATTGAGCCAAAACATGTTCATTTATTTTCATTCTAATTGAGTTGATAGAGCTGTTAAAATTACCTGCAATCTGTTCCTTCCTTAACTTCAAATTTAAATGAAATTCTGAACATTATTTGGATTATTTCTAGGTGTTGTGAGAAGTAAAAGAAGTTCAGTTTTTTTGCTTTTCTTCTTTCCTTCTATGGAAGGAAGACTAAGCCTGTCTTGAAAGTTTTATGCCCAAAGTAATGTTTTTTATTGAAGAGAAATGATACAAACACTCAAAAAATCTCAAGGAAAAACATACAGTCCTTTTATTTATCTGATGTTCAGTAATTGTTTATGTTCTGAATGTAAAACACATGTTTCTAGATTTGGAGTTACATGACTGTGTCCAAAGCCATTTGTTTACAAAGGTGGTGTTCAGAGGTATCTACTGGTTGGAGCACTCATACTGGATTAATTTGCGAGGGGCAATGTGAAGCTTGGACTTCTCACATGCCTCACTTCTCTGAATATAGAATTTCTTTCTAGCTCCTGTGGTTCAAGGACGAAAAGCACAGAATTTTACCCACCTTACTTGTGTCCTTATGTCACATTTTAGTCCTTCTTGCCTTTTTTTTTTTGCCTTCTCATTTGATATTTCTACTGCGTTTCTCATTGTTTCATTATTTGAAATACAAGTCCATGCATGAAAGTTTTGTATGAGACATTATCCTCCCTTAAATGGGTGAGGAGGGGCTGAGGTGAACTGGGTGAGATTTGGCCCTTACAATTGCAGGGAGTCTAACACTTCATGTACAGTTTATACAGGGTGAAAATAATCCCTTTTGATACTACTTTTCTTAAAGATTATAACATTTTAAGCAAATTCTCAATCTGTCCAGCCAGTTTACAGCACTATTTTGTAAATCACTTATTAACATTACTGAAATTTGCTTTAAAAGTGTGTATCAGGTCCTGGTGAGTTGTTTATAAATGTAGAAGAGCTCTCTTAAGTTTCTTTTGATAACTATGGTACAGAGACCCTCACATCTCTGTAGGGCTTGTTTAGTATTTTTGTACAATAATTTATTATTTTTTGTTGACACCCAGAAACCCCACTTGAGGTTGGAGTCTAATTTTTCTGCAAAATGCATAAAGTGAGAGATGGCTCCTGTTGTGAATTGATTACAGTCTAAAAAAGAGAAATCTTAGATACCTGTATTTGTTCCCAGGACAGTGTTTGTGATCTGTTGAGCAAATGGACATCCTGGATATGGAGGAGTGGTATGTTTATGTTTATGCGGGGTGACAGCTGTGTCGCGGGGTTAGGATTTTGGGGCTTGTGTACCTCGATGCAGTTCTGCCTTCCAGCACGAGCACGCATTTCTATACTGCTGCTGCAAAAGCACCCCTGCCCCTTGGTAAATTTTTCTCTTGGAAGACCTTTTTGGCTCCGGAGAATGACGTTGTGCCCTTCGGTTACTTTTTAGTAACCCTGCCTGTTACCCTGCCCTGTTTTGTGAACAGTACTCCCAAATTGGTTACTGTGGTGTTTGGCGCTCCCTCGAGTGGGTGCCTCCCGCTGTTTCCAAATCGCTCCCTGACGTAAGGGCCGGTGTGTGGTGCCCTCGCTGTGCTCGTGCTGCAGCTGTCGGGATTTGTTATTGCTCCCGGTGTGGGGATGTTGGCAATGCGTGACACAGGCCTCGGGACACCGCTGTCTGGGGCCGGGAAGCCACCGGCGAGATAAGGACTGTGCTGTTGGAGCACCATCTTTGGAAAGCTGCAAGAGATTCAGGTAACATTGATCAAAATGCAGTGGATGCCGGTGGTGTTTCACTTGTCTCTGTCTTGTACTCTAAATTAGTGTGTATCATTTGCTTTAGACAGCGTAACTGAGCTGTTCTGCCCTGTTTAGTTGCTTGTAGCGCTCCTGAGTGCCTGTGTTAAACTCGGGCAGGTTGCTGTGTAGTTCAGTGTACCTCAGGATATTTTTAGAATGACATAAAAAATGTAGAGGACCACAAAATACAAAGGCTTTGTCCTGTAGGGTGATTTAACCTTTTATTTTGTCTTCTAATTGGAAGAATTTTTTTTTCTTTTTTTTTAAATACTGCTGAGGTAGACAGCAAGCTGATGAACATGTGTAGCATTTTCTGCTTAATATCCCCATAGTTTCTTATGCTGCTTGTTATTCCAAAGATGCATACAAAGACTGAATCCCACTGAGTCTCTTTTCTGTTGCCTATCTAATGATGTTGCTATTGCTAAGTTCATGTCTAGACATAAATATAATGGCAATATTTTTGTTCTGTCTGCTATGGTGACGTGTAGAAAGCCCCTAAGTTATTTTTACCTTCAAACAGGATAGTGCTGCTGGTATTGTAGTAGCAACGTTAAACATTAAACCTGTGTGTCTTTTGTAGTGTGAAGTCAAGAGAGTAAGGTGCATCCTCTCAAACAGGAGAGCGCTTTTCCATACTGTCCTCTTTATCTTCAACTTTTGAGAGAAAAACCTAAGACTTTACACTCTGAGGATGATTTGATATTCAGAATATATTTTTGCTTTGATTGCCCTTTCTTTTACCTTTCTTTTTTTTTTTTTTTTTTTTCTTTTGGTCCCACTGTAGAGAGATACTCTTTTAGTCGTTGCCTCATTTAATTTCATCCATATTGGGTGTTTAGATGTCAGTAAATTATTTACTGTATGCTGCCTGTAACTATCCTGGCAAAAATCAGTCAAATTTCCACATAAGAGTGGACATATAAAAAGCATATCAAAGTATCAAAAATAATCAGACCACTGGTTTATTTTTTTGCTGTGGACTCAGTGTTCTTTCTGATTGTAAAATATCAAGACCTGGAGACTATTGGTCATCTGTCTGTTTTTCTGCAGACAGCTGAAAATTGTATCCTCTGTCCCACTTTTCCTACTAGTTTTTTTCTCCACTGTGTTCTTTTTCTGTTCATATAGTCAGATGTGCTTTCTGTTCAGCATATTATTTCTGAATCCTGCTCCCTTACTCTCATGTGCAGCTTTTACTTTTAGGCTTCCTTCCCTTCCAAGCCAATTAATTCAAACAAGGTTAGATCCTATTTGTGCAATTTTTCTTCTCTTTCAGGAACTTGTTTCTACCTTTCCTTTAAATCCTTTCTAAGCCTACCCAACCTGATTTTAATTGATTCTAATTTTAAAATTTCATAAAATAGTTCTAAACATTTATCAAAGCTTTTGCTTGTTTGTTTGGCTTGGTTTGTTTTTTTAAAAAATCTGTTCCTTTTCCTCTGTGAGAGTGTAACAGTTGAACTAGTTTGCTGCTGCTTGTATGCCTTGCTTGTTTGCTTGCTGCTTATGCCTTGAATATTGATACTTAGTTGTCTTCATGTCTTTATTATCAGTAGAAGTAAAGTGTAGCGTAATACAAGTAATTTTTTTAAAATGAAGCTTATGTATGGAAGAAGAAATGAAGCAATTTTATTTAGACAGGCTTTTGTTTCTCTGTCCCAAGGTTTGTGGCATAGTATGGATTTGACATCATCACAGCATAATCATCTACAAAATCAATGGGTCAGAGAATCAGAAAGACAAGAAGGTAAAATGTTTCTTATTTCATTATGTTTCCTTGTTACACTTAAGAATACTGTTACATATAAGGAACAAAGTGTCTTGCTGACAATGAGCTGTCTTGTCATTACTTTTTTTCAGAAGAACTGTGTTTATGGCATTTGTACAGAAAATGCAACACACAGCACTGTTGTAGTGTGCTAGCAATGCACGTGGGATATTAAGTGTGTTATACCTGCCTACTCTTGTCCTGGCAGTTTCTTGCTCATCCCTGGCATCTGTCCTCCAGTTTCCTGCCTGTATCTGGTTCCAGAGAACGAGGCTGTGACTATGCTCAAGCTATTCAGAGAGGTTTGTTTACAGGCTGTCAGTTAGGAGAATTGGCTATTACAAGCTTGGTTTCTGTCTAGACAGCCTCAGACCCTACCTTCAAATGCGACCAGGGGCTGTTTGGCCGTGTTTCCTCTTAAGTACTTTCATGGCTGCACATCTTTGACCATTCTAAAGCTTCATAAGTAGTCCTCTCTTTAGCAGTCAGAAGGAGTAGGCAAGGTATTCAGGCAAATGCATATGTTTTGGGATGTGATCTAGTTATGTTCTACAGCTGAGTGCAAAAGCAAGAGATTAAAAGAATAACTTTATTTTTCATAATATTTTTGTTTCAAATCTCAGCTGAGCACTGGTCTGTGCAGAGTCAGGTAGTTCTCTTCCATGTCTATAAACACTAGTCTCAGAGGATGAGGAGACATGAGTGGAAAATTGGATATCTTTACAGTTTTATCTGACACCAGACTTCGACATCTTAAATTCCATGCCAGGTCCTGGAGGTGGAAGGGTGCTGAACTTGATGCATGGAGATTTGCCTGCTCAATTACTCTGTGCCTTCCTTGTTCTCATCCTTTTTCTCTACTGCTCTCCCCATTCCTATGCCGTTATTTCACCTGCCCAGTCTCAATATCTATTTCTCAAGGTTCTTATTCCTGTTCAGTTTGTTTGCAACTTTCAGTCATAGGATCATAGACTTACAAAATGGTTTGGGTTGGAAAGGACCTTAAAGACCATCTAGTTCTAACCCCTCTGCCATGGGCAGGGACACCTTCCACTAAAACAGGTTGCTGAAAGCCGCATCCAACCTGGCCTTGAATACTTCCAGAGATGGAGCATCCACAACTTCTGGTTCCAGTGTTGCACCACCCTCATGGTCTGAGAGCTTTATATTTGGTGCCTTCCCCTTTGCTTATCAATTTGCTTGTCATGAATTCTTCAGTTTAAAACTCCTTAGTTTTGTTCATGATTCCCATTACTACTGGTTCTCAGCTTACAGGTTGGTCCTCACTCACTGTGTTCATTCCTTTTTTGACCTTAAACAATCGGTTCTCCACACCTGCATTGTTAGATATCACTCTTCTTTCCTCACATAATTTCTAATATTAGCTTTAACTCTCCTTGGCTAAATGTTTCTGAGACCAGATGCTACTCCTGTCCTAATTTCTTGGGATACTAAATTACTTTACCCCAGTTGCATTATGCAAATTCACCCCAGAATAATTTTATTTCTGAGACAAAAGGAGAAGAACAAGTTTGCAAGGTGTGCTTGTCCTTGACAGTCCATCGTCTCACTTCACTTGGCCATGGCTCAGTTTTTAATCCACAAATATCTGAGAAAATGCTGACCTAGTAACCTTCACGTAACTCCTGACATTTTAGAAGGGACACACTCCTTCCACTTGCCCTGCCTGAGAGATGTCCTAATTGATGGCAATTCCTGCCATCATTTCAAGCATCTTGGCGGAGTCCAGAAAGGTGCCTTACATGGGACATACTTGGAATAGAGCCAAGTGAAAAGCATCCTAACCCTGTAACTTACAGTTTAAGCTAATTCAGCTGGGGAGTGACACAGCATCTCAGTCATATTTCCTGGGTTACTTCTAAAGATTCTTCTTATCTGTCTCATTCTCTTCCCCACTGACACTTTTTCACTGACTTCAAAGAGTTTGATGTAAAATGTGAAAAATGTCCTGGGACCTGAGTATGGGCCCTAAGTCTGCCTCTTTTCAACTGAGTATCCAATTTGTAGTTGGACTTTTCCTTGCTTGTAATCCTTCTAGCATGATTCTTACAATCCTGGTTTCCTGATGCTCCACCTTGTTAATTTAACACTTCTCTGTTCTCTTTCTCTCTCCTCAATAAGTAGACACACTTTTGCTTAAGACATTGCTAAACGCAGGTGAAAACTTCTTGTGTATGGATAGAACAGAAGGTGGAGGCAGCACTCAAATAATCAAAGCAGACATTAACTTTGTAGGGAAGTCTGTAACTTATTCTTCCCGCTCAGCCACGTGCCCATCTTCCCTATTTTCACTTCTTTAGCCTTTGCAGTAGCTGCATTTTGACAACAAATAGTATATCTCAACTGCCACATGAGAAAAGTGGTATGATTGCATGTGTTGGTGTTGTTAGGTTACTTTCAGTTCCTTTATGCAAAGAAATATTTTAGAAGTCCAGAATTATTGGTAGGTGAAGACTGACAGCATTTTCTTGAGTCTCTTCCTATCTGTCAGGAAATTAGCTGCCTTTTATAATGTATATTAGACCATCTAATTTAAGAACACAGTCTGCTTTGTAGTTAAAGGGAAATAATTTAGATATTTTTAGAGATTAAATAGCTTCTGAGCCTAGACTTAGAGATGTTTTCAATGACAAACATGATGAAGTAACAAGGGAAGTACTTGGCAAACTTGAATTGATTATGTGTTCATGAAATAAAATGATTACAATACTTCTATTTTGAGCCATTTAATGTTTTTTAGATGACCTGTGACCTGGATAGAGGTGGGATATCAGTGGTATAAATTTGAAATTGAAAACGTGCCTCTCAAGGCTGGGGAAACACATAGACTGGATACTGTGATCAAACCCCTCTCCTGTTCTCATGTCCTTGTGCTCTGGGCTAAGTGCATCTTGTCTCTTGTCTGAGAAGAGGCTGCCTGTGGGTGGCAGCTTTGTATTTCTGCATTTCAAAGTATAAAGTTTCAAGCATTTTATTACCCTGACGTGGTATCTCAGACTAATCTATATAATACACCCCTTCACTTCAGCAGGTTGAGCTTGTAATGAATGTACTGGAATGCCTACACTTACATGGTGATATCCCTTTTTGTAGGTAGGGATGAAATAAGGAACAATTAACTGTGCAGTTTAGACATACCGGAATGGTACTTTGCTTTATATTCCTAGAAAGGTGTAGGTTACATCTGACTTCTGTGAAGTCAAGGGCATGATTAGCTTTCCCTCCTAACCCCTTCCTTTAAGGGCCCTTAGGCTGAAATGGAATAAAATGGAAATAAGTGGAATGAAATAAAGATATCAAAGTGATACTGCTTGAAATTTAGGGACTACTTTGTGCTTCGGGATTGTGTATGTTTCCATGGAGCCATTTGTAATGCTTGCAGGACTAGGGCTCTGATCCTGGCATGTCAGTAGCTCAGTAAAAATTCTGAGACTCCGGAGTACCTTATTATTGTGACCTTCATGTAGTTTTAGGATGAACTTGGTCTGAGCCATTGGAAATACCCATATGGATTTACTGGGATACATTTGGATGGTTTCTATCCGTGGAGTAATGTAACTCTTCTCCAGTCATCTCTTAGTTTCAGGTTTGTTCTCTTACTGATCTTTTTCAGGTATCCTCTTGACTTTGGGATATATCAATAGCTATTATATATGTTTGTAATATAAGCAATATGTATTACATATATTATGTCCACATGATATAAATAAAATACATCTTAAATATTTTGTTTGGATGACTCCACCCCCATGTGTCCAGAGTGGGAGGTGATCTGAAGAGTCCTGGATATTATGAATTCTTGGAATCTCTTGGAAATTCTCTTGCATTACTCAATCAGTAATGTCAGCACAGGTAATCCTCCTGTGAAGAGGCAATTTCTGAGAAGTCATAGAGGAACCATCTTCACAGCTGTTGATGCATGGTATTGAAATATTTGTACAGATGAGTCTAAATGGTGAATTTAAAATCTAAACTCTACAGATGAGAGCATACTGCTTCTGAAGAAGGGAGAATATGTTGCCGTAGGGCTGAACTTTGTCAGGTCAAGTTCATACTGAAGTCTTGGATTTCATTCCTTTTGCCAGTTGGAGAAAATCCATCAAAGCAGGAGAGAAGCAGAAGATGACTGGATCTTATTTCCTTATGACGTTGTGCTGTGGCACCATTTGACCTCAAGAGACTGAGTCAGGCCAACACTCGAAAGAGACTAATATGTTTTTTTCCTTCCGTGCAGGCTGTTCCAACGAATCAGTGGGTGAAACTATTGCTCCTGAATAAAGGCTTCTTCTAATCCACTGTCAAAGTCCTTGGAGTATGTTTCGTTACTCTATGAGTTATTTGTGAATGAGTCTAAAAATGGAGATGTTGACTGCTAGTAGATCACAGCTTTCATGTGGAAGGGTCCTTTTACCTTTTTAGCTACGTTTTAATTCAGGTATCTAGATAGTGGTAACATTTGTTAAAATATAATTTTGATTTAGCCCCCTTGTCTTTGCTGCTTTTTCTGCATTCTAAATGCTGTTTTACAATGCCTGTCTCTGCTGCTTTTTCATTCAGTGGAGAATACAATATTGCCAGTGGTATCACTAGTGATGCAGTGAGAGATTTAACATGTGCTTTTAATTGATGGAAGATACCCAACTGAATTTTACATTTACCATTTCTGATGCAGCTGTATGCTTCCAGGCATGATTTTATGTGACAAGTGGTGTAAATAGCTGATCATGTAGCTCGTTTCTAAACAGGTAATGTTTCTACTCATTCTAAGCAAAGTGTGTGCAGATAAAGATTGCCTTCATTATTATAGAAAAAGATGCTGCAGTTTGCAGCTTGTTCCATTCTGACCTGATCTATTTCCTGTTATCTTACTTCTACCCTCCCCTTCCCTACTTGAAGGACTTCTCCAGCTTTCTCTCAGCAGAAAACACATAATTTTCTTTCTTCAGGTTTTGTTCTAACATATAACATTTTAACGTTTGTTTAACATGACTTGTAATGTGTCAGCAAAATCCTCTGGTTCCCTACACAAGATTTTGCAGCTTGACACATGTTTCTCTAACTAACCTGCCACTGACTTCACAACTCCAGTCTTCCACATGATTAGTGTGTCTCTTTGGAAAACTTTGTTTGCGTTCCAGTTGCTTTGCCTTTGAGAATGATGTTTACGCTCATTTGATGTGGTTGTTACAGTTCAAGATGTGTCAGCAGCACATGAGGTTCTTCCCTCAGCCCTGATATTAATGTAAAATCAAGGGAGCTCATGGAACGTGCTCCCAAGATGTTAGACTTCTATAATAAACAAACTTCATCTAAAATATTCCAAAGAACGCGGTAAGTAATTAACCTATTACGCAAAAAGTCTTAAGAATCTTAAAGATATTCTTGAAGAATTTGGGGCATCTGTGGATGGTAACCTTATTACATCCAAAAGCTGTATTGTCAAACACAACCTGTGAGTTTGTCTTCTTCTGACTTTGCGGAGAAGGGAGGAGCCAGTCCTGTCAGACTTTTAAGTTCTGATAGTTCAGTATCAATGCTCCAATAATATTTCTGGAAATGCCCATTATGCACTTCCTTTCTTACCAGAATTGAGAAACAGGTCAGTCAAGCCTCCTCTTCTCTTATCTGATCCTATTCTACTCATGAGTCATCTCTTTTTGTCTTAAAATGTCATTAGAATCCATCCGTTGACTTATAATTTCAGGACTTTTTTTCTGAATCAAAGAATATGGACTAACACTGAGGAAAACGCTTCCAGGAGAATAACCCGCTCTCAGCTTTTTACATCTGTTATCAAGGAACTCATTTGATCAAAGTACCAGAAGAATTTTCTTAATGTTTTCAGATATTGAAAGAGTTCATATTGCTTGGATTTTACTTACTCTTACAACGGTTTTCATGTTGCTTGAAATATTTCCCACTAGTTCTTTATTTTCCTATTCTCACTGCTTTGAGGGCAGTTACAGTAAAATTAACTTCTTTCCTCTTGTGCACTCCCACAAGAAGTTGTTCTGAAAGATAAAAAGCAGCAGAGGAGTGTTTTTTGCTGTGCAAAGGGAAACTTGTATGAAATAAGCGAATCTGAATAAAAGTCTGCACTTCTTATTTTGTCAGCACTCTGTCAGGACCATTAGCATCCTGGTTCTTATAAAGTTTTTCCTTTGGGCCTTGACTAACAAATGATAACTCTGATGAAACAGATATTCTTCTGGATTCTTCACGGTAGTAGTGTTTTCTTAAAGGGAAATAAAAAAAAAAAAGTGTAAGTTTCTCCAGATAAGCCACCTGGAAGATTACCAAAAGGATAAGATAGGCAAAAATTCAAGTGGTGTTATTGGTCACCAGATTCTGGATTCTTCTTTCAGGGGTACAGACGGTTTAGCTCAGGAAGAGAGCAGTGGCCTACAAACTGTGTTAGTGTAGGTGCTATGCAAACCTGAAGCAGAAAGTTTTCTGATCCTGTGGGGAATAGGTGGGAAATGTTTATTGAGTGCTAGAGGGGCAGCTGTAATACTGCAGAAGTTTTATAGATCTTCTGGCAGGAGCTTTATAAGTTGAGACTTAATAAGTTACCAGGTTCTCAACAAAATTGGATCCAAAACAGATGTCAAGGGAGAAAGAATCAAGAAAAATGGTTGTAATTGAAAGGTAATGGAAAGAATAGCTTTTACTTCCACAGCTAGTAATGATCACAGAACAAGATCAGACTGCTCTAAGCAATCGGAGAAGATTAAAAGCAGGCTATATCTGGTATGCTTGGAAAGAGGATGATCTATTAAATACACTTATGATATCTGTAATAAGACAGCTTTTTATTATTTATTTCATAAAAGAAAGATTAATTTTGCCCTGAGACAGCATTTCCCTGGCACTTAACTCATGTTTGTCAAGAGCTCCCTGATTACAGGCACAGTGATGCATGTGTTTTCTCCCAACTTAACATTAGAGGCTTGAAGAGGCTGGCACATACTGCTTCTTTCCTAGCATCTTTAAATACCATTGTTTTATTGTTGAGCATTTTATTTTAGTTACCTGTATAAAATTTATAAAAACTATATTTTTTCCAGTAGTATATGCATGGTATTATTTTTAATTTTGCTGTATCCCATGATTAGGGTTCTCCCCCCATCCCCGCAATAAATTCTACAAGCACTATGGTTGGTTAGTCAGTTTTTGTTGGGTTTTTGTGTCTTAGTGTCAACATACCAAGATTGAACATTTTTGGTTTTTCTTCCTTGTTTGCTGCTATTCTCTAGTTTTCTCTGAAGCTGAAAGTTGAGTTACAAGCTTAAAGCACCAGCTAATGAGCCTGAGAAGCTTCCTGATGTCTTTTTGTTTGGTATCATCCTTTCCTTTGTTCACCCCTGCTTCTGTTCCTTGGGCCTTCTATCACAAGGAAGGGAGAGAGACTTTTTCCATAAGTTATCACAATAAAAATACTGAGGCATATGGCAAAATAAATGACAGCACTTGGGGTCGTTATGGCCCGTGACTGCAATGATTCAAGAGGGAAGAAAATGTGAAGCAACTTCAGTAGACCAATGTGTTTTACGTTGATGAAAGCAAAAATTGTTTCATTCTTAACAGCCATTGGGNGTTAAAGCGGCGATTTCAGCCACCGCTCAGCACCCCGCATCACATCCCAAATTAATACCTGTGATTTTAATGGGAGCTTCAGGCTTGATACAGAAACTCTACTTTGGACAAGGTAGTAACCCAGTTACCTAAATCTCTAGCATGCTTTCTAGAAGGTGCAGCTTGTAAACATGTTTTGCTTTCGCTGGTTTGCCAGCAGATCACAGTTGGCAATGAAAGCAAAATTCCTGTGAAAACTTGGAATTAATCTAGACTTTGCTAAGAAAATGCTCTAGACAACTTCACTTAAATATTTTTTTCCTAACATTGTGGTGCAGTTTTGTGTGATGATGGCAAAACTGAAACTAGCTTGGTATTCAGCTAAAAAGGAATGAATCCTCTCCTGTTGGAAGAGTTATCCAGGATTATGTTAGCTATTATAAATATTCTTCGCTTAGCAACAGGGATGGCATTCAGGATATCAAGCCAACTGGAAAGAATCCCTCTGACAGGACTCTGTTGGGGTGGGTGGATAAGCTTTCCTGACAACATGAGTGCTTTCATTCTTGTCTATCATAATCTGTGTTGCTAGGATCTGTTTCTCAAGTTTTGTGACAGTCTTATAAATGATACTCTGGCTCCTTTTGTTTACTGTCAAAAAGAACCATAATATGGGGAAAGTGAACAGTAAAAGGATATGGGGAATAATGAAAAATCCGGGTGCATGCAACCATGAGTGTCTATACTAGGGCAGCTGTTCTTGAAAGGAAAAACAGGTTTAAAAATTTCCTTTGGGTTGCTGAAATGGAAAGCAATGTGTGCTAACATTCCCCTTCTTTACTTTTTATGAACTTGGCTGCTTCAGCAAAACAGGAAGGAAATATAGTTGCACACTGAAAATTTTGATTAGAATTCAGGAGAATTGTTGTGTACCATGCTAACCATTAATGGTGAAATATATTTTTATTCACAGGTGTAATTTATGTTCTTGCTTCCAAATCAGCTTTTCAATATGAATTGGTAGTTTCATAATCAGTTCACTCAGCCTGTTTGACTTTTTATACTTTTGCTTCCAGGGGAAGAAGAAGATGAACAGATAGTTGCAGAAATCATGGGGAGGCGTTTTTTTCCTGATCTTATAACTCATAAGGCCTGGGAAGGCTTTCACTTTGCTGGCCATGAGATAAGAATTACAGAAGCCACTGATTGTTACGGGGCAGTCGTCTGGCCATCGGTACAATATTTTTGTAATATCGTTTGTTTTTATATTTGGAGCCTTCTAGCACTTTTTAATTTGTTTTGTATGATAAACATATTTTGCTTTATGTTGTAAACCCAAGGAAATAATTCTGTGCTTCTCTGTCTCTGTTCTGCAAATCCCAAACCTGAATTTATCCTGGTTTTGTGTGAATTCATGTTTCTCAAATCTTACGTAGTATTTTGTGTTTGTGCCCCAGTCATACAAAGTGTATGATCTTGTGTCCCCTCTTCGCTTGCCAGTAGCTTTTAATCCTATTAGCCAATTGCAAGCATATTTTGAAAGAAATATGTCAGTTTTATGATTATTGCATTTCTGTACATTTTATAAATACAGATGGCTGTGTAGCAGGCAGATCCAGGTTGCGGAAACAACTGTGATACAAGCTCTCAAGGTGTTAGCACTCATAAAAGCTACTCAACCTACTCATGTAAGAAAAAATTTACCTTGTTAATACATAGACATGGGAAAATGTTCAGCTAGAGCTTTCTGTTTCTTAAACAGCCAGAAATCTAGTTGGAGAGAACCACTGTGCTTGGCTCTTGATATAAGAACCATCAACACATTCACCCTACAAGGAGCCTTCTTCAAGTTTTGAATCTGTACAAAGCAGAAAACTAACTGTATTGAAATAATTAAGACTGAAAGAAATCTCCAGGGAGGTGCCACAATGCATGTTGAAATTTTTTGTCCCTATAGGAGAGACCCAGGATGCTACATTTCTTTCCCAACTGCATCAGCCTCCTAGGGTCATACTATTTTTTAGAAGTATGACAGTTCAGCTGAGGATAGTTGTCCTACTCTTCTGTTTTGAAGTTCAAATGATATTCCCGGTTTTAGGAGACCTGGACCAGTGGTCTGTACTGTATGTTTTAGTGACTTCAGTGCATGTCGTCGTGGAAAGTTTGGCTGACCACCAATTATTCTCACAAATCATGGGCTTCACTGAAAAACATATTTGTTTCATCTGGAAGGGCTTAGCTGGTTTTGTTGTGGAAGGAAGACAACCCTTTGATCTCCGTCCCTTAATGTTCTCCCTTCCACTTCCATCTAGCTGTACTTGAAATCTTCTGAAAAATGTCAGCCAAATTTGTCAAGAGTGCAGAAACTTTTAGGAAAGTAAATTTTCTGCATGTTTCATGGAAAGGAAGGCAGATTTCAGAGTTTCCCAGATTTAACCTTCAGAAACTTTAATTATGCCGGCTATTTTCTACAACAGAGTATTGCAAAACCCTGAGGGAAGGAATTATAGGAATTAATGTAACTAGGAGGAAATCCTAATATAATGTCAAATATAATGTCAATATAATGTCAAATATCAGACCCAATCTTTAGGAACCTGACTTTAATTATTCCTAGTTCTCACAGACTGATTTCTCTATCAAAGTGCTGTTGATTATCGATATATGTAAGTTCGCATTGCCTTCTCTTCTGTGCTCTAAATTAAGAGGTAGGAAACAAAACCTTTGTTTGAATTTCTAGCATGTTAACATTGGGCCAGCAGTCCTTCTGTTCCTTTCCTTCTCATTCTTAATTAGTTAAAAGCAAAACTAATTTCGCTGTGCCAGAGCAAGCCACTAATAATTGCCTTTCCAAATGGCCATCTGTATTGTGAGAGGATGTGGCGACCATCCTATTTTTCAGTGTAGACGATATAATTATCAAAGTCTGGGAAAAATATGGAAGAAAATCTGAAAACCATCTTTATCAGAGAAATAAAGTTAACAATTTCTATTTTGATAGTGAACTAAAACTCACTGGTCAGTGTGAGACAGAGCAGAAAAGCTGAAGAAGATTCTTAATCACAGTTTATATATATATGTTTAAGGAGTCTGTTGTAGATGCTCTTTGTGGCTATATTTACTATGAAAGTTTGCTAAGCTTAACAAGGTAAGCAAATAGAAACTGCAAACAAACT
The DNA here is from genome assembly GCA_013398015.1 of Oreocharis arfaki. NCBI lineage: Eukaryota > Metazoa > Chordata > Aves > Passeriformes > Paramythiidae > Oreocharis > Oreocharis arfaki. The sequence goes on along the minus strand of VZRR01010904.1, from coordinate 415,805 downwards.
GAACCAGAAGAAAAAGGGGAGTAAATCTATTTGTCCCTTTCGAACCCTGAAAAGAATTAATTATTGTCAGAAATAACTGACTATTGGAAGAACATAACAAGCGTTGTTGTGGATTTTCTCTCACAAGCATCCTTATATCGAGATATTTTCATGAAGGACACTTTTTACCTCAACCAGAATTAAGTCCAGTTATAAGCAGGAATTGGTGACTTGAATTTTACAGCTCATGTTGCGTGTTGTGGCATATTATCTAATTGCAGTTGCTTCTGCAATTAGATAATAATTGTAATCTGGCTGTAATAATTCACAGACCTATATGGAGACATGTTGTAGCATTTATTTTGTGACCTATAGAGCCCAAAGATCATAGTGAGCTGTGATCCTTTAGGGATAGTGTGATGCGGGGTGCTGAGGGGTGGCTGAAATCGCCGCTTTAACCCAAAAGCATCCCCTGCAAGGGATGCCCTGGGGGTGCAGCTCGGCACCTCGCAGGCCGACTTCCAGCCCCCGTGCCGATGGTTGGCACCGAGACACAGCCCCACACCCAAGCCAGATAGCTCAGGTGTTACCAGGAGCAAGGAGCGTGGAGGGCTCTCCGCATGAGTTCCGAAAGGTTTATTCCGAAGGGGTCAGAGGCGAAGAGGCCGAGCAGGCGTCGTGTACAAGCTTATAAGGGGTAACAGAAGGGGGGCTGGCGAAACACCAGCAACCAATTACCTGGGGGCAAGGGGCAGGGGGAAGGCAGAGGGATACAACAACCAATGGGGAGAGGGAAGGGGCAGAGTGGGGGACCAGGTACCAGACAGGTACTGCCTGATGGGAGAAGAAGTCTTTCCCCGTAACCCGAGTAGGGGGAGCTATTTGCTTTCTGAGTTGACCCACCAGCGCAGGGGGGTCTCCTGCACCAGGGGTTTCTGACATCCCGGCTTCTACCATTGCCAGCTCACCCACCCCAACAATAGTGCTTGAATGAATATTTCTCATTTGAACAGACAATTTTTTTGCATGCTTTTAAATGACAGTTCATATTTAGTAAAGGGATTTATTTCATTAATTTGCTCAGTATGTTCATGGATTTCCTCCCCTACAGGCTCTTGTTCTGTGTTATTTTTTGGAAACTAATTCTAAACAATGCAATCTGGTTGACAAAAATGTGATTGAAATTGGAGCTGGAACTGGCTTGGTCTCCATAGTAGCCAGTTTGCTGGGTGAGTATGTGATATTTCTCTTACGCTCTTGGAAACATCTCTCAGATAAATAGTGGAGGACTGAGCATGTGGCTTGGTTCTTCTAAGAGACTGTTGTTTGAAGGCTTCCAAGAGCAAAGAACAGTAAACTCTAAAAAGCTTGCTTGGAAACATGCTTTTTTGGGTTTTTTTCTGGGAGTGTATTGATGCAATAAAGGAGGTCCCGGTAGATATGTTGTCATTAACTATGTTGAGCTGGCGATCAAAATAAGAAATTAGTGGCTTCACAGGATTTCAGTGACAAACAGATTGAGCCAGATGTAGGCATGACCAGTGCATCCCTTTCCTTTGATCAAACAGCTCTTGGATGCCGGGTCACTTTCTATCCACTTGTGTTTCAGTATTTTCCTTCAGCAACTTGTTTTTTCTGCTGCAGACACTGTTGTGTTTGCTCTCATGGCACCCTATTTGTCTTCAAGAGTAATCCAGGTCAGTGGTTCTGCATCTTAAATGAACCTTAGCTTTCTGTAGTCTGAGAAAGCTTCTTCTTGCGTGAGAAGAAAAGAACCTGAGGCAATGCTTAAATCTCATGCTGATTTACTGGATTTGGTAATTGGTATTCTTCAGTCCCTAGTCAGCCTCTGTGCTTTTAACCAATGTGATATCAAGATATGGTAAGTATCTCATTTCTCCCTACCAGCTGCATTTAGATGACAAGCTGTAGAGTAGAAATACTAGGAAGCAAATATTTATTTTAAGCACAATGTCTAAGAGTTACTGGGAGCATCTACATTTCTTTATTGCCCTCAGCGAGAGTTACCTAATAAAACCAGTTCCTTGTGCAGTGGCTTTTGTGAATGGGCTTTTACTCAAGTCTTGATGTATATTCAAATATTATGTTTGTTTTCTCTGTGTCACAGGTGCCTTTGTGACTGCCACAGATTTGCCAGAACTACTGGGAAACCTCCAGCACAACGTTCTCCAAAATACAAAGCAGAAATGCAAGCACCAGCCTTGTGTTAAGGAATTGTCTTGGGGGGTTGATCTGGAAAAGAACTTTCCTAGGTCTTCCTGTCACTTTGACTACATTATGGCTGCTGACGTAGTTTACTACCATCCATTCCTGGATGAACTCCTCTTAACTTTTGATCACTTGTGCAAGAATGATACTGTTATTCTGTGGGCCATGAAATTTAGGCTGGAGAAAGAGAACCAATTTGTGGACAGGTTTCAGGCGCTGTTTGACCTAGAGATGATTTCTAATTTTCCTAGTTTGAATATAGTCTTGTATAAAGCAATGAGGAAAGGCAGGATGAAAGCCAGACCTTCCAAACTGATGGTCTGAAAGAGAGATACCAGGACGTGACATTTTCCGCTGTCCTGCAGTTTGTTCTCTGTTTAATAATTTCCATTTTAGTAGCTGCTGACACCTGCGTGAATGATATTTCTAGAGATAGGTAAAACAAATCATCAGATTCCTAGTGCATTCCTATAAATTCCTGAATTCAATTTGCCAACAGTGCTATACACAGAAGAGATATATCTGTGACATTTTCTTGTCTTTTTTGTGCTAAGCTGACAACTCTAATAACTTTCACAAGTCTTACCGTTATTGTTATGGGTCATATAATGAATATTTCCAAAAGTTTTCAATTGCAGCTTTGAACAGTCTCTTATAAGTTCAAACAATTATTTAAAACTTAAGTCTATAAATCTTTGTATTTAAAAGTTTTGGTGTTAAATCTGATATTTCCCCATTCTCACTATCATGGTAATCCTTCCTTTGAATACCCTTAATAGGACATTAAATTAGCTGAAAAAGCCTCACCACCTGGGAAATACACTGTTATAATAAAGGGATAGAATATATTAGTTACTCTTAATTTAATGATTATGCTGCCATTTTTTATTTAAATTCAGGAATTCTTCAACAGGCAGCTACACACATGAGGCAAGAGGGAGTTAAATGTTTTGTTGCTTGAACAAAGGTCTCGTGTTGGAAGCGTACAGCGTATCACCAGCTGCCCTTTGCAAAGACTTCAAATTCTTGGTCTGAAGGTCTGCTCCTCCAAAAATAGACAGTTATCTGAACCTGAGGGAACAACAATGGAAAAAGGAGAGTGGCCACCCAGAGAGGAGCTTTGCACTGCTGGTGGCTGGAGGCAGAAAACGAAACCAGCCTGTCATGATGTAGCTGAGGCATGGATAGGCTTAGATACTTGTTTGTGTTTTTAGTGTGGGCAAATAAAATACTTTCCTCCTAGACACTCAGTACTGCATGCTCCTGTTTTCCGTGGCCTATCCAAGAGTTTTCTTTTGGCGAGATTAATAAAATTATTTTTTTCCACTCACCATATTTTCTGATTCTGTTTGTAGTTGATTTTGCAGCCTTCAAGTCTCTTTCAAGCTAGAGAAGAGAGCTTTACCACCTCTAAAGTAGCAGACAGCTGCCCCAGTAATATGGAGGCCCTGGGGACTGTCAGTATTTATCTTTTCAGCTCCTATTTGTATATAATCTCAAGGAGTTTTTTATTTTTTACTGTTGATTTCCTGAACAAACTATTGTTTTTATCTCTGATTGTGGCAGATGCATGTTACTTATTTACTCTGGCACAACTGTGGGGCAGAACTGTGGGGAATGTGATATGGAATGTACTTTTTGTCTCAGGTGAGCATTGGCACCCAGTGTTAGAGATGAAGTGTTGCAGAGAGGAGAGGCTGAACTGCCAAACTTTGCCAGAGAGAACCGGATATCCTATGTCTGAAAGGAAAGCAGATGAGGATGAGGAAGGAGGGATCTGTTGCTGGAGGGAGGGTTGCAGAGAAAAGGTAGCTATAGGGAGAAGGTAAGATGGAGGAAGGAAAAGAGAATACAGTGTGACTGACTTCATAAATGGTTAGGAACCATAGCACAGGAGCAGACCATCTTTCTTGCTACTGATTGTAATGGGGGCATCCTTGGTGAAACATGAATGGTGACCCTGGGATAAAACTAAAGCAATCAGTAGCCTGTCTTAGCCCAGAGGCAAAATGAAAAGAAAGGGAGTCAAGTCTATTTTCTACCTCTCCTGCTGAGAGATCACGTGTGAGATTTTGGCTTGAAGGTTATTAGAGAAAAATTGAATCCTCAGTGGTAAATTTCCTGTGAAAAATTTTATAGATAGAGGTAGCATCCTTTATTGAATCAATCAGTACAGCTAGAAAATTAGACTTTATGCCAGCTCACAGGGAGTATTTCCCCTCCTTACAGATGTTATTATGCATATGTTCTTAGATAATTACAGCTGTAGAAAAACATGACTGCAGAATGGAAATATTCAGAAACATTTTTTTTCCACATTGTGTAATAGAAATAGTTGATATTAAGTGAATAAAGAAGCAAACAGGGGTCACTGCCATTGCTTGATTTCCTGTCCCTGCTTCCTCCTTAACTTGCTTGCAATCATCAAATCTACTGAACTTGTAGCCATAATCCTTGCATCCAAAATGGCATCTCAGTCTCCAAATGTTTCATGGATAAATGGATTGACACTTTAATTAGTGAAATAATGTTGTGAACTCCAAAATGATGAAGGTGAAAGAGGAAGACTACAGCAAAGTGGTTGAGTGCGATCACTTTTAAATAGCTGTCCTGCTGACTAGCCCTCCTGTTTAGGCCACAGACTGACCCCTGCTGAGCTTCTGCTGAAGTCAACAGGAGATGAGTTTGTCAAATGGAGTCAGGATTCAGTACTTTAGGCCCAACAGCTTGCTAATATGTACTGGAATGTAACATCAGTTCTCTTTCTCACAACCCTGCCTAGCACTGCTGTGTGAAGCTTCCTGGGAAATCTCTGGTGACTGGCTGCTCTATTGTACAGCCACCTTTTGTCCTCTGGTGTGACGGGCAGGTTATTAGCCATGACCAGTGGAGGGTGAGCTTGTATGTGGCATTTTCCTATGGAGTTTATTAATGCTCTTTGAGAGTAAGTCTCACATAAATGTCAAGTATTACTGACCCCTACAGTCAGTCATGATTTTAATAACCACTTATTCTTTGTTCTAATATCTCAGATAAAGGATCAAATTGTCATTCCGTGCATTATATTGCTAATACACATGGCATTTGTATCTGTAGTTTCTGAAAGGCAGGGGCCAAGGAGGTCAGTTAAAGCCCCACTTCTAAAGAACGCCCGAGAATCTGCCTATGCTGATAGACATTTACAGTCTCTTACAGGGTGTTACGGTAATCAAACTAATTTAAGAGATAAATTGGGGTATATAGTATAGGTTAAATCCATTCCCTGGGTTTTATGTATTTCAACCTAAGAGCAGCAGTATATTTTAGTAACTTGATGGTATTTGCTAAATTTTCTACAAACAGTATGTTTTTCAAGTGCTAATATTTTCAGAAAGGGTTCTTTTTTGTATAAAGTGTATGTAGAATTATTACAGTGATTTACTCTGCTGCTTATTTTATAATTGCATCAAGGTTTTTCTCAAATCATTGCCTTTTGCCTCTCAATTAAAGAAACAGACAGTTTCAACGTCGTAGAGTTTCCATATGGTCATATCATGGTTTTGTCCCTCTCTTGCTGAGTTTTAGTGTTGCAGCTCTGAGTGATTTGATTTTGTTTGCATTATTACACCCACCCACTTGGGCTTTTACCTCTTATAACAACTGTAAGAAAAAGCTGTAGCTGCTGAAAATTTAGAAAAAAAATTTCAAATGACAGTACGAGTCTCCTGTGCAAACCTCATTTTCATTTAGAAGCAGTAATGGAGCCCCAGCCTAAGAAGTGCAATGCCAAAAATACCCAAATAACTACCCCTGGCCCAAATTTCAGTTGAATGATGAACAACTTATATTGGCCATTGTACAAGCACTAGTTAGTGCTAGGTGAGCAAAAAAGACCAAAGAATACCATGTGTGTCCTCTTGAATGGATCTTTAATGCCAGTCACCTTGCATATGTCAGCACAGGTGACTCAGTCATCTAAAGAAATCGTACATTTACCAAACAACCCAGGACCTTGAAACCTAAACGGATTTAGAAGCCACCAGTTCAGCTAACACCCTTTGAACTCTCGAGACCCGAATGGTGCAGGACTTTTCCCTATTCAGCCACTGTTACTGCACTGGTAACCTTGAGGTGATCTCAAGATAAGTTCAATGACAAAGAAAGAAAGAAGCTGTCAAGATGTCATTGCTTCATGGGTGTGATTAAGAAATTGATGTGTTCATTCTTATAATAGCTCTGTGACTTCAGAGAAATGTTGTTGCACAGGTGCAAAGCAAAGAGGAAACTGAGATAAATGTCAAGGGATTTTAACATTACTCGCGGCAGAAAATCCAGTACCAAAGTTCTTTCACAGTAAAAATAACATTTCCTGTACTCCACCTTGTTTGAATTTGCTTACATTAAGAAAAAAAAAATTATAATTGCATAAAAACAAATAGTGCCGCTCTAGATAAATTATAAACACCCTAAAAGTATAAGCACCCAGCAACAGGCCAGAATAAAATAACAAATTTTCCTTTTGCATGGTTAAGCCATCCAAACATACAGTACACAGGCTGTGTTGGATAGTCTGGAATTTCAGAATCATTCAGGTTGGAAGAACCTCTGAAGGCTACCTAGTCCTATGTCCTGCTCACATCTGGTCTGTATTCAAAATCTGAAAAGGTTGCTCAGTTTCTCCAGCTGTACAAGAAAATTTTGAAGAAAGAAGATTCCACAATATACCTGAGCAGCCTGTTAATTTCTTTCCCACACCCCCACCTCACATATCCAACTGGAATTTCTCTTGCTGCAGCTGGGCATCTGTAGTCATTTTGTAGAGCACCTGTGGCTTCATCTTCTCTATAGCCCTCTTGTTATGCAGCAGAAGACAGCTATGAGATCCACCCCTCAAGCTGGAGAAACCTAGTACTCTCAGCCTGTGCTTCCTCCTGCCCCTTAATCCTTTTAGTCCTTTTCCTCAGAATTCTCTTCAGTTCGTTAAGATTTCTATTACTAGTGGCTCCACAAGCTGACACAGTGCTGCAAAGGGGGCATCATTATACCATGTAGAAGGGTAATAATCACTTTGAATGATCAGCTGGCCATACTCTTGCCGGTGCAGTTAGCTTGATTCAACTGCAAGGCCACAGCACTGTTTTTGTTCCTGTTCCATCAGGATGCCCAGCTTCTCTTCAGATGCGCTCTCTAGGTTGTCAGCTCATGATGGCATGAGTCAAAGCCTGTGCTTTTGCCTCCTGTTACTCTGTTGTGGATTTTATCGGCCTATTCCTTCAGTCTGCCAAAGCCCCTCTGAGCAGCAGCTCTGCCCCTCCCCAGTTTTGTGTCTTGGCAGCATTTAACTTCAGTTTATATAGTCCATTGCCCATGTCACTGATGGAAACCAACGACAGCAGCCCCAGGCATGACCTCACCTGTACCACTCCTACAGTTTGCTTGCTTGGGCTTTTTTTTGCTCACTAGCTTTGAGTCCAAAGGCCCATTCAGTTTTTTGACCACTCATCCATCCACATCTCTACAACTGAGCTCCAAAGCCTCTACAGGAAAAAAATGTGATAAAGCGATGGGAGAAAAAAGCACTGTGCTCTTCTAATCCACAGGAATAGTAAAAGAGATCAATTAGTTTGTTCAGGTCCTTAGCAAATTTATATTGGTTGTTTGCAAACATGTGCTTGGAAGTGTCTTCCAGGAAGGCTTCTTGCATAGCCTTTCTGGAGATGGGATGAAGCAGGCTGGACTGTGGTCCTCTTGAGCCTCCCTCCAGCTGTTTTTGTATGTGGGCTAATATCTGCTTTTTACCTCAGTGACTGGGAGTTGTCTCTGACTGTCACCTTTCTGAGCTGATAGCAAACTTACAGTGACATCAGCCAGCTTCCTTGGCATCCTCAGGACACTGCCTTGTCCCACGGATTTCTGTGTGCCCAGTGGTCTTAAGTGGACCCCAGCTTGGCTGTCCCTACTCCTACTGCTTTCACCAAACTCTGTCAACTCAATAGGGAGATGCAGAAATCTTGAGAGCTGGCCTTGCCAGTAAAGACCAAGGAATGGATTAGCTCAGCCTTTGTCACGTCCTTTTTTATACCCTACCCCTCTCAGCAGTGCAGTCACATTTTCAGTTGTCTTCCTTTTGCTGTTCATGTGTAAAACCCTTCACATCCATATCTTCTAATCCAGCTGAGCCTTAGCTTTCCTAACTCCTGCACTGCCTGTTTGAGCAATGGCTCTTATTCCTACTTAGTAGCCTATCCGTGTTTCCACTTTTTCGGTATTTCTTCTTTTTTACATTTTAGATGAGTCAGAATATATTCCTTTTCATACATGCTATTTTTTGTAGACTTTTCTTGACTTTCTACATGATAGGTTAGACCAAACTTCATTGAGGAAGTTGCTCCTGAAGATGAACCTCTTCTTACCTTTGCTCTTCAGAGTAGTCTGCAATGAGCTCTCATCTACTCATTTATCGAAGCCTTCTCTCTGGAAATCTAATTCTTTAGAATCTCTTTTAATATCGTAGAATCTAAGTCTTTATTCTGCGACTTGCCTTCTTCTTCTCTTTTCCCAGACCCTACAACTCCCATTTCAGGGTTGCTGCAGTCAATGCAGCCACAGGCTCTCATTGTTTTTGAGACTATTATTTATGAGTAGAATATCCAGCAGAGCACTTTCCCTATCTGGCCAGCCCAGCATCTGCATCAAAAAATCGATTTTTGACCCCAAAGCACTCCAGAAACCTCTTGAGTTCTTTGAAGTGTTGCAAGTTACTTTTCTAACATACATCAGGGATGATCAAAGTCCTTGAGAGAACCAGAGACCACGATACTGATGCTTCCTCAGACTGTTTAAAGAAGGCTTGCCCACCACCTTCTCTCCATCAGATGGTCTGTAGCAAATGTCTGTGTTGGTCTCCTCTCTGATCTTAGCCGTAAGCTGTTGGCTCACCCATTGTCTTATCGATAGCAGGGTGCCATTTATCTGAATCTCTTCTCAAATCCACTCCTTTGTCCTCTTTTCTTGTCCTTCTTAAAGACCTGTGGATCGCAGCACAGCAGTTTTGCCATTTATCTGAAATACAAGGCTCTCAAATACACCAGTGGGACTATGGCTATCTCTGAGGCAGAATGGTAACTGGAAATCAAGAGACAAGTAAAACAGGATTACTTAAGAAATGTTGCAGTTTTAGGGACTATCCAGGCATGAAGTCCACGTGCACTGAAATCCTGAATGCTTATGTCCTAGAAGGTTCATAATTAGATGAATTTTCTTCAGAAATTAGTTGATTTTTAGCATTATTAACCTCTAGCGTGAGATTATTACTTTTTCAGATTACCCAGATTATTTATTATGAGATGATTATTATTACGAATTAGCTATGGGACAACTTTCCTCCATGTTATTGACCCTACTCACATTCTTTCAAACTTGAAAGAGGTTCATGTAAACAGCAGATTTGTTGCTCTTCGGATGCCTGTGGTTATTACACCCCTGAGTGCTGCAATGACTGTTGCACTCCAGGGGGCTCGGCCTCGGCAGCAGAGTAGAAGGGTCTTTAAATATTGGCTGCATTCCTGCCAACAGTCAATCAGTACTGTATCAACTGGTAAAAGAGTATGAAGACTCTGAGTGACTGTACGGATTTCCTGATAGTACAAACCGTCTTTGTCCAGGACACATGACTTCTCATGATTTTTTCTGCTGTTCTCTCAAAACAAAATCGTTCGCAGTGTTCCCCAAGTGGTGTGAACAACTGAAACACATGGTTGTGGTGACCTAACAGTGAAACTCTGGAACGTTCTCCCCCTCTAAGGTTAGCTCATTTGGTTAGACCATGGTGCTAACAGTGCCAAGGCTGTGCATTCAATCCCTGTACGGGCCGTTCACTTGAGAGTTGGATTGATGATCCTTTTGGTCTCTTCCAGCTCAGAATATTCTGTGATTCTGCTGTTGTGCTGCCATAAACAGTAAGGAAAACACATGCCTTCATTCCAGTTTATTGAATCAAATAGTATGGCTTTGCTTTAAAACGGGAAGACACGGATGGAGATAGATGGTAAGTCTGAATTAGAAGTTCAGAGACTACAAGCAGAAAAAATCACTTTCTTGCCTGTTTCTTCCTGATACGGACCACAGAATCACAGCAGGGGTAAGGTTGGAAGGGACTACAGTGGGTCATCTTGTCCACCCTCCCTGTTAAAGCAGGGATAGCTGTTAAAATATTTTTAAGTGCACTCCATGAGCACAGTTTGCCTCTTTAGAGGCTGTACTCCTTCATCAAAGAACGAAGCTGTTGGAGAGTGTTTTAACCTGAATAAGATGACAAGCCTTACAGTTTCCCAGATTCATCTGGGTGGTCACACCTAATGTCTGGGGACCTCCGTTAGTGCCCTATCTCCCAGAACGGGTGGAACACTGCTCCAAGACAGGTGTTTGAAGGCCTTTGGCTCAGATGAAACAGTGGACACAGACTCTTCAGCTTCTGAAATCTGGTTTTCCTAGAAGCACAGAAATCAAATAACTTCAGCCAAAGTGTGTTTGTTGAAAATGATATGTAAACTCACTGTTTTATATTGCAAACAAACTTTCCCAGTAGAGGCCCAGCAAATTCTAATCAGGAAAATGCAGTGAGGAAAAAAAAAATCAGTAAACAAGCTGTGCAGAAGGTTGCAGAGCTAAGAAATCATATGGAAATTATTGCTGAGCTATGTAAAATAGCTCAGCTTTATTCAATACTTGTTTGCAGTCTAGTGCCCATTTTTCAGTAACCTCCTAGCAGATAGTCCACATAGTAGCCTTAAGCAACTGAATAGTAGACGCAGGAAAAAGTTTTATAAGACTTTGTCTGTTGCCAGACACAGCCTGTGAAGAGGAATCTGCCTTTTATTTAGTACATAAGGATACCCACTTGTAATCTCAACACTACCAGAGGTTGTGATAATAGCAGAAAGAAAAAGGATGTCAGAATATAGAAAGAGGAGGAAGGAATAGATGTGGGATACTTTTTCATGTGTGTGGCCTCACCCATTTTTTTTCTGTCTCATAGAAGTTTGATATAAAATGAAATGTATATGCAGTTTAGAGAGTTATTGGAGACTCCTTGCTGCATCTTCCCATCTGAAAGAGCTTTATCATCTGTCATGCAGGGCTAAGCTTATCCTTGGGTCTCTGTTGTCTGATCCCATAACTTCTACCTTTATGGAAGCAGAGCAATCCAGATGCAGAACCAAAGCAGAGATTGTTCTCATCTAGCTCCATGATGAGAAAAAAATCTTGAAATTCAGTCTTCATCTTCTTGAATAAGTGCCATAAACACTAGACAAATACATAAAATTCTGCACCACCACTTCCCAGTCTGGATAAAGAGACACCTGCTCTTTCTTTTAGTGGGAGGAGGAGATACACAATTTAAGCAAACTAGGTCATTACCATGGTGTTTAAGTTCTGTGTAATATAAATGGAGAGATGGAGACACTGATGACAAGTGCATTTGAAGACTCAGCAGACCTCTTGAGACATTACCTCTCTACTAATTGTTTAAGGAGCCTCAAAAATAATACTGAAGGGACTGGATATATCCTTTCAGCTTCAGGCAAGCACCTAATATTTCACCAAGATAATGTCAAAGACAAACACGCAAATTAAGAAACCTTAATGTCGCTATATTTTTTTGTGTGTGTATTACATTTCTCTTAGACATTAGAAGAATTTACTCAACCAGTTCATTAGATAATTGGTATTTTTTTACAAGAGGATATTTTCTCCAGCTAAGACAGCACTTCAGAGATAAGCCTATGATATCAGAGTTCAGTCTGTTGTGGTCCACAACCCAAATACCAGATGTCCACAGGAGATACAGATTCCTTATTCATATGAAATTGATCATCATCCTTTGAAGTTAGGTCCATTCCAGACAGATGCAGACAAGACACCATGAAGTTCCCACAGAGACTCAAATTTGTGTACTGCCTGAGCAACAGCCAATCTGGGTCAAAGGAAACACTTCAATGTATCAAGAGTCGTAAAGCTTCTTCTATGCCATTTATGCCTCTGCTGAAGCCCAAACCCTATTTTTCAATCTCTTTTTACAGGGATTCTTCCTTTGAGGGCCCACTGCAACAGCAGGTAGTACCTCTGTTGGTATGCAAGAAGTCTCACTTGACCTCGTCTCAGCATTTGGAGTTCATGCCACCCTTCTGCAGTTTCTTGCAATCCAGGTTGACAGTGGCAGGTGTCTACTCCTTCAGCCAGAAAGTTCTTTCTAAGAAGCTAACAGCCTGTTCTCTCCAGTGAAATGCAATCTCCACACAAATGTGCTGGTGCTCTGAGAAGTTAGAACGGGAATCATGCCACCTTTTCGCATGTTTAGGTCTACTTTGTGCCAGTAGAGATGCACAGCACCACCATGGGCTGAGCCTTCCCTCCCTCAGGGATCTGTTCCTACAGGAGACCACCACACTGAGCAATGGGTATGTCTGTTGCCAGTGTATTTTCCCAAAGCCAAGAGCACAGTCGTAACTGAGCTGAATGATGAACAGAAAGACTGTGATAATATTTTAAAAGAATTGGATATAAAGGTGGGTTTTAAATAATGGGAGAACATGACTCTTCAGGAAGACCCTGGCTATATCTGTCTACAGCTGAGAGATCTAGAAGACTTGGCATCTTGAGGGAAAGATGGTACAAGGTACTGAGATAATCCAAAGTGGATTCTGCCACTGTTTAGGCAACTTTACTGCCTCCCTTTTGGATATTATGGGCTGCTACATGGAGTTTTATATTATTGGGATGTCTCATTTCTGTTTCATTGTCCTTCAGTCTTTTTTTCAACCAAGAACCCCCTCATCTCTTGGGGGGTGTGTTCTTGTGAGTCACCTGCACAGCGAATGAACCTGTAGGGAAGCTCTTGACACAAAAAGAAGGAATACCTATGCCTTTTAAATATGCAACCTCTCTAGGTACTTTAACACTTGTCCTATCAAGGCCTAGGAAGTTTTCCTGGAAATCTGGTGTTAAGATGGAGGGACATGAAAAAAATGAAGGTAGTTGTGTGGAGGGGAGTGGGAGCCTGTGTATGCAGGAGAGAAAAATGTTTATGCTACCACTAGTGGTGACTGCATGTGTAAATTCCACAACACCACTCGGAAAAGGACCAGTACGAGTTGCTTTTCCATTATTTGATCTAGTCTTAAACCCAGGCTTTTTTCATCTATGCCTACCAACAATCAGTCTACTCGCTGTATCAGTATGTATCCTCGGAAACCATGGTAGTATTTTGGTAGTCTAGAAACCATAATGAAGAATATCACTTACTAAAATGGGTGGTCGGCAAGATGGTATGTCCCACCTCAAGCCATGTCTGAGGAGGTTGAGCGTGCTGGTTTGACAGTCTGTCTACACATATGTGGCACTGTGTGGCAGGGGCTAGTGGCAGAATAGGATTTAGCAGACTGTGGGCTATATAAGGGGCTACACCATTACATCTCTTCTCCCATGAATGTTCATCAGTCCAGCATGGGACTGAACAAAGCTGTTGCACACATCTGAAGCTGAAACAGATAAAGATGTCGAACCAGAAAGTATTTAATGCTTAGTATATGTGTTTCTGCACTTCAGCTCTTCCTTCTTGTAACTTGGAATTTGCTTTTCCATACTTAACAGGATTTGATGTTTTTTTTTACTGCTTGGGTTCATGTTTGACAAGGAGGCATGAAATTTATCCCACTGAACTCGAAATGCAGACATGCTGCTAGAAGGATGTATAGATAGATAAACAAACTCTGTTTAACTAAAAGCATACCAGCTAAAGAAATGTCTAGATAATGAATACTTTAAACTTCTCTCCTGTTACTTAATTCGAGATAACGATGATAGTAAGTCTTCAGCTTTGATCCAGAAGTACACGGATCCAGTTTCTGTCTCCATTTCCAGACCCACCTGTCACACAGAGATAATAATCAGGGATAGCTTTACCTTTCCTAAAAGAAGTCCAGAAGCGTGAAAGGCTTCTTTTGGCCACTGGAGGTCACTGTAGCTCTACAGAAAAAACCCCCCTAACAACAAAAAATCCGGCCACCCCGTCCCCCCCACAAACAAAACCAAAACCCCAAACCCCTAAAAAACATAAATTAACAACTGGCCAGGGAAAGGTTTAAAGATTGAGTGTTCTGGGACTTTCTTTACTGTGTTTACAGTGTGAAAACTGTGGGATATAAAACAAAAAAAACCACCCCACTGAAATATATGACATATTTTTGCACATTTTTTTTTTCAAATTGTGCATGTTTAGGATATATTTTGAGCAAATAGTGTAGGAGTCCACTTCCCACGTGCTCCTTTACATGCTGTGAAGATTTCAAGTGCTCAGTGTGAGAGAGAAGGCACTAGGCTAATGCTCATCCTCTCATCTTTACATAGGGAAGGATTTTTTCTACCACGAATTTTTTCCAGCCTCATGTGACTGTTATCCGAAGCATCTGCATCCCTTAGCTGGCCACCTCTTGAGGAGATCTATACCCTGAGGATACAGGAAACATAATAGCTGGGGTTTTGTGGTTTCTTAAAATTTCACCTTTGTCCTTCTTTGCCCCTCCAGACAGTAAAAGTGCAACATCTGCCTCCCAGCAGGCAGATGACATGCTCAGCCAGAGCAGGCCCTGGTGCACCAGGACTTAAAACCAGCTCTCATTACTCCTGGTTACTGATGCATATGCAAGCATTGTAACTGGCACTGTAACGAGCACTGAAACTTGTTACCTGCTGCATGTGTAGCAGCAACCCCAAAAAAGGCTGCAAAATCTGTGTGAAAAGGTGGTTAGGCTTTGTGGCTTTTATCCTGCCCTGAGCTCTGTGCTGCTGCAGCAGTCCTGCCATCAGCTGTCGAGCCATCCAGTTTAAAGCCAGCTCGGGAAGGATGAAATTTTGGTTTTCTGCAGCAGAGGATTTTAGCATATGCTCAGGCATAGCTATGTCCCTGACTCCAAATGATGCCTAAGAATATGGTTGAAGAATGCAAAACCTTTTTAAAAGACTCAGAAGTTGTTAAGTTCTTGTACTAGAATGGTTTCCTGTCACTTGTACTCTAATAGGTGCAGCTTGGAGATCTGTCACTGGAAGATATAGATCGTGGCCCAAAAAAGCCTCTAGCTAAAGACAGTCAATCAACAGTTAGTATGAAAAATGCAAGTGAGGGAAAATACCGAGAGACTAAGGATCTGCTCCAGTAGATTGACGTCTACTAATAGCACTGAAGCCGAGGTTCATCCTGTGCAAGGTACAAGCCTCAGTTTCCTTTTACGATTTATCTCTGAGGACATTCCCCCTCTCTGCCTCCTTTCAATTGTGCAGAAGAAAGCATATGAGTGAATGAGGGTTGGCACCTCCCAACCCACCTTTAGGTGACAGCCATGCCCTGTGGCGAGTAAGATGAGCCGTGCTATCAGCAACGTGAGAGACATGGCTCGGAGCAATCTGCCTGTTTCCCGGGGAAGACATTCACTGTGAGCGAGGCAAGCTGGCAAATGAATGGCAGAAAAGATCACAAAAAGAACGTGCATTTCAAAGTGAAGCTGTGGTCACTCACATCTCTTTCTTTGAGGTAGCAACAAGCTAATTTAATAGCAAATTAATGCATGCTTAAATGTTGGTTGTTTATTACGTGTATTGACATCTGATGCTTAGTATAAATAACCTTCAAGCACATGTCCGAGCACCGATGATACAAAATGTGGCTAATAGGCTTGCAAGAAAAATGGATGGTGCATTAAGATAAAAGATGACCAAACCATGGAGTGGAATCCCCTGTATTCATCTCTCTGCATATATACCTACACTGCTCTCAGTCTGCATGTCGTATCTGTGATCAGCTCGTACAGAGGATGGCAGCCCTGCAAGGTGTGTGGGGTAGGGATGGAGCATGCAGCACTGCAGCTGCTGGCTTTATGTCTGTGTCTCAATAAAAAGGCAACAAATTTGGAAAGGGCTTGAGACTTTGATGTTTCCATTTCAGATCAGTGTTGCCTTATTTTCTGGTGACAGAAAGTCCAAAAAAGCCTCTTTGTTTCCTGTTAGAAATGCTCAAAATGATTATGAATGGGGCTTTCACTAGTGCCCATTAACCTCTCTTTTAGGAGTATTGCCACTTAGATAAGGCTGGTGCTATGGCTAGAGTTGTTTGGTGACTTCGTGGACTTGCACAGCACCTCTCACTCCTCTAAGGAGCTGTTAGGAGTGTAATATCAACATATTTGACTTCACCGCGTGCGTAAATGCAGTCAGTAAGTCATTAGGATTGAGCCTCGAGCTCGAGTTTGAAGAAGGATAAAGAAATGCTATCCCAGGACGATGAAAAATGCTATTTCATTGCATGTGTCCCATGCACAAAAGATGTAAAAGGTAAAAATGCCAGTGAAGATGTGGAGGAGGTGGCAAAATAGGGAAATAGGTTCACAGTTGATCTTGCGGTTGGGCATCAGTATCATAAGAAGTACAGTCCCTCTGACAAAAAGGTGTTGCTTAAATCCTTTCCCGTCACAAACTTGTCTCACAGGAGTGTAGACAGGAGGGAGAAGCTGGTACGAAGGATGTACCTCACCATGTGAGGGTCAAGGTATGAGCTCTTCTGCTTCCAGCTGGTAGAAATTTGAGACATTCAGAATGCTGACTTTGGATTTTCATCTGATTTACTGGCCTTCTGGGCTTATTTCTCTGAAAGTCAAGTGTGGGAAAAGGCCTTATTTGAGGTCTACAATTTTCCCTGTGCTGTGTGAGTCTGTGCTTGAGTCACAGAGAGAAGCAGAGAGCAGTAGTGCCAGTTTTGCGCAGAGAGGCCTGATGAAGGCTTCCAGGAAAAAGGGCTGAATGCAGTGTGACCTGAGTCTACATGCAGTTCCCATAGAAGAAGGGACAGGGATGTGTCCAGGTGAGGCAGTTATCCCTGAAGGAATGTGTGTGGATGGGTCTGGAGGAGGTATGCACAGAAGGGAGAGCCCCAAGTGCAGGTGGGCACTGATACTCCAGCTCACTACTGAGAAACTTCATTCCTTTTCAGAGTGAAAACAGAAAACATATTTAATCATATTTAATCAATATTTAACACCTCACCAACAAACTCTGTTGCTTTCCAAATGTTTTGTGTTTGCATCCTTTTTCTACCATTCAATTTGGATATCAGACTGGAGGAAGTGCTTCAGAGGAAGAGAAGGTAGTTTCTAAGGGATTTGCAACAAGAATTTTACCACACGAGAACTCAAAGGGAAATTTTTTAGAAAAGTTAACATTTGATCCTAATCTCCAATCTAATTTGGAGAATCAGCTGCTTATCTCCTGATTAAAAACTGTGGCTGACAACTCTACAAAACCAGCCATGCTTTAAACAGGAGACCCGGCATCTGAAAGACATTATCCATCAGTCTGTCCTTAATACCACATCAACATCTTTGGGAAAAGCAGGACCAAACACAGGGCGATGTACTTGAAGCTCAACATCCCTAATTATCTGTTACTGCCTGAGTGATTTTGGGCAAGCCTCTGCATTCCTGCCACTGTTTTCTCGTCAGTCAAACGCGGTTTTCCTGCTGAGTGCTACAAAGTCTGCCTTTTCTCAGGCACTCCAATGTTTCCAGGCTGTTTACTAGTTCCTCCCTGTTTTTCTAGTACTGTTCCTTGACCTATTACCATATGTTTGACAGGGATATCAGATAGACACGGGATAAGCTGCCTTCCCCTCCCAGATCTCCCTAAACAGCCTATAATGCAGGTCAGTCTCCCTAAAGCTGCGTGGCACTCACCATCTCACCCTGACCTATGTCTGCCACAGTGGCATATCTGACAACAATAACCAAAACCACTGGGTCTGTGAGGTTTTAGCCTCATGGTCTTCCTGCTCTGTCAGTATCAATCCTAATGAAATGGTAACTGTATCATCTACCCAACTTCTAGATGGTGGGGATGAGCAGCTTAAAGCAAGTCTTTGTGTATGCTTCTGAGCCTGGTTAAGTGCTAAGCTTGTGTTATTGCGGGTCATGAAACATAAGAGCAGGGGGTGGTAGTGATGACTGCATGTGTCAATTCTTGCCAACAGTTTTACCAGGTCCTTTCTTGGCTCCTTCATGGCAAGTTGCCTTTGGAAGGACAATTTGGTCTCTCGCTTTCGCTTCCCCCTTAGAAGCACAGTCCTGGTAACCTATTTTGTTGTTTCCCTTTAATTCCTCTGAAGTTTCTGAGAATATTTTGTCTCTGCCGGGATGATTTTGAAGTGCAGGTCGGTTGTGCAGGTGTCACTGTCGGGCAAGCTGTGGTCAGAGCCCTGCTCAGCTTCAGGGCTCAGGCACGTCAGTCATACAGGCTGCATGAAATCCTCTGCTTATCAGAACCGCTGAGCCTTATCTTCTGGCTGCTGCAATGCTCAAAACACTGCCGACAAAGTCAGGAATGCTGTTATGGTATTTGCCAGGACATCTCCATGGTAAAAATGAACCTGTTTCCATGCTTCCTGATCATGCAGAAGTGGAAGGGTTGCCCTCGCTGTCTATCACAGCAGCCGCACACAACACAAGGGAAGAAGAAACTGCCTCTGCTCTCCAAACCTGGTTCCCGTTCTGCCAGGACAGACATGCCAGGGCAGAGTACTAGCCTTCCTGTTCTCCCCCTTTTCCCTGCCTGCTGGGGCTGTCCTGAGGGTCTTTTTCCTAGCCAGCAAATTCTCTATTGCGTTTGTACCTTGCTCTTCTGGAACTCATTTCCGCTGGGAGCTTGGAGATGTAGACGTCCTCTGAGGCAACTTGCACATTCCTATTTTTAACATTATAAACTGAAAAAAACCACCCCCAAATGAACAGTTTGTCAGGTCTGAGCTATCCACCAGCGAGGGTGAATCATCCTCCCAATCCACTTTGACAAGATTTGACCGTGTAGCAGTGGGTGTGACAAAGATTCAGAAAGAGGGTAGAGATGGACGCATAGATGCAATCACTCACATGCTTATGCTGTGTGTGCCATTGCTTCAGTAGAAGCTCATGTCCCTTCTTTGCTTGCTTTGCATGGGCAGTGGAGACATTTTCCCTGATTGCTCATGATGTTGTGTTCTTGAGTCACTGAGGGTGTGCAATTAACACGTCTTGTTTCTAGCTGTTTGGATTTGGGTTGCAACATACACAATTTTGGACATGTTTCTGAAAGGTCCCCTCTTAGAATGAAAAGATCACAAAGGAATTTCACGTTTTATTTTTTATTCCTTCTCAAAAACAAACAGTGATCTTTCTATGTTTGTTAAAATATTGTTGAGAGGTGTATCCTGAACTGCTCTTTTCAATTCCCCATGGGAATTACTGCAGAAACCCATGATCATACATATCCAGCCAACCTTTCACTACACATTATACATGGTGAATAATAATGTCTGACTGTGGGCCACAGTTTAGAGAACATAAAATTGGGCAATTTGCAGTAAAATTTGGATTTAGACACATTACTGCTAGTCTCCATCACTCCCAGTATAACAGACGGTGGAAAAAGGCATTAAAATAATAAATTGTCCACTGAAAAAGCTGTAAATCCAGACTGTGCTATGAATTTAGCACCGCAGAACCGCCTTAATGAGCCATGGGCTGCCACCTACTGACATGCTGTACAGCAGGAGACTGAAAGCAAGACAGCAGTAATGTTAGAAATAGTACAGGATTCACTGACAAGCCACAGAGGTATGAGGAAAGAGGTGAGGAGGCAAATCATTAGTCTGCTCGTGTTTGGAGTAGGAAATAACAGCTGCGGCTCAGGGAGGTGGTGTTGTCATACTGTAACTGCTTAAACATCACATAACTTTGTGGTAAGACTTTTTTCTTAGGATTTATTTGCCACTGCCCTTCACCCTGCAAAATGAGCATGGTATTTGGTCAGTGCAGTCATGCCAGAGGGATGGGTACTGCAAAGAAAGGAGGCAGAAAGGCATTCATTCGACCCACTACAACTTGAAGGAGTTCAAGCCTGAGTCAATAAGCTCAAAAGCAGAAAAAGAAGGCAACTACTTCTGGGTTTCAGACAAGCCACAAGATTGTTAGGATTTGATTTAGCACTGCTGAAATCTTCCACTTATCAATACTGTAACTATCTGAGCCATTGAGATGCAAAGAGAATTGTTGAAGAAATTGCAAACTAAGCTAGAAATCAGAGATTTATATATCACTAAGGGAATTATTATTAAACATCATCAATATAATTACCTTAATAACAGAATAGCTATATAATACAAAATACAATTTTGTTATTAAGAAGAGTTTAGATTTTAATACTTACATATGAAAAGAAATGTAAAATTCTGCTGTTGAATGGGCAGTGTAATTCCCCCCTCTGGGGGAATTCATCTTCTGCATGAAAGAACCAAAGCTTTGAACAGCACAGCAAAGGGATTTAAAATGAAAGCAGAGGTAAATTATTTTTCCCTTCCACTTCATGTCTGTCATTATGAAAGGTACTAATGAATGTATATTTCCCAAACTGTTTGCACAGTGTATGCAGGAAAGTATTAGATCATTATCTCTGGGCTCTGGAGTGGGACTTATGTTGCACAATTTCAGACATATTGTCTTTTTGCACATTTTCTGCTAGATAGAAGACTTCCCAAGCACCTTTGAAGTGCACATTCGAAAATGTGGCTCCCCTCTCCTGCTTTAGATGTCTACCTGAGGATGAGATGAGTTGTGTTCCTTGCTGCTGGTGGTGAAGGGAGCTGATGGAGCAAGTTCAGACAAGCCCACCCCATCTCTCATCTGAGTACTCGGAGAGCGGACACAGCTGGAAATGGCAGAAGGACATTTCCCAAATCCCCTACCACTACCCCCTGCCCTTGATTCAGAAATATTATGCAGAAGTGGAGAAAAGGAGAGTCAGTTTCTCTAACCATGTCTGTACACGATCTCTGAGAAGCAGCTGTGAGGGCATCTGCCAGCACAAGGTGCGCATTGATGCCCAAAAGCTTTGCAGACAGATCCTTTGGGGTGGTGGGGATTGATCTCACTGTCTGCTCTCCTCATGGGGTGCCCTCTGCTTGCACCCAGACAGCACTGGCCAGCTCTCAAACACCAGGCAGACTATTTCTCCTTCTTTCAATTCTTGCCTTTTCTGTTGTCAGAAGAATCAAAAAATCCAAACCAGGCGATAGTTCTTGTGAGGAGGACACACAGTCACCAAGACCCTGACTGAAACAAGTAACTTCTTCCCAGGTGAGAACATTTCAATGACAGGCTGCCTTAGGATGAGAGAAGAACAGGAACTGACTGGGGGACACAGTTCATCTGCATAGGAATATGCTTCAGGAACTTGCAAATTTAAATGAAAAACTAATGAAAATTTAGGTTTAACTTTTTTCTCTATAACCGACCTTACGTCTCACAGCTGATTGATAATTTGCTTTGACATCTGAGTTGCAAAAAAGAAGAGAGAAAAAGAGAAAATCATGGCAATATGCCACGTAATTATAGCTACAACACAAAATCACTACTTCGGCTATATCTGACAAACATCAGGGAAGCTTTAAATCTAGCTATGCAAGAAATTTCTAACAGACTTATCACATGTGTGAAAATTGTCTGCAAAACATTGAAGAGGATAAATTCTACACTTTATTGTGTTCTAATTAAATAGACAATGAGGCACCATATCGATTTTTTTTTGAGCCTTAGATACTTGCATATCTCATTATAATAATTAACAATACCACTGCAAGTGAAAATCAGTTTTGTGGGAGCTGATGCCCAAGTTGTCATGAGAGAGAATAGTGAGGAGAATTGCTTTCTACTTGGAGAAAATCAAGCTGTGAGATTTAAAAAATAATTATCATGACTGTGAAAAATCTGCCTGGCAGCTCATTTCGTTTGTGTCTCAGGGTTCCCATTCTTTCTTTTCAATGATGTCTTGCTAGGTCTAAATACGGACCTCCAGTCTGATGTTAATTCCCCACTTCCACTTCTAAACTCAGTTTTGAAGACAGCTAGGAAAGAATTATGTTTGGTGACTTCTATGATACTTGGCGTTTAACTGCCCTTCATTTTCACACCTACATGTAGACTTCAAAGTGCCACAGCGCTATCAATCCATCCTCCAGTGTTTGCCATTTACTCCTACTCTAAGTTCTTATTCTGCTGTGGTTGGCATCAGAAAATTCAGGCTAGGCTTAGCAGGGACACCAGGAGAGTGTCCAAGGACTTCACACTCTGAGGTCTTGCTTTTGTGGCTGTGCAAATGCTTGCTTTTGCTCTCCTTAGAAGTCTGAATATACGCATCACAGTACACTATTTTTGATTAAAAGGTGAAGATGAGGAACCCTTAAAAACAGTTTCAAATGTTGAGCTTTGTCGTAAAGAATGCCTTGATGATTTACAGTGTAGAAGCAGTGCTTTGTTGATCACATATAGGGCTGGCCTAGTTCGGTTTTAATGCACTGCTATGGGAAGTGTCAAGAGTATCACTATAAGGGGAACTGGAATGACCTGTGCTTGTTGTGGGCTCTTGTTAGCACTCTGTACTTGAAATAAAACTGAACTGTGCTCCAGTAAATTGTGGCTGTGCACCGACCCCTGGAAAAGGAAAAAAGAACGAAAAAACATAGAGGGTTAAAATCTCCTAAAAATGAACAGGCTTGCATGAAGAGGTTGATGATACTTTTCTAATCTATTTGAGAATGCATTATTCTATGAAAGACATGACATTAAGCAAATTTGTTTTCTCTCTTGCTGCCTATTTTGCCTGTAAAGCGTATCTTTGAAAAGGTAATTCTTGATGCCAAGTCTCTTCTGAAACATGCTGTAAACCTGTGCATGGCTAGGATCATGGCAAAACATGGCCAAAGGAAGTCCAGACAGATGGAGAAGGATTCCTGGATGAGGCAGGAATTCTGCCCTAGTTTGAAAAGGCATATGAAAATTTTACACATTTATCTGCAGGTATTGTATCACGAAAAATTTGGGAGTAACAGTGTAAGACTCTTTGGTTTATCCAAATCTTGTTACATCTGTTGACCAGATGCTCCATGAGATTTTTTGAATGTTTATATTTGCATGGATTTATACTGTATACTTTCAGGGGCTTTTTAAAGAGGTGTGACATTACTCCTACTCTCTCTGGTTTCGGAGAAGCTCTCTACATAAGCATTAATGTGGGACAACGCTCACTTTTTCTACTTCTAACTAGAAGAACTGTGAAGATACGACTCTGAACCCTTCGGCCTGGGGACAAAATATCCTTCATATTAGGCAAGTGCTCAAACAGGTGGGCAGTGACACAAAATGAGGGCGCAGTTTTGTGTCCCTTTTTTGCCCTTGCACTGTTACTGATGGACTCCGAACAGCTGACATGGGTGGTCTAGGGCTTGCTTTCCTCAGCTGAGTGGTCCGAATTCCTCCTGGGTGCTCTAGGACTGTCTTGCAACAAGTATGGAATTGGTGACAATCGACAGCTTCTGTTTTGAAGCAGACCAGGTTAAATGCCACAGAGAGCAAAATTTTCTTCAGCAAGCTTTTTATTCCAATAAGCACATCCCAATCACTTGTTAATGGACATTTGAAGGAGGAGGCAATTCCTGGTGCTCAAACCACCTGAAAACTGTTTCCTTGCTTACAGATCTGACAGGTCTCGTCTCCTGCAGCTGTATTTATTGATTAACTGAGACTAGTCCAATATTTAGCAAAGCAATCTAGGAGGCAATTTTTAATAAAAAAAAATCTATACAAAATAAAGTTTACTGTATTATAAAGCTGCATGTCACATCTTGAATGTTACTACTGTCAAATCAACAACAAAACTCACATGACGATTTGTACATCCTGTTCTTACCATCAGGAAAGGAATTTTGCTCTCAAAGCATCGTGTACTCATTTTCCTCCTCATCACAGGCTGGTCAAAAGTAGAAGACCAGAAAGGCGCTGCCATTTATTTCCCTGGACATTGGAGAAAACTCTACATACCTCTGCATTTCAGTGCAAAGCGTATATTCAGGCATTAATGGCCTAATTGCATGATGTTGACTGATCCCTCAGTGACTGACTCGCTGTTTGTGGGAAGCAGAGTTGTCTTTGTCTCTCCATTTCTCCTGCTGTAGCTGTGGCTCACCTTTTACCTAGATTTTTGTCACCCCATGCTAATCACTAGCTTTGGTCATGGAAGTCTCTCACTTCAGTAAGCTGGGGGAAACTCCGAAATGATTGAGATGCTACTGAAAATTGTATTCACAAAAACCACATTTCTGATTTCAGCTGTTTTGTACATGTCTTCTATCAGCAAAAATGAAATGACATTTCTATGACTGACTACAATAATTAGTGATAATTTAACAGAAACTTTTGCAACTGTAAAAATCGGAAGCAGAAATCTATTTTTTTATATATGATTTTCAAAATAAATGTGCATCTTAGGGAAGAGCAAAAAGGCTTTTCATATACTGCTGAAAAAGAGCTAAAAAACCCTCTTTGAACTTTTTAGCACAAGACTTTTATTTTCCTTGCAAGACTACAGACCTTGTGTGAACACTAAGTATCTGCTTATTACTTTTGTTTCCTCTGGTTTGCTGCAGCTGGGTGGATACTGTCACCCCCACTTCTGCTGCCTCAGCTACAGCTCTGGGCATGGAATGCTGCTGAGCCCTGGGCCAGCTCTCAGCACAGTTGGCTGCACTGGCGTTTTACTGACTGTGTGGCTCCCCAGGGACCTTCTCAGATCCTTCAGCTCTGCTCCTTGGCTTCTGATGTCTGGAGTTTGAGCATTTGCACTTAACACGCACTGTCTTCAAATCCTTACAGAAATGGGACAAACAGGTACACAGTTTGGTCCTGAGTTTGAGTTTGAAATGCTTTTAGCTATAAATCCTCGGGCTGGTGAAGGGAGAGTTTATCAGGGAAGAGATTACGTTTAAACCCAGCATTTCCATGTTGATAACAGTGTTATTATTGTCATCAAGCACATGCACTGCCTATCTCTCTAGTAAGTAGCTCTGGTGCATCATTCAGCTTCAAGGTCTGTTCAAAGGATTTTTTGTTGTGCTCTTGTTAGCTTTGGATTGACCTTGTTTTGCTCGCCTTAAGTTTTTATTCATCTGAGGAACAAGTTTTAGAGAAATTTCATAGTTATTTACAAAAACAAAGCTTAATCTGCTCAGGTTGTCTTGTCATGGGGCACAAATGCCTCAGCTAAAAGTTGATGTACAGTTTTTAAGTATATACATTTCAGCAAGTTAATGTTTAGTATCTGATTTATCTTACTTAGGCGTGGCTGTTGCAAGGGGAAGAACCTCAGTGTTCTTGTTGTCTGAAACTTCATCGCAAGCAGATACTTATACATTCTTTCATACTTTCTCCTAGCTTCTGCAGTTCACCGGATCCAGTTGCCCATGGTGCTTCTTGGAGGCCAGCCAAGGTCCTGGGGCATAGAGCTGGGCTTGTGTCCAATGTGTTCGGATGATTTGTGGGTACCCATGCAAAGAATATCTGCAAAACCTTTATTTTTTTCACAGTATACAGTCTGACACCTTCAAGGATTTTTATCATGTCCTCTTCTTTGGCTTCCAACAGCGGTGCTCCTGCAACTTCTCAACAGCATCTCTGTCCTTCATTCTTATCAAAGGTGACACTCTTTCTTAGTTCAACCAGCAACATGTCTGTTTAAGAACAATTCTGCATGTAGCTGTTCCTCTTTGCCCAAACTGAGGGTTGAAAAGGCCAGACCTCTACAAATCCGTTGCTCTTCGGGCAGTTCTGCAGATTGTGCCTTGTCAATGTCACGCACAAACAATCTGCCTTCCACTTGTTCAGTGTGATGGACAAACGATCTTCCATGCACCTTGTGATTGAAGAACATTCACCTTCATCAAACACACAGTGGTCCTAACGAGTTGAACATGGTGGAGCATTTTTGAATAATGAAGTTATTTTAAATATAATATATCGGTATTCCTGAACATAGAGGACTAAAATGCTAATATATTTACGTTAAACAAATAAATGAAAGTCTTTGCAGTCCATCTTCCTACTTCTGTGTCATACTTGGTTATTCTACAGGTATTTCAGTATTAACATTCTATCCACCTCTTGCTCAGTCTCAGAATTGCACAAAGTAGGGATTATTTCAAGACCTGACTTGAGGTATCTGCTACAGCTGCCCAAATTCAAACTAGTATAGACGAAGTTCAGATGCTGCTTCCCTGTGCAGACAGCCTAGATTTTCAGCTCAGGAACTTGCCTTAGGATCCTATCCAGCTTAGGAGCCAGACAGTGCTGTAGCAGGATAGGACTGTGCCTTTGTATGCTCTGAAATTACTTAGTGGTTAAACATGTTCAGCCATACATCATTATCTACTGAGTGTAATCGGGTGAACGGTTTTCAATCGTGCAAAGAATGTGTCCTATCTCGCACATTTGTTTAAATAAAATCTGCAATTAGCCTGAGAGACTGTTGCGTTTTGCTTGGCAAAGTCTCAGTGACAGTCTTTGGTGGCCAGTGTTACAAATATCATTGTAGCCACATAGAATAATAAATTCCACTTGAATCAAAACTACATGGGCCAAATAATTTTTCTTCAACACATGAGACTTCAGATGGTTTGAAAAATGGACTGAAATTTCTCTTGGTTGCACAACAACATCGATCCTCATAAGACAGAAAACCTCTCATATCTCCTCTCAAAATTCTAGTGTGTTGCCATAAAATGAATTGTTTCATATGAATGTCTTAGTTCTATGATTAATGGTAAAACTGAAGTTTTTTTCATGATACAGGAAAATATTTAGCTTTATCCAAAAGGGAACACTGAAAGGACGAGTGGGATGTTCATCAGACAAGAAAACTTGACCGACAAGAATTTAGTGGTGGCCAAAGATTACAGTTTTGCACATTCTGGCTTTTTCTTTGGTTGTTTCTCTCTTTAAGTGCTATTTCTATAACTGTGATAATGTCAATCGGTGTAGAACAAAAAGCCTTGCAGGAAAATGGGATTTGTGTTTACGTGTATCTGATGGCTGCATGACTTGGTATAATTTGGGAGTGGGTTCAGGCAGAGTTTGACACGTAAGCTTTATAACGCCAGTGTCTCAGCAGTCCCCTCGCCCCACAGCAGCGCCTCACTCCAGAACAAACAGCTCCATGCTCATGGCTTGCCCTGAGCAGCTCCCTCACTCCTTGGCTTTCTCTTAGCCAAGCCGTAGTCCTTCAGCATTTGATACTCTTCACCTGAGGCTATAGTAGTGGCCAAGTGGCCCAGGCTCTCCACTGAGGACTTCAGGCCCTACCTGAAGCATGCAGAAGAAGCACGCAATTCATAAGTTGCCGTTTGGGATTCTCTGGGGTACCTGAGATGCCTGCCTGGGCCTGGCAGATATACCATGAGACTCAGGAGAGATTGTGCTCTTCCGAAGGGTCAGGTGTACGCCAGGTGGATACCCTGTTCCATCCGGAATACTGTTGGCTACCAGTGCTCATGCAACTGAATCACACTCTCAGACCCCTTCTGTAGTCAAGGAGGAGCAATAATAATTTCTAGAGGATTGTTCAAGATACTAGGTAAGTTGAATCATGCTGCTATTTCTTTTTCTGTTGACTGCAGAAGACTCTTCAGATGATAATGCTCCCAGTGCCAAGCATCTCAGTTTGATTAGATCTGCGTTTGTGCATCTCATGTTCCAGATGACACGGTAACTGTGCAGAAAAGCATATGCTGATTCTAATTAGTTTCTGATTAGATCTAGGCAAAGTGTTTTTCTCTGAATAACATATTTACAAAAAAGCCCCTACTGTTTCAAGGTGGCTGATAATAATTCATGATATTTGTCTGAGTTTTGCCAAAAGACTGAGTTACATTAAAATGACAGCATGCTGTAAGGAAAAGTCAGAGGCGTTTACTTTGATCTTTTTTGAAATGGTTGTTCCCACATTTGTCTTCAGGGTGAAGTTCTTATACTGACAAGAGAAAAAGCAGACAGATACCACATTGCCAGAAGAGGAGAAATGTGCTGCCTCTTCTTCCTCAGACCCCTGTGGTTTGTCTGCCGATCATAATTCAATGTCTTATTCTCTTTATTTTTCAAATTCTGATTGGAAGACTGTTAGTCCTTAAAAATAGTGAGTTGGCTGGTAGACTGAGGCTGAGGTACATCATGCCACTTACCTCTGCTTCACTTTGCTGCTGGATTGTTTTTATTCACTCTCTGCCTCAGAGCAGCTGCCAGCTTGCTGGAGGCAGGGCTGGCCTCCCTGTCCTGGGGCTACGCCTCTGCCTCACTCAGGCTGTTGCAGACAAGGGTTCAGCTTCTTCTCCTGCTTAAGATCCTTCTGGTCTTTCCCAGGGATGTGGGGTGAACACACATGTCCTCTGTCAATGTTGCTGCAGACTCTTCTGCTGACGCTTGTCTTGGCTTTGTAAATACAAGCCAAGAACGAACTCGATTAGAAAGGGGATTGGGGCTTATGTTTCCCTCTTACTGAGTCATTCTCATTCTGCTTGGATAATTTCAGAATATTACACAAAACAGAGGGGTATCAAGGGGAGGGATTACAACACCATCAAGGAGCAGCCCACAGCTCAGTTGTTCTGAAAGACTCGTGCAGCGGGGACACCCCTTACGTGGGTCCCACACATCCCTAATGTGGATGCTGTAACTGTCATGCTGCTGCCCACGACCTATACTGCCTCCTTCAGCAGGCTTATGAGACTGCCCTTTTGTTTCCATTTCCTTTCCCTCATTTTTTTCCCCTCTAGAGAGCAAATGTCAGGATGACAGCACATTTTTCAGGGGCATTGTTTTGCTGGCTTATTTTGACAAGGATTGGCTCGCAGCATCCCCGTGAACGCGTCTGTGCGACACAAAAAAGCAGCAGTCATTGCAGAGCATTCCAGCTCATCACAGAAAAGGCAGGAGAAACCTGAGATAACTCAGTCTAAGCAGCCAGGACTTCAGAGGCTTTATTAAACACCTAATTTCCTCCATCAGCTAAAGAAGGAATAAACAAGTCAAAGGGGGAAGAACTGCTTCCCTCAGTGCTGATCCTATCGAGCTGCAAGACTAATGTATAGGGAGGGAGGGCCAAAAGCTCTCCCTGCATTTTCACTGCATGCATTGGCAAAGACTAGAAAAAGCCGTTGCAATGACATTAATATGTAGTAATGAAGCATTAGTACGATATCTCGGAAATTCAGTTCATTTCAGGTCTTGAGTAAATTGCCTTTTAAAGGCTTTCTGTGTATCAACAGGAATTGCTGTAGAAGAGATATTTACTTTATTTACTTGCTGTATTAAATTAGATCATTTATAGAAATGATCAGTCATAAACTGGCCATGGAGTGAATCAGTCTGAGCTCTATGAATTAGTTTATCTGTGACCTGTTTTAAGATACCTGATAGGATTTTGATAAAGAATTAATTAATTATTTAATTAAACAGGGCAAATGTTGTCACTCTGAATGAAGTTCTAGCTCACTCATCTTACAAATCACAGCTGTAAGAGTTTATCTCATTGGCGATGCATTGCTCCATGATATACTCCTGGTCTGAAAGACTGCTCTCTCTCTCAAAAAAAAAAATCCATAAAATATTCTATTTGATACCCATCGACTCAATTGCTTATTTCTGTACTGCTGAACTCATTTCCTCTGAGGTAATTGAGTCAATTGGTTTCTCATTATTTAGCAGATCCAGCTTTGGCATTTTAATTTTAGATGTTCAATAATTTCTAGTCTGTCAGCTCCTAACTTTGATGTACACACCTCTTTATTACTGTATATTAACAATTTCCTTATTATTAATTTTGATGCAGTTGATATTTAATCACCAAGAAACACCTATTACTCGTGAATTTCTCTGGTTTTTGAATTATTTTTATAATGTTTTTATTATTAATACATATATGTAACCTGAAATGGGAAATATATGTACAGAATTTTATATACAAAATTATGGACCGCAAAACTCAATCTGTTGAAAACTTGAAAAGGTTATTTGAGGGTTGTTATAGGCAAAGAATAGTCAGATATTTAAATGTCTATATTAAAATGACATTTACAAAATTATTTGTTACTGTTAACGTATGTATTCAGCAACTAGGAGAGGGATAGGTACTTAAAAGTAAGGAGAATGAAATAAGATATACAATATTTGATGCATAAATTTAGATATAAATTGATAAGCATATGTAAGAAGCTGATGTGAGAGAGAAAGAGGAGTGTGAAGAGAAAAACACGGCTACTGCACAGAGTCCTAATTTTTCGAAGTACTCTATTTTTCTTAAGGGAGTTGTTCTGCCTCTCTTTTTCATCTCCATTTAACTGTGTAAACTTTCAGCCTCTGTTCAAAAAATTCTTTACTTGCAGCAGGTCTAGAATGCCACCTTTGACACTTTAACCCCCTTTTCTTCAAGGCTATGGCTGGGATAAAATAGCACTGAGAAGATAACTTTCAAGGCAACCTTGAGCTAGTGCCAGCTCGTTAACTCGGGCTCTGAAGATCTCCTTTAGCTGGAGTCATAAGGAGTTGATGTACTCAGCCTGGGAGATGTTTCATGGTGACCCATGCTATAAACATATTTTTATTTAAACACTTTGATCAGGCTGTTTCCTGTGGTTTTGGTGTTATTGGCCAATCTGTGGTCTGATTTGCACAGTGATTGATGGCCATGTGCAAACTAATGCTCCTTTACCATGGTGTCCTGGAAAAGGAAAACTCTTCCTGTTCTCTAGCAAGTAGCATATTTGTGACTGCAGTGTTCTGGAGGCCGAGTTTTTCCTGCCCTGACATGATGTCAGGATGAAGGGCATTGCCTACTGGGATTCTGTTTACACGGCTGGCCTATGTTGCTGAATCACAAGCATTTATTGACTTTATCTGACAAACCGATGCTCATGCTTTACCTTTCTGAATGCTAAGATGCTGCTTGTGAATTTAATGCAGGTTGTGAGTCTGCTGCTGGTGCCAGAAATGTGGTGAAAAACACATCTGCAGCATGAAAAACTAGAAAATCAAGGAGGTAGTGACAACAGGCCAGGCACAAGTCAAGGCAGCTTCTGGGAAAGGTCGGTCCTGTGAACACGAGAGGGGAAGAAACCTAGGGCTAATGAACTTGCATAAATTAACTTTTGGCACTCCCTTCCCTCTTGGGACTCTAGACACAGTAACGCTAGCAAAATGCAGGCAGATGCTTCAGTTCATAGCCTCTTCATTAAATTAGAAAACGCCTCCAAACAAAAAACCAAGCAAAAACACGAAACGAAAAGGTGAATAGCAAAAAAGGCTACTCAGAGTGTGTAAAAGGGAAGAGAATGACTGCTGAGGAGCACTTTCCTCTGTCTCACTACTTCATGTGTTGGAAATCTCATCCCAGCAAGCCATACTTTCAGGTTAAAGGCTTTGCTTTGATGCCACCCCCACAAAGACAAGCTCTATGGGCAATAACCTGATAGTGGAGCTTCTGCCCAAAGAAAACAGTACTCCTCCACTGCCATTCTCCAGACTTAACAACATTATATGATCATCAGACCCTTCCCAGAGTCTTCTCAGAGCAGCATCTGCCCTTGCAAAATGCCTCATTTTCCAGCTCTCTGATCCAGCATAACACAGTAGCTGACTCCCCTGGTTTTCTGCAGTTGTCACCTGTAGTAAGTAGTACCTAGGCAGTAGTACTACTAGTAGTATCAGTAAGCAGAACCAGTAGTAGCAAGTACTTAGGATGGAGGTAACTCATGTACTTCAGGTCTACAAAACAACTCTTAGAGCTTGGAAGCTCTGAATTGTTGGGACTAATTCCAGAAACTGACCAGTCTCTTACTCTATGCATTCTTGGTTTTGTTGGTGAGCATAAAATGCATCAATCGGCAGGCACTTCAAGGGTACTCTTTTCCTGCATGTTAAGGAACAAGGCAAATTAGAAGTTAAATTTGGCTTCATGTGTTGTGCATTAATAGATCTATTCTCACCTAGTCCCAGAGGAGGAGACAGTACTCACTTTGCTAATGTGTCTGTAATATTAGACAGCCCTTGAAATGTGACACTGTATTTAAAAGTGACCTAAAAGCCATTTAAAGAAATTCCATATGGGACAAAAATGCTGATGGAGTGTCTATAAATATTTGCATGTTAAGAACAAGAAACTGAAACTCAGCACTAATTTTAGCACTGTGGTAACACCAAAGAGGGCAGGATACTTTTATGGTTATTCTGAACTTCAGTTTCTGTGAACATGTGGAAGGGATCACTGAGCTCCAGGTCTTCTGCTGTCCTTGCAGAGCAGTGTATGTAAAGATGATATTTGTGACCCTGTAAACTACTCTGCACCAGCAGACTATGTCACTGGCAAATTGTTACGAATGACCCAAGATGAAATACCTTTCCCAAATTCCTGTTCTCTCTGTGCTTTGCATGGTTTCAAGAATACTGCCTGGCAGAAGGTAAGAACGAAAAATCACGTGCAGAGTAACCTAAATTCAGCATCTCTGAAAGGCATCAGGCATGTGTGTGTAATGCAGAGACATCTTAGGATGGGTTCCTCAGGTCAACTTCCTTTCTAGGCCATGGGGAGGAACAAGAACCTCCAGTCTAAATGAGGGAGAAACCAGCACCTCCCACCCTAAATATGAAGTTAAGTGTAGATTGGACAAACCATATCTGAAAATACACCCTCTAACCAGGTACTTGGGATGACTAACTTAGATGTAGATTGTAGACGTTGGAAACATCAGGTAAGGATAAATCCCTCTGCATCTGAATCCTCATTTTTCAGACAAAGTATATTACGGCAACATTTATTGCTCTAGGTGCTTTTGATCAGTCCCAAAAGTTATTTGCTTCTGGCCCTGTATTTTCTGCTGAGGTAAGTATACATGTAGCTTTTCTGTTCCGAGTCTACTTTAAGCAGATAAATGCTGCACCATCCCAGTGTTGTCCGTTACTGAATTCAAATTTGTCATTTTCCTTGAAGAGAGAACTGAGCAGTGTAGATTTTCATTTCGTTACACTTCTAGATGTGTGTATCAGCCAAAACTTGTTTTAAAGAGCATACTTTATGCAGAGTTTAGGGTCATGAAATATGTGATGGTTTATCATTTCCGTGAAAACCATATACCATGTTTGCTGTCATTATGCTGCTGAAGGAGAATAAGAGAAATTAGTTTACCTACCTACTGTTTATCAGATACCCAAATGCAGTACTGTTTACTGCTTTTCTGAGCTGGATATACACTTCTGTATCTTTAGAGGGAAAAAAAAAGGGTTGATGATTACTAAGACTTCTTAGTTTCTCCAGTCAAATGAAATGTGGGTTTGTGGCAAGCTACAAGAATATAATTAGAGGAGGCAATACACAACCCTATTAGGAGGTCTGGACCCTTCTGCTACAAAGACATGCATTTTTGTTGCAATGCAGGAATCTCATTGTAGTGAAAACAGAGGTGTCTCAATTCAGATTTCTCAAGCAATGATAAAAAAGATCATATGGCTCAGTCAATTTTTGTTGCATACAGGATATCAGGACATTTTCAGCCAATAGGAAATAATTTTCATTCATACTGTTTATCTTCAGTGCCATGAAATCTGCCAGTCTGAGTGTCACATATTTTCCAGCACCAATTATGTGAGGACTCCAAAGCTCAAGTTTCCAGTATTTCCTGGAAGGAAGAGAAAATGAAGAGATCCATCCTATGCCTGTGCAGCTCACTCCAGTTCCTGCATTATCCTGCACTTAAACAGTGGCCTTGAACTCCTGACAGCATTATGAAGCAATGTCCATCCGTTCTTTGCTCCGGGCAGCATTTATTTTGCCCACTTGAATCGCGTCAAAGTTAAGTGCCTGAATTCTTTTTCCAGTTAATGAAGAGAAATCACCACTTTCACAGTGTAATTCATCTCTGCTGGTTTAGACATCTTGGCTGGGGCTTGCATTCCAGCCCTGTGTATGGGATCTCTGGCTAAGTAAAAGTCATCAATGTACTCACCTGCATGGGTGGTTTCTCCATTGCCTTTCATAAAGAATATATGTTCACAACAAAACTAAAAGAGAAATAGGGAAATTCTTTCACTTCAGTGAGAGAAAAAGATCATGCTTTCCAATGGTGGGAAAAAAGATGTATGAGAATCAGTACGTGAGAGAAAGATAGAAGATGGCTAAAGTGAAGCAAAAGTGACTATTTCTAAACATATTAGATGGCGAACTTACTCTGGATCTGCTTCCATTTAATTTAATGGTAACAATTCTGCCTACTTCAAGGTATGGGTTAAAGCCAGACAGCACTGCCAATGAACACATACCCATTAGGAAATTAATGATCACTGTGATAGGAATGTTTAGAAGGCTGAAAGATTAGGCCAGCTTTAAACCTTAAAATTTAACTTCACCAAATTAATTGCTTAACATCATACTCCTCAATAATGCCTAAATCTTACAGAATATTTATCATCACTGTTTTGTACACAAACCTGTTTGTCCTTAACGCTTATCCTGAATTAGCTGTGAGTACACAATATCAAGCAGCTGATGCTGTGTAGTTGGCATCAGCTGTGCCTAAAGGAATCCAAACAACAAATGTTAGTTTTTATCCCAGGGGCTCATGCATCGAGTTCTAGATCTCATGGGTATGAAAGCCAACAAATGACGTAGGACTGTTCTTTTTAAGTAGCTCTTATTTAAAGCACTTTTTGATGAGGTTAGGGCACTGTGGTGCTGTATTTATAACTACAAGATGCACAGTGAAGCTGAATTAAGATTCTCATTCTTTTCAAGTACTCACCACTGTGAACAGTACAGACTGATACAGTCCATAGGAGTTTTATTTGTATCAAAGGCAATGTTTGTTACGTATCTTAGAATGTAAACCTTGGAGAGTTCTGACCTCTAAATTCTCTAAATTCCAATGAGCAAGCTATAGTACTCTTCTATTTCATGATGCATTTATCAGTGATTATCTTGAACTTTATCCCTCTTTGATTTTATAGAGTTAACAGTTGATGAAATCAGGATAGCACAGTGCAGGCAGTATTGCTGAAACCTGTGTAATGATTAGCTTGACAGCATATCCTTAAAGTGAACGAAAGAAATTTACTCCAAAATTTTTTCTTTCTTCATGTATCCATGAGAGGACGAACTAATAAGTAAAGAATTATTTTGTGAAACGAAGCTTCAAATTAATTCTGTACTTTCTCTCTATATTTTCTGAGTGGGCTCTGAAAACCTTTCTTGAAATTCAGAGATAGTTCACATGTTCTAACTTTGGATACTAAAACTTAAGGTAGTCAGTCTAGCTTAGGAGCTAGTCTCCCTCTCAGTCTAAATATAGTCTCCCTTTAGAGAGAGAGGCTACCTGAGGGAGTGATTGAGAGCAGAAGCATAATTTCGAGTGCTCTGAGGTCTCATACAGAAACATACCTGTCTTGGGTTATCTTGCCACGACTTGTTTCCCCAGCAGGAGGGACACTTGGCATGCACAAAAGCAAAGCCTGTGGCAGTCAGCAATGCAGGTATTGCTCCCACAGACCGGGGCTCAGGAGTGAAGCTGAATGTGTTTCAACTTGGCAAAACTTTTATCTCCCCCTTGTGCATAAAGGGAGCTAAGGAAAATCAGGCGTATTTGGAGTGTCCAAAAACAGGTGGTGGGAAACCTCTCCACCACGTTCATTGTTGGTCAAGGATTTTCCAGAATGACAAGGAAAATGTTTGCACCATGTCTGTTTTGCTAGTATCTGATGCTTCATGCATCCCCGTACAAGTTTTAAAAGAAGTGACACTATTTACTGAATGAAACTTCAGCCTTTGCAATCACTTTGCCTTTTGTTTCTGTAGTAAACTAGATGGATACATCAAAAGATCTATCTTTGTCTTGTGGAATATTTTGAAGGATGATGTAAACTATTACAATTACTGTGAGATAGTGGTATAGCAGATGAAGGTTTCATTTTCATCATTTACAGAGGCTTCTCTCTCAAATCAGTAGGAGATCAAGACTAAATCTGGCATGTTTTCTCTACATTAATACTGCTATTCAATTTTCCTTTCCTTGGCACAAATGTATATATTAATAGTACACTGAAAGTTAGTCTTTAGCCTTTTTATATTTTATTTGAAAGTGAACACGTTTTCACAAAATTATTATCAAGTTAAAAAATTTAATCCTAGAACTTCTAAGTACTAGGATTCATTAGTTTCATAACTGTCAGCCTCACTATTATTTAAGAAGGTCTCCTATATTCGGTTTCAGAAAAGTACAGGGCAGAGGAAGGTTTGCGGGAAAGGCAACCTTTCTTACTGAGTCATATGCAAAGATCTTCTGATCTCTCCTGATATCACAGCAAATCTCAATGCACGGGAGAAAACACATGAGTGGATGAGTGCCAGGAAGTGCTAGAGAGAATGGAAAGTTTCTGCTAGACTGGGAATCATAGGAATCTGAAATGTTTATACGTAGTAGGTCAGCAATGTGCTGATTCACACTTGTACATTTTGTCCTCTATCTAGGGCGTGGGAATGTGAAAACTGATGATTTTGCTTCTTTGAAAATGCTATTACAACATAAAAAAATGGTTATTTGCTTTCTTGACAGTTAAAAACCATAAAAAGTGCTACTCACAATTCAGCGGTTCACTCAGAAACATCTGATGGGTTCTTGTGAGACAGCAGGCTCTGGAGGCATCCCCTGCCCTTTGTGCTGTGAGGTTGTGGCCAGCCCCTCACACTGATGTCCCATGGGGCTTTCCTTTCTGTCCTTTCACAGAGGTCTGACTCAAATGCCTGGTGTGACCCCTCTGAATGGGATGGAGAAGGGCACAGAGCCTCCAGGAGGTCCTCCACAGGTCCTGCATTTGGTTGGGGGGGGCAGCTGTCCAGCAGCCTACCCTGGCTCTACCCAGAACTAGCATCAGCTTGGAGCCATCCTTGCAGGGAGGTCGTGGCCTTCCTTTCAGATAAAAACTTTCACTCTGAGAAGAGCAAGTGCTGGAGTTCTCTCTTTTAATAGATTTTTTTGTTGTTGTTTTCTCTTGTTTTCTTTTGTTTTTTCATCTTTGTTGTTTCAAACACAAAGGCAGAACTTTTAAGTCTGTTATCTACATTGCATAAATGGATGCTTCTCTTTGTTGCTGTCTGAAAATTCAACTTATATTTACATGTGTTAATGTCTGTTTATATACGAGCAGCACATTTTTGAAAATTGCCAGATATTTTCATGTGGACAATGTACCATCTTAGTGCCAGGAGTTGAGTGGTAAAAGTGTTTAGTGACAGAAGAACACTGGATTTAGACTTGAATAATTTATTGGAATTATTTCGATGTTTGTTTTTCCTTCTGCAAGTTTTTTCATGTGTTCATTTTAAAACTATCTATAGGCAAAAAGAGACATGAAGGAAGAGCTAGAGTAGAAAAAGACCGCAATTGATATTGGACCAACTATCAAAAAGTATCTACAGCTCTTCTAGGAATCAAAAATGGTTGCTTCATTAAATAAGAAATGCAGGCTAGACATGATGATTCTTGTGGTGGACACAGAATTTTAAAGATACTTAACAGAAAATTTCCAGAGCTGTGAAAAAGTGGTTTGAAGAATGTAAGACAGAAGTAATATGAATTTCTAGAAATGATTTTGAAAGTCTTCAGCTGGAAATAAAAAATGAGCTCATTGTGTCAAAACTTAAAAGCAATACTTCAGATAAATGACCAGCAGAAAAATGCCCCAGATTTTCAAGCTTAACAAATTTTTTTTGACTACATGGGTAAAATTAGAAAATTCTGTGGAAAGTGTTAAAAATATGGTCAGAATACATAAGCATAACTCCTATTATTTTTATGTGAAGAACAAAGATATTTTACTCCTGCAATACAGAAATAATTCAAATCAATCGTTTAAAAAAAATAAATAAAATAGCAAAAATATAAAAATTCAATTAAATAATTTTGGAATTCTCTTTGTTCATAGCTCAAGATTAGTGCAAGCTATCTTCAAACTGGTGTAGATTGAAACATTTTTCAATTCATTACAAACTGTGTATTTGAACACTATACATTACATTGCACTTGGTATGAAATTTGTGGTGAATTTGTAGTTGTTAGGTAACTAATCTGGGAGATTATTCAAAAATATTACTTGGACTTGTTTCAAGGTTACAGTGTGATAAGCTAAACTGGTTTTTAAACAACTCAGTGCAATGAACTTGACATAAAAAAATGTTCCTTAGGTTTCAAAAGAACTATATATAGCATTGTGAGAGTACTGCAGCACAATTCAGGATGATTTATTAGGATCACCAGTTCTAAGGCTTATGGGCAGAAAGATAAAAACTTCAGTACTGACACCTTGAAAGCCTTGTGACACAGAGACAATTAGCCCTGTAGAAGTTATAAAAAGAAGCGTGGGTCAGGATAATGCTTTGACAAGAATGCTGCCCAGTCATTTCCTATTGAAGAAGAGAGAAAATGTGAGCTTTAAAAATGAATGTGCTGGCACCTCCTAAGAAAGAAGCACCATTTCCTCTATACCTTAAGGTCACATGCTATAGCCTTACTAACTATAGTGGAAGGAAAGAGGACACTGCTGTAGAAGGAAGTGCAAACAGTTGAACACTACCAGCAGTGTCATTGTCTCTCTTTTTCTTGAAGTCAGAGAGAATATTTTGGCAAAGGTGACGAACTGCCCCTGTGGTTGCTGGGAGCACAAGATACTGGGCACTCCAGCACAGCTCTGGGAAATGCAGAGTCAGCTGCATGGGGAGTTTAGTAGAGAAGGAAAAAGGGGTTATGTAAGAAAGCCATAGTATCTGAGCGACAGTAAGTGATGAGAAATTTCCTAACAGCTGATGAAATAGAAAATTCTTACCGAAATGAAGAACTGTTGGAATTTTTTACCTGGATATCATATGTAAAAAAACCCCCAAAACCCAAACAGTGTTCATTTTTAGATCTTCTCCATCTTGGTGGTTGATCCATTTGATTTCCATTAGAAAACCCCACAGAAACAAACCCCCAAAATATAATAGTTGTCATAGAAAAAAGATGTTCCCTGCATCTCAAATGGGAACAACTCCATGAGATAGTACAGGCTACAGGGCACACATTTAGGAAGCAGCTCTGCAGAAATGGACCTCAGGGGCCTAATGGACAAGTGAAACAAATAGCAGCAGCTACTTGTCGCATATATCTTCCATAAGTGACTTATCTTGGAATAAGTTTAAAGAAAAAGAAAAACCTGAGCCTTGTGAAATTATTATAAGGCAAGTTAGCAGAATGAAAATAGGAAGAGTTCGTTTATAGTGAGGGACTTTTAGCATCACCATTCATACCTTGCAGACTACTAACAATATGATAGAAACCGTAGTATATACCTGTGAAAGATGATTTTGCTATCTCAGGGCAAATGTTTATGCTTCTAAGTGTAAGTGGTCTGATTTTCAGGTGCCTTTACTACGTGCATGGTATTAATTAATTAATACGCACACCGAATTTCATGGTATGTGCTGAATTTCTGCTCAGTGAACCAAAAGGAAGATGTGGATGCTCAGTATCAATTAAAAACCAGGTCACTCTTTCAGGCAGGCTTATATATTGATGTGGGCCCTTGATATCAGATATTCAGGTTTCAAAAATTTGAGTTTACTACGGATTTATAAAGCAAATTCTTCATCCAGTGAAGAATTTATTTCTGTGCTCCTCAGTGCTTTTGGTTGCTGTTCTAAGGGAAAGCAGTGCCGGCTGTCTCTAAGCAGATAAGATTGTGATAAGCTGCAATAGTTTAGTAAAGTCTTTCTCACTCATTTTATAACATACAATAAACTGGGGATAGTTTTATTGGATTGTCACTGATCAAGGATCATCAATAGATTTGGCAGAAGGCAATGCAATGAGTTCTGTTGATTGCACATATGCAAGCTTGCTAGGTACATTGATGCGGTAAGGATGCTTTTAAGATGAAAATGTGTCCCTTTTTATTGTATAAAAATACATTTTATGGAGATTAAGAACAAAAGATGTCTGTCTTCCGTATGATCAGTTACAAGTGATTTTGAAAAAGCTCAGAGCTCTTGGTGTCTCTAATGATAGGCCTTTGGACTTAGACCTACTCCAGTATATCATATTACTTTTCATGTATTGCTTGGGCTAAACTTCAAATCTTCAAGTCTTCAAGAAAGAAAAAAGTTAAATTAAATTTATACAATGTAAAATTGGCTTGTTATTTAAACAACTTTAATGTTAAACATGTATTTTGAAACAGATGGAGGTCCAGCTTCTTAATACTCCTTAATAAGCTCCCAACTCCACACTTGTGCAGACATTTAGGAGGGATAATTAATATGGAAGCTCTCCACCTCCCCTCCCCTAGGCTTTGCACTAATTACACTGCAGCAGTGGCAATTGCATGCATTTGTAGCTGAACTAGGAATTTGACTGAGTGAAATGGAGAATGAGAACAGTACTTCTGACAGCTGAGGAATGGAGAGACAAAATTCCCTTGCAAGTGTCTCTATGAGAGAATCAGCATCCACTGCGAGTTCTGCATTGAGTCCTGACACTTTGCCATGCTGTCGAGTTAACCAGGTAGAAAATACCTTGAGTGTCAATATAGGTCTGTTTTAGAGACTGGCAGTTCAGGGAGACTGAGGCACTGCAGTCTCACTGAATGTGCAGGGAGAGCAAAGCCTCACTACTTGTCACCATAAGAAACACAGGGCAGAGCAGGTGCTGCTCAAGTCCCCATTTCTGATTTATCCAACACAGAATCAAACATATTAAAGCTTAGTGGATTTGGGGGTCTTTGAATCTCATTGTAGATGAAAAAAAAATTATAATGATGCTCTGCAGTAAATGACATTAAAATTCTGATATAAAATACAATAAATTAGTCACAAGAAATAAAATATTTACGGTATAACTATGTGCCTTATTATAACTTCCTTGCTCTGACAGCATTGTCAGCTGTGTCTTGGCAGAGTTCTGTGGCTCAGGCTCATAGTAGAGGGTAAATCAAAGCCACGAGGTCGCTATATTTCAAATAGTTGTAGTTTAATTGCATAAGACCTTCGGTTATTCAGGTAATCACAAGTGGGGGAACCCTTTTCATTGGAAATCTGACACCAGTACTGCAGCAGAAGGCTGCCTACTAAAAACTTGTCTCATTGCAGACAAATAAGACTAAGTGTGAAATTTCCTAAGTCTCACACAGGTGTCACAGCAAAAGCACAGAGTCCTGCATAACCCAAAAGCTGCTAAACTGTGATGAAACTTAATTGTGCACTTTTTCTTGAAAGTCAAGGAAAAAGAATTAAGGTTCAGGGAGGTTACCTCTATCTTATATGCTGAAATCCCTTGGCTTGTATAGGCAGTGGGAGCGCAAGAAGCCCTCCAAAATACTTCAAATTCTGGAAAAAGATTTCTACCTTGAATAATGCTTCAGTCTCCATGCTTTTCCACTGAAAAATTCAGTAAATGAGCCTCACCTGAGGTACTTGCAGTAGATGAATTCGTGTGACTTCCTGTCTAACAGCTTATGTGTCCAGGGATGGTAATCAGGATCAGTGAGATAGCAATCATTCCTCTCTCCCTCTAATCGCTAAGTCCACTGGACTTACTCCACTATGTCCTTCTCTTCCTTGCAGCAGTGACCCCTCAGACAGAATATAATACTACAAATGCGGTTTCAAAAGTAGCAAAAAGTCCTTCCCTACATCTGTTGTCTGCACTTTTATAGCCAGGATACTGATGGCCTTTTCTGCAGCTGCTGCTACTTGTTTCACTTGTCCATCAGGCCCCAGAGGTCCATTTCCACAGACCTGCTTCCTAAATATGTGCTCTGTAGCCTGTACTATCTCATGGAGTTTTTCCCATTTGAGATGCGTTTGCTTGTCATAGAATTTCTTCAGTTGGAAGGGACATAAGGATCATGAACTCCAACTCCCTGCTCCTCACAGGACTGCCTGAAGCTAACCCATATGACAAGAAGTGTTGCGCAGACTCTCCTCGATCTCTGACAGGCTTGTTGCCAGGACCACTTCCCTGGGGACCCTGTTCCAGTGACCACTCACCCTCTCTGTGAAGAACCTTTTCCTAATGTCCAACCTGAACTTTCCCTGCTCCATCCCGTTTCCTTGTATCCCTGGTCACCAGAGAGGAGATCAGCACCTGCCCTCCACTGCCCCCCTTGAGGAAGCTGTCGGCTGTGGTGAGGTCTCCCCTCAGCCTTCTCTTCTCCAAGCAGAACGAGCCAAGTGACCTCAGCCACTCCTTGTAAGTCTTGCCCTTGAGGCCTTTCAACAACTTGTTTGCCCACCTCGGGACACTCTCATGATTTGATGTTTTGCTCGTGTTGAGGTGCCCCAAACTGAGCACAGGACTCAAGGTGGGGCCTCACTGTGCAGTGCACAGTGGAACAGCCACCTCCCTTGGCGGGCTGGTGATGCTGTGATGCACCTCAGGGCATGTTTGACTGTTTTGGCTGCCAGGGCACTGCTGACTCATATTCAACTTGTTGTCAACCCAAACCTCCAGATCTCTTTCTGTAGGGCTGCTCTCCAGTTTGTCATCCCCCAAATTGTACGTGTAACCAAGATTATACTCATCCTAGGTGTAGAATCTGTCACTTGTTCTTGTTACATTTCACATGCTTCCAGATTGCCCAGCTCTCTATCCAGAGCATATCCAGGTCTCTCTGTAATGCCTGTCTACCCTCAAAGGAGCTCACACCCACTCCTAATTTAGTATCATCAGCAAACTTACCTAATTTGCATTCTAGTCCTGCATCCAGATCTTTCATAAAAATATTAAAAGTTTTGCTGACAGCCTGTTTCTCCAGCTTGTCTAGGATCTCTCTGAATAGCAATATATTAGGTGTCACCTGCAAACTTGCAGAGAGTGCACTGCTGCCCACAATGTTAATGGAGACACTTAACAGTGTTGGTCCCAGCATTTAACCCTGAGGGATGTCACTATCAGCTGGCTGTCGGCTGAAATTTGCACCACTCATGATGACTCCTTGAGGCCAGCAGTCCAGCCAACTTCCCACACACATTATTGTTCACTCATCCAGCCCATATCTTACCAATTTGGTGATACAGAGACTGTGAAGACTCTGTCAAAGGCCTTGCTATTGTCAAAGTGTGCACCGTAATCCTGCCTTTTCCCTTATGTCAGTGCCAGTCATCTCATTACAGAACAAAACCCAGGTTGATCAGTCATGATTTGGCCTTGGTAAATTAATGTTGACTCTTTGCAGTCATCTTATCTTTTATATGACTGGAGAAGGCTCCTAAGCACATTTGGTCTGGGCTCTTCCCAGGGCCTGAGGTGAGGCTGACTAGCTTGTAGCTCCTGGGCTCTTATCAACGAAAACTAAAGCAAAAAAAGGGATTGAGGACCTCATGTTTCTTCTTGTTACATGTCTGTCCTGGTTTCTACTGGGATGGAGTTAATTTTATTCCTGCTAGTTGGTGCAATGCTGTATTTTTTTTGTATTCAATATGAGAATAATGCTGACAACACATTGATGTTTTGGTATTTGCTCAGTGGTGCTTGAAATAAATCAAGGGCTGTTCAGTTTCCCATACTCTGATAGCAAGGAGATGAACAGAAAGCCAGGAGCGGGCATGGCTGCAACAGCTGATCCAAACTAGCCAAGGGGATATTCCATACAATAGAATGTCGTTCTTGGTATATAAACTGGGTGGAGTTGACCAGGAGCTGCTGGGGGATGGGGTGGGCATGGGTCAGTGGGTGGTGAGCAACTGTGTTGTGCATCTCTTGTTTCTCATGGGTTTTATCTCTCCCTCTTTCTTTTGCTGTCTCACTTTTCAATCTTCTTCTTCTTCTAGTTCTTCTAGCCGTATTATTAAATTTTACTTTATTTCAATTTCTAAACTGTTCTTATTTCAACCTAAGGGCCTTGCCTTTTGTCCCCGATTCTCCTCACTAACCCACTGCGGATTGAGTGGGGTAAATGACTGCATGGTGCATGGTTTCTGGGGTTAAACCATGGCAATCTCAGTCTCCTTAGACGCCCTTTTGCTGCCTCTGTCCTTATAGAAAACTTTCTCGCTGACTTTGTTTTTCCTTTCTTTTTTCCCCCTAAAAATATACTGTCTAGATTTTCTACCTAATGACCAGATCCTGAATTTCTTGTGTCCCATGTGCTATTCATAGAGGAGAAACACCAAGGGAAAACACAACCATACAGCTGATTTGCTGTAGGATACAGCGAATCCCACCTGCGGATGTCTGGGATTCTCTCATCACATCTCTCTGGGTGGTGAACAATTATCGCAGCAGGATCTCTGCAGCTTACATGCCTTAATTCTGCCTTCAACATAAGAGGCACAAACTGGGGTGAATGGCTATTGTTACAGTGGACTAACTGGTACAAAACAGGAGTGGGAGCTCATGCCAGCTGTGGGAGAATTCTATAAAGGTATTTATGTTAGGAGCTACAGTGAAAACATTCCTGTACTTTATAAAATCTTGTGATATAAACAAGAAGAAATTCCTGTAAATAAAAGCTGCAATTTCTGTATCAGATGCAGGTATTCTTTCTGCTAAGTTGTCCTTGAAACAGTAACCTTTTGGTCAGAGTTTATAGGGTAATAAATTCCAAGTACTGTATTTACAGAGATATGTAGACAGCCAACATGATGTTTCACAGTTTCTGTGGTTCCATCTGCAT
This sequence comes from Oreocharis arfaki, assembly GCA_013398015.1. Classification (NCBI taxonomy): domain Eukaryota; kingdom Metazoa; phylum Chordata; class Aves; order Passeriformes; family Paramythiidae; genus Oreocharis; species Oreocharis arfaki. Next base: position 370,983 of record VZRR01010904.1, on the reverse strand, counting down.
CAGTCTCGTAGGGTGATGCACACTCCATGCCATGTGGTGCCCAATGACTCGTGGCCCTGTGCCTCAAGGCTCACCCTACCCAGGGTGTGCTACCTGCATCCACTGCTGCTTGGGATCGGCTTTGGGTATATGATGGGATCGTGTGGTCTTAGGACATGATCCTCATCTTTTTTTCACAATTGTTTATTTCTATGCATCTGAAATAATGCAAATGGTTGTGTTGAAGGCTATTAGGGTAGTGATTGTATAGCATGCAGTGGTATACCTGTGTTTCACAGGAACATGGCATGTCACAGGGGAAAATATCTCTACAAGCTGCCTGAAAGTGAATAACTAGATAGGAAACCAGTGTGAAAATATAATTCCTTGATGTTAAATAATTTTTTTTTCTTTTGAAACCAAACTTTGCTTTAATTAGCAATAATTACAGGATCCTTCTCTTCTTCACCTGGCTTCAACTCTAGTTTCCTTTAAAATGTGGTTTTATGGAATCCTTTTCTAGCTCTTACTAGTGATGGCGGTTTTCAAATGTCATCAGCTGCTTAATGTTTAACATGCTTTCTGATGTCCTTAACCTCAGAGTTTACCAGATTAAATATTTGTTTCCTACAAGGGAGATAAAAAAAGGAAATTTTCCTGGCTAGTGTTAACTGTATATTCTATATTTACAATTGTTTGCATTAAGCCATGATCTGTCAATACTTAGGAAATAGCAAAGGTGTTTTCCCATTACTACTAGAGTATGATTCTTTGAAAAATGTTTTTTCTTTTAGAAATTGAAAAAAACTTTCATGACAGTACTGCCTTATCCTCTACCCATTTTGAAGACACAAACGTCTTCAGGGCTGCTGAAGACAGCAAGCTTTTCTCTATACATAAACCTGGGAAAAACAGCTATACAAAAACATACTGATACTAATGGTATATTGACTTGGTCATGGAGGTCTAGAAATTGCTGAAAAGCTGCATGAAAGAAGTTACTACTTTCCATCTGTAAGCTGTGCAAGGATTGTTTTTTAAGTATATACAAGTATCTCTGATATTGTAATTGTGTAAAGTTCCTCTAGAGATCTGTTGCCCCTAACAACCCTTGGGTTCATTTATTTTGACTTCCTTTGTGAGTATTTTTTTGTAAGATACTTTAAAATATATATATATTTCTAACATAGAAAACAAGAAAACCACCAATGCTGGCTTGAGGACTTTCTTTTAGGAAGGCAGAATGGTGTAGAGCAAACACTCACTCCAGATCCATGGGAATCTCTCATGGGGACCTTTGCCAAGCAATGTGAACAGATAATTTAGGTTCTGTTTTATTTTCAGTTTCTTTACAGAAAACTGAAACCATCCAAGTGCATTGTTGACAGAAAAGGACTTCTAGAAGATACTTGCCTTTGATCTCCTGTCGTACTGTGCTATGGAAGTTATCAAGTGCTCTCAGAACTGCTAGAGCAAATTTTGCCCTCTGAATGCTCTTATCCGTCAGAGCTGTGTCCCATATCTCTAACAGCTGTCACAGTTTTCTCACAGAGTTATCTCCATCTGAAGGAGAGCAGGTGTTATTTCTAGCACTCCTTCGTGGCCTGGCATCAGCAGTCTCTCACTGTCACCGCAGGACCGTGGCAATGCTCCAAGCTGCACATTTCCCACAAACACCGGATGGCGGGGATCTAGGGATTAACGACAGGGCCCACACCTAATTTTCTGATATAAAACTATAGCACTCAGGAGGTTTATTTCACCTACCTATATTCTTTTCCTTCCAGTCCCATTAGAGTACTATTAGTCTTCAAATTGTCATCATCCCAAGGACAAGGGGTCTCCTTTTTGCTTGTTTTGGGCATACACTCTGGCTTCACAAAAATCATAATCTTAGCTAAGTGAAAAAAAAAAAGCTTCCTTTTCAACACCTCTTTCAAGTATGGGAAGCAGATGGCTCTCTCCATGCTTCATGGCTGTTACCATTTGATGTGAAGTATCTCCAGTGTTTGAATCTGACACATGCAAGGGCACCTCTCTCTGCTTTAACACATCTTCCATATCTTGAAAGATATTTAGGGATGCTACAAGGCACCAGTTCAGAACAGTTCCTTAGGCTATGGTCGCTTTATGATGTAGTTGCTATAAATGAGAAAAATGCCCAGTGAATATTATGGGGAATACTGTGCCTCACACCAGCTGTACATCTTTATTGCCTGGCTGCCGACTGAAGACAAGTGACTGTCAAAAAGGAAGAACCATCTCTCCTTCACATCTCTGACTCAATTGAATAGATCAGAGCACCATCCATGTTCATGACCCCTTTCTGCTAGACAGGGCAAAATCATGTAGGAAGACCTAATTTTTCTCTGGATAGCTCCAGACAGCTATCCAGATAACTTAGCTTTCCTATCTAAAATTCTCATTTACCTGCTCACATAGAGCATAATTTAGCCTGAAAGAAAAAAACTTGGAAGGTTGGAAAAAAATCATTGGATTCATGAACCTAAGAAACTTCACAGGGTTTTTTTCTGTTTATGAATTTGCTGTTTCTTTACTACCTACTTGTTCTCCAAACTGTGTGTTTGGTGTTTTTAAATAAAAAAGTAAGATTTTTAAAAGTGAAAGATGAGTAGTAAAATTTCATCAGTTTTAAGCTAATATAATACAGTAAAATTTCCTCGACTAGTTTCAAGGAAGCTTATGCTACTGATACATACTGATACTAATACACTGGAGTCAATTAGAACCTTAATGTTATGTTAAGTTGTAACATTCAGTATCCAAAGTCATAAAAAGACTGAGTATGGAACACTCATAAACACAATACACAAATAACAGTTCCCCAGCAGTGACTTACTGTTACACGCAAAACCCTAGTAGAAAAGGCAGAATATTTATAAGTCATCACTGTGGTTTTATGCTGCAGAAAAGAAAAGCACTAAGGACTATTTGGAATGCTTGTTATTTATTTCTTTTTCTCCACTGACTTCATTGAACTGAAACAAATACTACAGGAAACAGTTATTTCAGTTATTGTGCAAAAGACGAATAGCAGCAGTAGTACCATCCCCTCTTTCGGCTATGTTTTGAAGTAGGGTAACTTTGATTATGTAACTTTGATGAGGCTGATGTCTGTGCCTGGGAGTCTTATTTCCACATTTCAACAATTTTGGGTATGTTAATTTCACCACTGATTTGAAGCTTACCATCTCAAGCTAACCTGCCACTTCCTTGGCGGTTCCAGAAACTTTTGCTGTGAATCTCTCTTTCTATTGCCTTCCTCTCCCTCTGCGTCACATGTGGAGCTCAGGCAGTGGCCTTGGCATGCTCATATCCCTGAACCCTGTCATTTTTTTGTGGGTGTAGTCCTAAATAACTTGCCAGATTGTCCCCAAACCACTTGACTAAGCAGTAAAGTGAACCCAGCTCCTAAACTGTCCTTCAAACCACTCTCCTAGTGTCTATTTGTCTGTGCATAAAATATGGCGGCAGACGACTTTGCCACATCAGCCACTTTGTAAAGAATTATGGCTTTGGAATGGTGATTGCTTAAATATCAAATGGGCATAATATGTGTTCTTTGAAACACACATTTCTATTTGAAATACTGTGCATTTGGTAACTGCAATGTCCCACCCAAACAAATAATTGATATCTGAAGCTTCCTATAATTGGACATTCTACTGATAGCAAGGATTATAACTGATGATATGGACAATGCAATAAAACATGATGAAAGGTAGTGAAATCCTGTACCTTGTCTTAAAAGATTTATTTGCTTACTTTCTTTTGATGTCTTCAGCAAGACTAGAAGCCCAAACCGACCAGTCTACTGTTTCTAGGTTGCGATATCACCCAAACACAACATGCCTTTTGAGCTGCCAGAAGAATACTGCCCCAGCCTTAAAACACATCACTGATATTGTGGAGAAAAGCCATTTTGAGATGACATTTTCATAGCTTATTTTCAAGAATGCAGTGGTAAAATAAAAGTGACTAAAAGTGGAGCAAGTAACAAGGCATCTCATTTCAAATCAGTTTCTTTTACAGCTTGCAGCAGTGTCATCAACCTGTAATCTGCCTTCTAACTTCAATATTTTTGTTGAGAGAAGGTGGGGAAGTGAAGTTTGACTTTCAAGTCTGATACATAATAAAGGAACAAACTGTCATGGGAGCAAACACTTTCCAGATCAAAGGTGACCAAACAGGGTCTGGTTTCTCCCAGAAAACATACCTTCTCAGCCCTTAAATCCATGTCTTCTTTCTTGTATCTCCTTCACTTAAATCAATCCAAAACAAAAAAGAAAAATTTTTTTTCCTTTGTATTATCTGAAAAGGATGGCTGTTACGAGACAAGAGTGCTCCTTTAGAAATCAGAGGGTTGACGTGCTTTAATTTAAGCTTACATGATTAAGGATGTACAGGTCAAAATTTGAGGGCAAATGAGGCTGGCATTCTAGAAAAATCAATACAGATCAATTTACCTCCAATTATTTTCTTATTGCTATCCTAGAGAAGAGCACTTGGGTTACTAAAATAGCAAATAGTAGTGGAAGTTCATTGCATATCTCAGTAAAAATTAAGAGATAAAGTAAGAAAGAGAGATTCTGGCCTCAGTCATGTCAATGCTAGAGAAGGATTTACTGAAAAGGAATTTAATCCCACCACCCTTTTTAGCCTTTAATCATTTGAATTAGGTTCCCATGGTAGAGAACACCTGTACAATGCCCACTTATCCCTATGATGTGACCTCATTCAATCTTTAACGACTTTAGTGGAGATATAAGGAAAAGGTATATCACTGGAAAATCCAGTTCTCTTTATTTGGTGATTCATTTCAAATCCTTAGTAGACGCCTGCCTTGTCTCCCCACTTCCCCCCCAAAATTTCCAGATAATAGAAGTAACAAGTCAAACTAGACAGGATCTCTTTCTACAAGCCTTCATCACAGTTCCCTTTCTCCCTGGACTATTTGGGTTATTAGGAACTTGCTTTAAGAAAACCAGTTTCCTCAAGACTAAAAATCTGAGTATATGTTACATGCCAATAGTAGGAAAATTTTACCTATCCCATGAGAATTTCCATTGATATCTAATAGATGCATGTATTTTATGTGAGTGTGTGTCTATATATCTGACTATTACGTTGACACATATGGCAATATCTAATTAACATGAAGAAAAAAAATTCCGCTTTACAAAAGATGTTAAGCCGTATAAAGGTGTGATACTTGTATCAAGAGCCAAGTTAGGAAGGACTTTTGCCTTTTAAATTGCCAAGTTAAATACAGCACAATCGAAGCAAACCTGTCCCTTCAGGCATTCATAAGCCTACACTTGGGAGCTCTTGGAAGTTAACTTAGCACCAATTGTATCTTATTTAACTTGGCTGTTTAGAGGGCTAACCCTTTAGCAACTTGGCTCATACTGGCCATATCACACCTTTACATGACTGACCTTCCTCTCTCAACTTTCCCTCTTTTAGTGCATGCAGAGTGTTTTTGATCAGATCTGATTTATGCTAATTTGGCCAATTAGCATGAAAGACAAAAACAAAATCTCTGAAGGACAGATCTGCAAACATAAAATATAATTGGATGGAAATGGACCTGTTCGCATTCTTTTTGCCTTAGCTCAATATGAGAGCTTCCAGTGCCAGCTGCCTGGTTTTTCCTGTAGTTTGTGCCACCCTACAAGGAACTTTCTCCAAAACCTGGGAGTTGAACCTTTTGTGCTCTTATGGAGAGCTCATGCATTGCACTAAAAGAAGCAGCTACCTGCTCTGGGGGGCAGTCAGGGTTGGGTACAATTACAGGAGAAAATGGAGAAGGCAGATGGTGTGTTACTGAAGGCTTCTGCAGTAATATGTCACGGCATGCATGCAGTAGAGCTAGATGGCAGTGTTAAAAGTACATAGAAGTTCAGATCTTGATTCTTTTGGAAAATATAAGCCTGAAAGACACTAAATTAGAGTATTGGATTCCTGTGGAAAAGTGTCAGTTGTGACTACCAGAGTGAAGAGAATTCAGCAAAGCAAGGAGTTTATTTTTGACGTTAAAATGCCGTTGCCATATAGGGGATGTGAAAATGAACTTCTTCAGATTGCAGATCATACATAATTAAAGACACTCCCAGGAGACTTCTGTCATTTGAGTCAGCAAAACCAGAACAAATGGCAATGGAATCTGATGGAAAATGTGCTGCAGTCTTTGCAGATTATTACCTGAGATAATTAAACACTTAGAAGTCACAGTAATGCCTGCAGTATAAGCACTTAGATTAGATAGAAAGAACACAAAAGGACTTCTCTGAGATGTATATGTCATCACACACGACATGCCACATCTTCCGATCTGGCATGACATTCCAGTCCGCGCAATAAAACCTCTCCTTTCAAGCTGATGTGTGGACAGAGATGCAGGGGGAGTAAATGAAGAGGGGTCAAACAGCCCCCAAGAACTGGGGTGGATAAAGATTGATTTATTGGTGGCAGGAGAAGTGAATGATTATATCACCCATCTTCTTGGAGCTAGTAACTGTGTAACACACAGAGTGAACAGCACCCTTCACACCGTTCTGAAAATAGGCCCCGCATCAATGAATTTAATATTATATAGTGAGGGTACAGTTCTGTTTAAAGCTAAGACTAAGGAAGTGGTGTCTCCACAAGAGGAATGAAGATGACCTTTCCCAATATCTGGGATGTATCTGCTCTTCAGGAATCAATGGTGGACTTGGCACTGCTGGGTTCACAGTTGGACTCGATGATCTTAGAGGTCTTTTCCGATCTAAATGATTCTGTGATGCTGTGATTCTTGGCCATTTAGGATATTCATCACATGGGCTCTGTGAACAAGCAGGGTGACATCTTGCAGTACAGGCAAAGCCAGTGATGGAAGGAACTTTTGTCTACATCCACCAAGGCAGACTGGCCAAGGAAGTGTCCATGAGGCTAATTGAAATTGCCCACGAGGCTCTTGGTGTCTGGGTTGGTGTTGCATTGAGTTGGGTAAACAAACGTGCTTTAGTAAGAGCTGATGCATCTTGATAGTACACCATCAGCAAACCCTATACCTATGTCGTTCAGAGCCAAAAATTAAACCAATTAGTGCCTAGATTCATAAGCCTAAGCTTGGGAGCTCTTGGAATTTAACTCAGCACCAATTGTGCCTTATTTAACTTGGCTGTTTAGAGGTGTACTCCACCTTGCTATCTCATATCTCTGATGCTAGTTTTCAAGAACAAGATACACAAAGAAGCAATAACTTTTTTCACACATTTTGCTGTAGATAATGTTTATGGTCCTCTGTTCTTTTTGTTTGAACACATTATGCTGGCACATCCTGCTGTTCAGTGAAACCATCTGATCTCAGGGACTGATCATGCAGAATGAAACTGGAGCTCTGTTTTCCTGCTCCCATCATATGTCATGTTAAATGCTGATAGTTTCTGATTTCTGTGTAAATATTTCACATGATTTCAAAAGTTTAGCTTCAGGGCATAGAATGAAAAATAGGAGACAAAATAATGCAAGCTAGTTGGAAGGAAGGAAAAACAAATCCAGCAGTATAGCAAATTGTTTTCCATCTGAAATAGCAAGTGACTTATCTGAGATGACCTATGAGTTTAAATCCACAGTTCCCTGTTTTTTATAGGCTATTGAGGTTGTTTAGTTTGGTGGTATGGCATAGAATGTGGAATTTACATTAAAATTTCTGCAGCCAAAACCTACTATTCTGAACAGAAAATAAGTTTTTGTACAGTGCTTCAAGAGATGGAGTACTCACCATCACTTAGGCCAAAATGTCAAGGGGCTGATTAAACTGCAATAAAGGATTTCAATTATCTGTGTTGATATCGGAAATTAGCCTGAAATCTGAATTCACAAATCTCAATCGTCTGTGCAAAACCTTTCTGCACACAAAAGTCAGATCAACCTTCACAAGTTTAATATCAGAGTTAGGGAGGAAAGAGAGAACCAATCTGTTCAGTCTACTACTTAATGAGTGCACATTAAAATGGTGCTAAAGTATTTTATATTTGCTTAGGCTGCTTTCTAAGCTTTTTCCTAGGAATACATAGATTATATTTTCTACAGTACACCATTTTTCTGTGGAAGCTCAGTCTCTGCCATAAATCCAGTGAAACAGTGCGTGGAAAACAGCTGTTTTCATATGAAACCACTGAACGTGGATCTCACTTTTTCTGATGTAAACTAACCAGACAAATTAAAGTGGGCTGAGGAGATAGAGCCTGTACTGCAGCCAGTAAAACTAAACTCTGCTTGAAAGCTACAGAGAAAAACTGACTGAAGTGTTTGTTTAAAAGAACAAAATTAGACAGATCTTTGTATATTCAACAGGGTACATGTTGAACGGAAAAATATATTATTTTCTTTTCATTCTTTGCAGTTTAGCAGCTGTCCATTGCTCACTTTCTAATCCAAAGTGCATCTTTTAGATGAGTTCTTGTCTCATACCTCTTGAAATTCATCTGATAAGAAAAGCCATTTTTATCTCTGATATTGTAAAGATGAGACTCACTGGTAAAAATGTGTGGCACACCCTATCTGATTCAGCATGTGGTTAAAGACAGAAGGAATATTAAACTTCGAGCTGTTACTTTGTCATCTGTTTTGATCTCTAAATTTTGATGGTACATTTTTGTAGAGGAAAAGAGGAATATTGAAAAATGTGAGTTCTTTGGCAGTTGGCAGCGTCAATATGAAAGCCTCCAGACTCTGCTTTTTTCTAAAAACTGTTCTTCCTAATTCTGATCCCTCATCTCAGTTGTATGCCAAAAGTCTTATTGGTTGGATTGCAGTGTTGCAATCAACATTTCTGGCTTTCCTTGTGTTATATCCATTCTGTTTCTATCTGCTCAGACTTTACTTCCATCACTAGTTAATAGAGTTGCTCAGGTTTGCACATGTCTGCTGGTATCTGTCATCCTCATTTCTTTTCTCTCCTTATAGTGTCCTCTATTCTCATACCTACTCACACATGTATTTCTGGAATAGATAAACCTTTTTTTCCCCCATCTTCCTGCTAGGGATCTAGTCAATCTGCATGAAGTAGTTCAGAGGTGCTCTCTGCACCTCTCTGGCTGTGTCTAGACTTATCGTTTGTTGTTAAGTGCCATGCAATACATGGAGTTATCTTTCAATTGCTGACAAAGAGCTGTTGTGTACAACAGTGCCTTTCTGGATGAAAGATTTACCTCCTGGGGAAACCAGAGCTATCTGTGATGTGTCTGGCACGTGCTCAGGCACATGGAGGCCCAGGTACCTCCACACAGCCAGAAGGAAGATTGTCTCGATTGTCTCACTACATACATGTGTGTATATATACATGTACGATTAAAGCACAGACGACAGGGCCTGATTCAAGCTCAATGTGGTGGGGGCTGGCCTTTGCCAATACTTGTAAGTACTGCAAAAACAAATAGCAGTGGACATGAACTGCAACGCTGTGTGCCGACTTTCTTCCTGGCCACCTTGTCATTTAGCAACATTCCCTACTGCACAGGGTAATCTCCACCCACAGCCTGGAGTATGGAAGGACTTTAGGTGCCATGGCTCACACTGCTTGCTGTTGACACACACAGCTCTGGGGTGCAGCTGTGTTGGTCACTCTTCACCCATGTGTCCCTCTCCTGCAATCCACTAGCTGAGCTGTGCTCATGGTTACTTTTCCTCTGGCTGAAGAGGTTCTCTGGAGGGCAGCCCCAGTGTCAGGGGATGGTTTCTGTTCTGTCTCTCAGGCATCTCGCAGTCGTGTGTTAATGCACTGTCAGTTTCAATGTTCTCTTCTAAGGGGATGAAACATATGTCTCAACAAATGCCTCCATATCAAATTTTGTGAGTAAGTCAAAATCCACGTATGCTGCTGGCTCAGTCCGACTATTCTGGTGGAGAGTCTGGGAGCAGTACTGTACCATACAATGCTCTGTACATTCCCCTTGGTGTCTACACACTATTCTCTGTGCTCTTGCATAATTTTCAGGGATGAAAGCAGTTGCACTACCTCTAGTGAAAGTTTTCATGCTGCTTGGAAAACAAGACTTCTACTTTGAGAACACGCAGTCCCTCAGAGAAGGGACACAGTGGAAGCCAGCTGAGAGCAGAACGACAAGGACAGCTTGGCTCAGAGGCTCTGTGCTAAGGATGCTCATACGTGCTGAGCACAAGTGTAATAAAAATAATTAAGTGGCTGAGCTTTCTTTAGGGAATTGGCAAATTCGGTTTAAATCTCCTTAGATGAAAGACGAAATCGAACTTTGTCCCTCTGCTCCCCTCACTCTTCCAAAACAAAGGTGATTTAGCTAACGTACACTGAGAGAGGGAGGAGAAGGAAGTAGGAAATGGGTCATCAACAACAGCTGCATGTAAAAAATCCAGCAGAAACACCTTGTTGCTCTGGGATTCAAGTAGGTTTGCGAAGAGCATGCTTGTTAGGCTGAGACCCTGAGGAGCAGCTGGTGGTGGAATTCCTCATTTCTAGGTCCTTGCTGGGCTTTGGGGTAGACTTGTTTCTGACCCGAATGATGTTATAAGCACTTTCAGAGCCTGCATGCTTGTGTTACTTAACTGTCTGAGGAACTCCTAGATAAAACTGTAATATGCCTCTGGAATTTAGGTACCTTTTCTGAAGAGTTTAACATTGAGTGCAACAAACTTTTGCACTTTTGCAAAGGTATTTGTGTATCAGACTGAGTGGCCTCTCAGCACTAATCTTCCTCCTCCACTGTCAAGTGTCCTTTGTTATCATGTTTTCCTGGTGTTGGCTGGGAAAGAGTTAATTTTCTTCCTGAGAGCTGGTATAGTGCTGTGTTTTGGATTTTGCATAACATTGTTAACACACTGGTGTTTCAGTTGTTGCTAAGTACTGCTTACCCTTGGTCAAGGACTTTTCAGTTTCCCATGCTCTGCCAGTGAAGAAATGCACAAGGAGCTGGGAGGGAGGGACCACAGCTGGTACAGCTGACCCAAATAAGCCAAATGAATATTTCATACAATAGAACGTCACATGCAGTATATGAACTGGAGAGAGTTGGCGGGGAGGGGATGATCACTGCTTAGAGACGGGCTGGGCTTCAGTCGGTGGGTGGTGAGCAATTATATGGTGCATCACTTTTTTTTCTTGAGTTTTATTCACCTCTCTCTCTTATTTTCATTACAATAAGAGTAACAATAAATTATGTTCATTATTAATAATATACTTTATTTTGATTATTAAAACTGTTCTTATCTCAGCTCAAGAGTTTTACCTTTTTCTCATTCTCCCCTCCATCCCACTAATAGGGGAAAAGCGAGCAAGGAGCTGAACGGGACTTAGTTGCTGGCTGGGGTGAACTCACAGCACATGCAGGAGTAAATATCACCGTGTACATGTGAGTCAGTTTTTTGAAAAAACATGCACATCATCGTTTGACCCTGGCCCTGTAGTTCTCTGCAGTTAAACAGAAATAGCTCACGCAATACAATTAGCCTTCACAACATGGTAAAAAAGTAGAAATTCTCCTTTGAGAACTTAATCCCAGGGATCACTTTCACTCCCTCTCATAGCCATTAATTTATTTAACAATAAAAATATGGAACGTTCAAAGTGCAGTGTAAATGGCACCATGACTAAATTGCAAAAAACTCCCCCCCAAGATTACATCAAAGATATAGTATTCTTTTGGAATGAACATGCTCATTTCTTTGTATAAATGAAGGCTCTCTTCCACAGAAGCAGAAATTGCTCTAACTGAAATATCTACTTAGTTAAATCTTAATTTATCGTTAACAACATGAGTCAGAGTTGCCATGAGTCTATAAGGAAACAATAGGGGAAAATACATGGTCTTTACCCTCCATTCTCTGGCCCCACTAAAGCCAGACAATTTTGAGTGCTTAAAGAAAAAAAATGGGTTTGAGCATGTACTATTACATCTATACCAGTAAATAAGCCAAGAGGAGGGCACAGGCTTAAGGGCTGTCTCATGACTGTTTGCACCCTTCTTGGCACAGCTTCGGCTTTGGTGGCACTCTTGAGCGGCGCCAGGCTAGGGCTGATGAAGGGGATTGTTTCCAGAAGGGAGCCTGAAATGTGTTCTTCTTGCTTGTGGGGGAAGAGAGCTGAGCTTTGTGCATGTGAGTGAGACAGCATTGCTTGGCTTTGGGGTCAGAGACTGCTTCACAGCTTATTTACTAGAAAAGGGGTAGCCTAAACTTTCATCTCTATTGTTAGGTTAGCTTGGATTTGAGCCTGAGCCCAGACTATTCTCTCGTCCATACAAGCCTAAGTGGTGGCTTGTGGTCTGTCTCTGGTCTGTGGGGAACCAAGTGAGGAAAAGTAAGCACAGCTGGCTAAAGAACAAGGGGCTCTCTGCTCACCACTGCCTGAACACAGGCTTCTCTCCCAGCCATCCCTGATACCTCTCCTCCCAACCCATGCAGCTGAACCCTCTACACATTTTGTAGCGCCACTGTGTTTCTGGGTGACTGCAAAGACCTTGAGGAGGATATGCTCTTCAATTGCAAACTAGCCTGACCATATTCCAGTGGCAATCCAAATATCCTTTGTGATTTTGGTATAGTAAACAGTCTGGCTGTTTTATATCTTCTGACCGTGGCAGGTTTTCATTTGTGTATGAAATGGTTTCTGTGGAAGATTTCTGAAAAATACAACAGAACAGGTGAAGTGGTACAGAATAGACAGAATGTAGTCTGTGTGATGACTGGTACCTCTATAGACAGCTAGGTATGTCTTCACAAAATAATTTTATCTGAATTTTCTTGTGCCCCCCCATCACTACATTGTTCATTTTGGTATAGACTGTTCTATCCTTCTGCTCAGCTGTTATCTCCCTTTCAACAAGCAAAATACTTGAAAGCAGCTTGTGTTTTTCCTTGGATTTAATGTTTACTGGAAATGACTGCAGAAACAAACACAAGAACCTCAGAGCTTCAGTTAGCTTGGCAATGACACAGGTAGGTGCTCAAGAAAAGTGTGTAAGAGGTATGGGCTCATATCTCTGCAGCTTCCAGCAAACAATTATTAAAGGCTATCCTATGAGTTCTACCTCGAACATCATGTTAAATTACTAGCAATGAATTTACGGTCCATAAATCAGTCTTTTTTTTCACCTTTTTCTTAGGCCCATTTTTTAGATATTGTGCATTAATTTTATCTTTTTTTTTTTAGCAATCATTGGATATCTTAAACTTGAAATATGTGTTCTTCTGGGCAAGCTGTATGTTTTGTCTGTTTCCTCAGTAGGTGCACTTTTATGGAAAATTGTTCCATACTAGCTGCAGTTTATTTTATGACTTCAGGGTATATTTTTAAAGGAAAAGCCTTTCGTGGAAAGAATTTGTGTTCTACCTACAGCAAATTTACTACTGACATTAGAAACACATCACCAGCACAACCTGTAACCCTGACATTTTCATTAATCCCCTGCAGTTAATTCCACTTGTGGGGAATTAATTGTACCATCAAATTATTTAATCAAGGCCTTACCATCTCAATATGACCTCCTCACTTTTAGTTTGAATTCAGATGGGGGAAAGCGTATTTAAAAACTGTGATGAAATCTCTCAAATGAGTAATACTTAAATTCATTGCAGAAGAAGGAGACAGAAGGTCTGCAGTCATATTCAAAAGAATGTATCAAATTACTTTAATGATACCTGATCAGCAGGCCTAATCAGTATATCTGAGGCAATTAAGTTACATCGATAAGATATGAAGCAATGTTAAATTTGTGTGAGTAGAAACACTGGGTGTGTAATTGCTAATATTTCTCATGGCGAGGAACAATTGCAGCGAATGAGAAACTGTGCATGAGTCTTGTGTGCTCTAAGGGAAATTAACTGGATTCTGTTTGCCTGGAACAGAAACCTTTTCATAACAATATCTTAGACATGTAGTAACCAGGAAGTGAACAATTTAAATGAGTTGATCCACTCCCTGTTGCAGTCAACAATAAGTTTCTTCAGTGTTGAGCTTTCCCTTCCCTTCCCTTTCTTTGGAGTTTTAAAGTATTTGCTCTGATTGCAAAAGATTTCTCGTCTGGTGGTTAGAAAGGCAAAAGTTTAGTCCTCATGGCTGGATCCCCAAAAAATTAAAGCCCAAAAGATGATGCCCTTTATTTCAATTTAATATTTCTAAAGTTTCATGTTTTCCTAAATCAAACTTCATCTAAGGTAGTAGGCTGATTTATGATCTTTCAAGGGAAACTGGTAATTGATTGATTCATTTTATGTTAAGTCCATTATGAGCAAGTAGAGCTATCACTAATACTTTTTTGTATGCTCTTTGTTTAGGCAGACATAGTTTACAATGTCCTCATTGAATTTTATTTCTAGACCTTTCCAAGTCCCATGCAATTCCAGGGGGAGATGCAGGGCTGGGAGAATTTTTTTAAGGAGATACACTTTTTTTCAGCTCTGTCAGCTGAAAGTAACACTTTTGTTGTTTGTTTTTCTAAATTCTGAAATATTTTATAATATTTTGCAAGGATGTTCTTATGGCCTTACAATTACCCCATGTGAAGTGCTGACCTTTCATCTGACTTGTGGAGGAATTCATATAGATCAGAGGAAACCCTGAAAATAAGGATGAATTACACAGAATTCAGATGGAGTATTAGGCTGATTAAACAAATGTGTGGTGCCATTTCAGTTGCTGTGGGGCCATGGTAGGTGCACACAGGACAGAGGACCTACAGAATACTTGTGACTTCCTGGAAATCCAAGCAGGGCATTTCAGGGCATTTCACATCGCACTAGGTCCTGTGTTCAGGCAACTGAATTTCGTGCTTGATTCTGCACCACGTCTTTTTCTCCTTCCAGAATTCTCCCTGTCTCTCTCTTTGCTGACCGCGGAATACATCTTTATATCCAGATTTATGGCTACAGACAGGCTTGGCAAGTGGGATTGTTGCGTCTTTGTAGGCCTTATACTGCAGACCTTAAGATGAGGGAGGCAGTAATTCCACTGTCATTTCTGCTTTTAAGGTGTCTCTCCTTAGACATCCTTCATCTCATTTTGACTGCAACAGCTTGAGAATAAGCACTGCGGCAGAGTCATGGACTACCCAGGCCTTCTGGACATGAATTACTATCTAAAAGTAAACTAGCAGCAGTAGCCTAGAACCTGTATGACTTCTTAGAAGTGGTAAATTCACATTTACCAGTATGTGTAAGAGTAATTAGAATGAGCATTTGTTTGCCTGAACAGCATTGCATGATGTTTTTGGATTGCAGAAGCTGCGAAGTCCCATCCACAGATTGTTTCCATGGATAGAGGATTGCTTAAGAAGCAGTGGTGACTCAGTGATACGGCCTTTCATTGACAGGATTTTCATGCTGTGGAATGTGAGGAGGTGACGCTGAGCAGGTTAAACAAACTCATCTCAGCAGTCCAGGGTTTTCCTTCTGACAATACCAAGACAACTGCAACTGCAAGGTTGGAGGCCACCAGACTCCTGCAACTGAATAGCCCATAGTCCAGCATTTATAGGTCTATACATAGCCAAAGAAATAGAACATCTTTCTGGAGGTCTCGAGATACACGACAACTTCCCCAGCGATTCCTTACACTACTGTGAGATAGCCCACCCTGGCTTCACAAGTGGTGGTCTGATACTGGTGCTGTCCAGACTTCACTTCTACAGCTGGAGATTTAGAAGTTGTCACATCAACATAAGCCTGCTTCTCACATTAACAAGACCTGGTATTTTTTTAGGTTTGATTTGCTCTAGAGGCATATTTGGGGTAAGACCTTTGAGCTGGCTTTGCTTCCAAAAAAGCACGTAAACCTTGGGACATACAATCCTTGCTAGATGGAATTGTAATTCCATCCTTCATCAGGGGCCATTAGTACACATATATATTAAAAAATGTGTATCGAATAGGGCATGAGATATCTCTTGTTCATTTAAGCTTCATCATCTTAGCCAGAGAGATGGTAGATGTCCCATCCCTGGGACATCCCATTCAAGGTCAGGGACATCCCATTCAAGGTCAGGTTGGATGGGGCTCTGAGCAACCTGATCTAGCTGGAGATGACACTGCTCGTTGCAGGGAGGTTGGGCTATACAACTTTTCCAGGTCTCCTCCAATCCAAACCACTCCACGATTCTATGATTATTAAACATACCCATTTGACACATAACATGAGATGTTTTTATTACGTCTCAAAGCTATAAACTCTGTTTGCATGTTATGTTTTGGTCTCAATTCTTTTTACATTAAATTACTCCAGTGGGCAAAATTATAAATAGTTTCTGACTTTATTCAGTTCAGTGTTTATACAGTTGTGTTAAATACAGGCGCGCGCGCACACACACACACACACACACATATACACACAGTGTTTAAGCAAGACAAACAATTATTCTTCAACACATATTCAAGATCTGCTTGAAACAGTCACAGAAACACTGAAGTTCAGCATGGGGGAAGAATAGCAGCTTCGAGTGTGAGAAAGACATGATCCTAACTACTGCTGTCCATTTTTTGACAGATGCAGGAGCAAGACAATAATGATTTTAGTACAGATGTTACAAATAACAGTTTGTCCTTTTCTTGATAAATGCGTTATTTCACAATTTATGGTTTCTCCATAACAGTTTTCACCACATTGTTTTGTTTAATCTTTGTTCTATAAAACATAGGACACCTCATTGTGTACTAACTCCCACTCAGTGTTGAACTCCTCCTTGGAAGTTACGACCATTCTGAACTCCCTGCCAAAATAAAGCATCTTCAAGCCTACCACAACTCAGGAACTTCTTGAGACCCTTTCCCTCACATATGGTAGACAGCAATAATTTATTCTTTGTTTGGTACTGGGCATGTTTCTGCAGCAGTGGAAAGAGGCACGTTGGGAACTTAAATTCCACGATATCAGTTGTGTTTGTAAAAACCTGCCACATTAACTCACCTTATCTTGGAAGGTCCACTTGAATATGACAGAAGGGTGTATTGTTTCCATGTCTGTAATCAGTTCATTCTTGAATTTTTTGGTGAGTCAACCTCACTCATTGATCTGAAGTTCTCTGGAAACTTTCTTTACATATCAGCTACAGGACTAATGTTTACTGAATGTTTCCTTAAAACAATTACAGCTGCAAGAAGTTTACTTCACTTTTTCTCCCAGAATTATACTCATTTTCTCCACACAATTAGGAGAGATTTCAACATGTACTCTTGAATTTTCAGAAACAAATACTGTAGAATGTATGTGTACATCCAATCATTTCTATTTGTGGTTGATATAAATAAAATCTTAAAAGTGTAAACTACACCAATGTCTACATGTCATAGACATCTGGCAGGTTCAAATTTATTTAGTTCATAAGATGAAAAAAAAGTAGCTCTGTCCAAGCCCTGCTGTCTCATGTTAAGATTGGTGGAATTAGTCCTGGGTGAATCGGGGACATTTTGTGTTCCATTTTCAAATGCCTTCCTTTCAGTGCAGAAGCTGATAATTTCTTACACTTCCAGAACCTCTGCTTGCTCCTTTGCATGCAGCTGTCACCGCTGTCACTAAAATTGCTTGAGGCTTATGCCCTCACCTTTGTCTCTATGTTTGTGTTTCCAGCACCTAAAAGACCCAGACTGAAGATGCAAAACTGTTACACTCTATTACTTCCTATTACTTTGGGCAAAAAAATGGAGTCATAAGGTACCTTGCACTTGCTAAAATTATGGCTTTAGAATAAATTAATGTTTCAAGCAATTAGTACAGTGCTTTAGTCTGCCCAGTCTGACCTGAATGAAACTTTTATTTCATTATTGGCTTGGTCTAATTTCATGCTTGATTCATACTCAGCCTTTCCAGATCTTTCGTATCAACTCCTCTTCCTGCTCAGGCACTTTCACAAGATTTCTCTTTGTTTGTTGTGGGGCTGAGACTAGCAGATGGATTTGCAGGACCGTGGGCTGGAGTTGGTATTGCAGATACTACTTCTTTTTTAGCAGCAGCCCACCTTTATTCTGCTTTTTTGTTAAATAATCCGTAATAAAACATGACATATTTTTAGGGAATTAGCCTCAAAACCAGATTCTACAATTGTAGCAAAAACCATGTTAAAAATCAAAGTAGATCTTTCTAAAGTTAATCATTTTACAGTCTCACTGTACAATATCAGCAGAACTTCTTCTTTTATTAAATATTTCCATGAACAAAAAAGCATGTGAAAAAAAAGTTTTAAGTAAACTATATATATTCTTTATCTTTACAGCTGGTGGGAGCAGAGGTAATTTTCTATTTCATCTCATCTGATACAAATCCTCCATTTATCTTAGCACTTGATTTCGAATCCTCTTTTTGCTCTGTTTTCTCGACATCTGTCTGTGTTTTGCCACAGCGCCTTCTGTAAATACGGTAGCCTGAGGATCAAGATATGTTTAGTATTAAATAAAGGAATTATAAGAATTGCCCAAAAAAGACTCTGAAGAACATATAGCCATGCAATATTTTCTTTCCTTATATTGCTGAAACATTTCAACATGTCCAGACACCTTCTTTAAAGCAATGCTTTGATTTTGAAATCCATTTGATTATTTTTAACCCTTCTTGTTTTCTCCATATACATGAAAAGCTAAACTGATAATAATAACGATAATTATAGAGCTATAATAGAAAATCACTGTACTTTACCTGCTAAAATTAGTAGTGCAAATAACAGCTGGAAAATGCTGTAGATTAGTGGGAAAGTAAACATCAGTTCAAGTTGTTCAGGAGTGAATGAGAGCTGTACTATAGTTGAACATAGCTGAGTGTTTTGCATGCCTGTTTCCAGAGACACCGTACGACATCTAAAAGGAATAATGCAAAGACAGTTGTGAAATAGCATCCAGTGGGTCCTTATGCTCTTTACTAATCTGGATAAGCAAACAGCATAATGGATAACTAAGACAATTGTATCCTTCAGCTCACATAGTCAACAAAACACTCCATCTATGGCTGGTACCACCAATTATTGGCAGTTCAGCAGCTGTAAAAGACTGTGAACCACCTTAAAGGCACATATGTGGCACTCACTGTCTCCCTCTCTTGCCATGATGTTCCAAATTGTAGGCTGCTGCACCTACATGAGAAGTTTTATTGCAGACCCAACCCACTTACAAGTCAGGTCTGTTTCACTTATTTGAAGTGCAAGGTATTAGCACACAAAGGGAAAACACATGAAGGATTGGAGGAAATGCTATAGTCAGAATCTATAAATGAATGTGCACAAGAGAAGTTTTGTCTCTACACAGTATCGCAAAAAAGCAGGGTTGGTGAATGAGTGACTCTGTAACATAGCCAATGTTTAGGGAGCATTCTCAGTATTGATTAATCATCAAATAAAATCTTTTTACACAGCTGAATAAAGCTGTGGAATACCTGTGCCAAGATAGACCAGCTAAACGAGCCAGAAAGAATCCTAAAGTATAGCCAGCTGCTGGAAATATGGTGCCAATGATCCATAATTTGGGTGAGATAATCCAGGAGCCTTGGTAGAGTATTCCCCCGACCACAGCAACAATCACGATGAGCACTGCTCCCACAATGGAACCAACCTGTGAAGGGAAAGAGGAGGGACTGAGTCAGAATCACAGAATCACAGAGTACTGCGCAAATGAGATCTCAAGGAAATCTAATGGCAGCAAACATGGTGTCAAACATGCCTGTGATTGCTTCTGAGTCGCTGAAAGCCTTGTTAAACATAAAACCTAGTGTTTACTGCAATACAATTCACAGCAGGCAGAGAGATTAGATAGCTGCCATTTTTCCCAAACAAGAGATTTACGATGTACTTCAAAGTGTAACAGCAGCTCTAGACCAAGGCACAGCTGTAATAGGTATGTATAGCAGACACCTTTAAAACTATTCTTTTGAAGGCTTGACTGTATTTGTACTTAGGACTGGAGATTAAAAATAATTTCACAGGTGTGATATGAGTGAGGAATGGTGCACACATTTCCAGAAAAATTTCCCCAGAGTTGTTGGGAAACTGACAGCCTAGCAGGTAGAATACTGCATTTTCCTCCCCTCCTTGGTGAGTTGCACTATGAGGCTTTGCACAGTGTGTGCTAACCAGACACTAGACTGCTAGTGAGCTAGTGCTAGGAAATTATTTGCCAAGTGCAGGGGTAAATCTTTAACGAGGCTGAAAATTCATGCTTGAAAACTGGTTATGAGCTTGTACAGCGCTTCTAGATAGACATAATCACTGCATTTGATCTTATTTCCTGTGTCTGAATGTACTGAGATCTTTACCTCTGCTTGCTTAAAAAATTGTTACTCACTCTCTTTTCAACACCCAAGTGAAATATCTGTCATCGAAGCATATGTTGCCAGGGATCTCAGGGATAGACTTCTTAGTCTAAGTTTAGGAGAATCTATTCCTCAGCTAAAACATGTATTCCTATTGAAGTGGCTTCATCAGTCTTTGGCTGAAGCATTTTTAAGAGCACGGAGTGAGCAAGTGCTTTTGTTTGGCTGAGCTATTAACCACATGCACCTAGGAAGAAGAAACACGGTCTGGCCATGACAAGCTCTTCTCTCACCTGGCACACTGCCTTTGTGCTCTTGTCTCAATTTCTCACTCTATGGGCCTTAATCTGACAGCTACGGCGCAATCTTCACCTGATGCTTCATCATCCTACACAAAGAAAACTGTGGTTTCTCAGCCACTTGGCAAGAAAGCGGGTGAAACAGGGCTTTGCTGAGAGACCGAGTACAGTTTCTTTTCATGTGAGTACAAGTCCATGCTTTTCCCTTCACTGATTAAACAGAAAGAGTGCATTTAAAAATGCAACACATTAAGCTAGCAGTTTAATGAAAATGAATTGACTTAAAAAGACCTTACTTGTGCTCTAAGCTGCCTGAGCCAATAGCAAAGAAATGATAACAAAATATAGGTAGCAAAACAAGTGACCAGCCTCGTTTTCTTTAAGAAAATTTAGATAATGTATATGTTAAATAAGAATGGTTAGCAAAGGCCAAGAGTTCTCAGCACATCTGAAAATCTCTTTAAACCTAAACTAAATACTCAGAATGATTAATTTTCTGTTACCTTAAATGTGGCTAAATTATTAATAGTAATATTAATATTAATACAATTATCATTCTCATTATCATTATTATTTTGATGAGGACAGTTTTCACCAAACTGCCCATATTTTTGATGTATCTGAAACCATCTTGCAAAGATAGCTGTATTTTTTGAAAAATATTTTTAGGTTTTTATGAGAGTTGGAATATTTTCAGTTTATTATTTTTTAATAAAAATTGACTTCCCACTCAAAAATTGGCCCACAAAAAAGCATGAAACTGCTTTGAAAAAAAAGAGGAAGGCATTTTGATCCAGAATAATTTTACTTTTTATTGTTTTGCAGAGAAAAAACTGCTTTCCATTGACTTGAATGATTTGCCTTCCAATTTCAGTTACCATTATATACTGAACTCAATTACTAACATGGTTGCAGCCAAAGACAAAAGCAGGTTCTTTGGATAATGATGGTTTCTAATAATGCATGCAACTCATGCATGTTTGTGTAGGGGGAAAGCACCATCTCATTTGTTTTCTGCTGAAAACTATCCAGGTCTTATGAAGTCAGATACTAATACTTTGAATAGCAATGCACTGCTTCAGTGGTGCCACTGATTCCATAGTTTGTCCATCACTGCTTACGCTTCAGTCTTATATATCCTACCTTAAGTATGATTTTCGCTTTACTAGGCCATTTGTAGTTAACAAATATTCCAAACGAAACAGGAACTACTAGAGCTACCAGAGAAATTCCTGTAAAAAAGAAGAGAGAAGTTAAGGGCAGTTATGGTGCAGAAGCTCACAACAGGACAGACACCATGTGGAGTGACTGCGGGCATGGAGCAGCCCTTCAGGGGATGCTGCTGGTGTGCACACCCTGGAGCACGCACACACGCTCTACCCGCACCTGCCCATTTGCTTTTCTATAGACTCTGTTATCTTTGGCAGCCTGCTGAAGTAATTGCCATTCTGCCGAGCTACATGCTCATTCACCTGCATCAGAAAGGCAGACAGAAATTTGAGTGTGCTAATCATCACTATCCTGTGATGTGAGTAGCTATATTAGATGTTCATTTTGTCTGCAGGTGTTTCGCTACTGTACCGTATCAGCAAACGGTTTAGAGCTTCTTTTGTTTTGGCCTTCCCCCTCCAGTGTTTATTTTGAAAGCACAAGAAAGGTATGTGATTTTTGTTTTTCCCCAAGGACAATGAGAAGTGAACTTGAAGAATGCGAAAGTGATTCTGCTGGCTTTTAAGATTAGCACAACATGAAACTGCACTTGATAAGCACTAGGGCCACAGCTCAGCAAAGCACTGGAGCATGTTATTTCTAAATACTTTAACTATTTTCTCTTTGTAGCTGGATGAGATTTTTGACAGGAAGTCAGATGAAGCCACTCCTGGCAGTGTAGATTGCAGCTTTTCAAAGAGACTCAGCAGTTTTAATCACTTGCTTAATTATCCACGTGTGCTTAAGTATTTTTCCAGATTATGGTCTCAGCATTTAGCATTTTGCAGGATTGTGTCTCAAAGCTGTTACAAACACTTTCATACAGGAGAAGCAGTTATTCCTATATTAATTATTCTATATTCTTATCCCAGTACCATGCAGGTCTCCAAACCAGTGGAAAGAAAAACATGCACAATCTTGTCATAATTGTCTGTACAATATTTATAATGGCTTCAAGTCTTTCTTTGGCAGAGCTGTGGATGATGTGAAGGGATTTTTGGTACCTAATGCCCAGAATGGTTATTAAAAATTAGAAAGAGGAATATTTTTGAAAATCTGAGGTAATTTCTTCCTGACTGCAGGATGATGGTATAGAAGTGGTTGTCACTGAAGTGAGGATAATCCAACGGGAAAGTGCTGGTTCACTGGACTCACCAATGCTGTCATAGGGGAGTACAATTGCATCAGAATCAGTCCACATCTTGGTGTAAATAAAGAGGCAAAGTGGCATCATTCCCATTGCAAACAGTGTGGAGCAAGTTGTCATGCTGATGCTGCAAAGAAATTGGTTACAGTGACTGTTCATCTCATGCTGGCCCCCATGGTCTTTCTCATTTTCTTATTACCATTTCACACCTTGTGAAAGGTTGTGCAAGAAATGTTGCTTTCTACAGACAATTTATCCTGTTTATCAGGTTGGAGAAAAGCTAAATGAAAGGAATGGCTTCTGCTGAGAATTAAACCCATGAAATATCAAGGTGTTCTGCAGCCACAGAACTGTAACTTTTGGTACAAAAGAGGCAGTCAGACAGGTGGCCAGCAGGAAGGTCTGTTGGCAAGTCTGTCTGCATGCTGCCTGTCCGGCTGGTTTCAGAGAGGATGGCAATCTGCACAGGGAGCAGGGGCAGAGATGGATATCAAACGGAGCTTTCCATTATACCAGCAGTTCTAGAGTGTTAAAATTTCACTCTGAACTGAACAGCATAGAAATCCATTTCATTGTCTAAGATGTGTGTTTTAATAAAATTCCCTTTTCTGGCTTGTTTTGCTCTAGGCCAAAGAGTACCTGCTAAGAATTGCTCAGTGAGGCTTAGCATAAGTATTGTTGCTGCATTTTGCAAAGATATTTCTGTTTTCTGTTGTACAAAATGATGCATTCTTCTGCAGGACTGAAGAAAGAGGAAAAGGCAAGACATCTAAAACTAAGAAGAAACTGTCAGGATCAGAGTAGAATGGATAAAATTATGCCTACAAATCTCATTCTTCTGATGTAAAAATACTGAGAGACGGTTCTAGTTAAGAGACTTTGGAAGCTTTCTTCTGATCCTCACTTCCGATTTCTCTTTTTTGTTGCCTGTCCTCAGAAAAGGGACTACTGGTCCTGGCCCACAAACTGAGGAGATCCAGAGAAACCTAGAAAAATTAATGCAGAAACCACATGAATATCTGCATTAATTTTGGTTCCTGTCACTCTGCTTTAGAGTCATTGAATAGGATTTTGCAGGAGCCTCTGGCAAAAGAGTTCCTGTAAAAGTCTCCTACAGAAAAATAGAGTCATGGGCTGCAATTAAGGTTTGGTGAAGTCCCAAAGGGGTAAAATCCCTCATGTCTCCTACCCCTGCATTTCCTGCATCTTTATACTGTCCCTGAATGTACATCCTTCTCCAAAGTCTGGCCATCCTCTAACCCCAGTCCCTGTTTCCACAGGAGCAGTTGTCTTTGTGAAATATCAAGAGATGTCTCTATGGGGAAGCATTAGAGGATATCAGCTGGGTTTGATTTACTAAGAAAGATATAAAACAACATATTTCACCTGACTGTGATTATAACGCTAATTATAACGCTAATTCCTGCTCTAACTTGTGGTCTATTTGCACAGAGAGGTTTTGAAGCAGAACTATAGACAATCACCATGGGTTGCAATGTATAATCATAAAATATTACGGTTAAAACCAAAACATTGTCTGATATGATGGGTAGGTTTCTATAATACTGTGGTGGTTCCAGAAACCAGCCACACAACTTCTAATGTTATTCTTCTGTTGAGAAGAGGAGATGCTTGCCTTGAAAATCTGCTGTACCTCCTGTATCCTGTGGTCCCTGCATATTTGTTGTGAAGGTACTGACCAAAGCCTTTGACTTCTCAACGCAAAGGGCTTTATCTGAAGAATAACATTTTAAAGGCATTTTCAGTTAACTTCACCCTCTGCCATAACCATGGGATAGAAATCCTGTTCATGTTTATAGCATTATAAATTTGGATTTTTACCATTGATTTCAGTGGTGCAACTCTGAACATACAGAGCTGACCAAGTGTAGTTTAGCTCAGTTTATTCTTCCAAGGAGAGATTAGAACAAAATTTCAGACTTGTACTCAATACCTTCCCATCTGTTTTTTCTTAGACCTGTATTAATTGAAATTAAGTGTCTTAAAGTTCTCAATATCATAGATCTTTCCTCTACAATGAGGAAGGCAATGATTAGCAGAGCTGACCTCATTCATAATTCGAAAGCTGTTTTTACATTAACACCTGTATGTGACAGAAAATTCCACTCTTTTCAAAGGATGGAAAAATTGTCATATTAAAGCTACAAATATTAAAATTCTTAGACTATTTACCCTGGCTCCACATCTTTCTTATTTCTACTATTTTTTTCCATTTCTAATTCACACTGGCATATGATAAATTGGATGAATGCTCCAATTAATTTTACTCTGTAGGAAAGAGAGAAATGACCCTGTTTGTTCTAGACCGAAGTAATAAGGACATAAAAATAAAAAGATGGCCCATTTTTAAAGGCTCTCAGAGTTTATGAACCCCCCATGGAATTTGCATCAAATCTAATGTTCACTTCTCTTGCGTGTTTGATGTCCTAGGCCATGTCAGGTGCCTTACACATCTGTTTCTGAGTTCATAGCATTTCATCATTGAGACCATCGCACTTTGCCACAAAGAAGGGTTTTTCTTTGCCCCCCGATATGCAGGACTGCCTTAAGTAGTGGTTTCTAGCCTGTAACACACTCCTTCAGTTTGAAGACTTTGCATAAGTTTCCAGGAGCAGAAAAGAATTATCACAAGTGATGTTCATTAGAACTAGTTCCCAAAGAGAAAATAAATGCCTGACTTTTCATTGTATAGAACACAAAAGGAGGGAAAATATTTTTCCACAGGAGCTCCTTTTCAAGAAACATGACTTCAAGAACAACTGCACAGCCAATGTTTTGTACAGAAGATTCTGATACTAAAATCCTATGTGTGGTTTTTTTTTTCTTTTATTACTCAGGATCTTGGGAGTAAGAAAAGTAAATTTAACTTGAGCAAAATTTTAATAATGTTTATCTTAATTGTCTTCATAAACTATATTTGCTCCAGGATCTCAAGTTTTACAATAAAGATATTTTCTAATGCACACATTTCTGTTGTGATAGCTTCCTCATGAATTCCCAATGAACCAAGGATATTTGCTATTATATTTACTGTGATTACAGTAACTAACCTTCTTCACAAGGAGAAACCACTACGCATGTGCCTGGAATCTAAGAAAAACATCAGACGGATCAGGCAGTCCTTTTCAATGTAAAATTTGCAATGTAAAGAGCCACACGAAGTACTTAGAGAATGGCTGCTCTTACCTTAGGTCCATGTCTCCTTCCACCCAGTAGGCGATGATATTTGAGGCTGTGCCCCCTGGGCAGCATCCCATGATTAGCACCACGACAGCTTGAATAGGAAGGATGTTAAAGGCCAAAGAGAGCAAGAAGGCTGTGAGAGGCATAATTCCAAACTGGCAAAGGAAACCCACAAATATACCCCAGGGTCTTCTTATGTGCCTTAAGAAATTCTTAAGTTCCACATTGCAGCCCATGGAGAACATCACCAAAGCCAGCATGATTGTTAGAACAGTACTTAAAACTACGCTCAAAGTTTGATTAAAAGTATTTTCTGGTAATACACAAGATGTGCCATCACAGATAGTAGCATTTGCTGGACAAGCCATGGAGTTTTCTGCCAAAAAGCCAGCGTTAAATTGCTGGGAAAGAAAGTTTGTCTGCATTTTGAAACACAGAACTGCTCAGTACATCTGTGGTAAGCTTTCAAGCCTGTGTAAACGCTTGTTTGTCAGTGACTTCTTTTAAATGATCCAGGAAGCAATAAAGTGCCGTAAATGCCTGAAAACTCTTACTACTCTTGAAGGGTTTGGCACAGTGCTGATTCATACAGTTATAAAAGTTGCACTTGCTTGGTACAGTGACAATTAATCATTTATTCATATGATAATGAGGAATCCCACATCAAGAGAATAGCTGTGTTAATATTTAAGAGTGTAAAGGGGGCATGTAGTGCTGCTGAGCCCATGAAATCAGAATCACAGGAGGAAGAGAAAGTTTAGACTTCATTCTCTGAATTTCCTGCATGCCTTCAGGAGACCTGCTCATGCATGCAATGCTGCTGTCAGTACAGGGGTCTGTGTGGTAACTGAGACACAAGAAACCATGAGCAGAAGTCCTGAGATATGATTTGAAGCTGCAACTCTTGCTGATGAATGCAACATTCAGCATGACACACAGGCTCATGTGAATGATGTGGAATCTTAGTTTCTGGCAGCATGGAGATTCACCATCCTCCTGGCACCTTCTGCCAGGCACGGCTGGAGCAGTCCTACTTTGATCCAGCTCGGAATGGAAATGGTGGACAGTGAGAGGAGGAGTTTGGGGTGGCAAGGGCAGAGGAGGAGGGAGATATTCTCTGAGCCAAGCGTGGGGAGCAGAGAACACCTAGCAAGTCAGCCGCATCCACTTCCCTGCCACGACATGCTCAGCACCAACACCAGGGGTGACAGTGCAGGCCACCTTTTTTTGCCTGGTGTGGCACAAAGGTTAGGAGACAGGTTTCTTGTGCCTGGCTTTGGTATGGCTTATTGCTCTCTGCCATCCCCATGGCTCAAAAGAAATCTCAAGTTTTAAAAAGCCTTGAAAGATTTGCCCCTCAGGCTTCTTTGAAAATCTGGAAATTTGGATGGTTTTCAGAGGAAGGATATTAATGATTCTTTGCCTATGCTCAAGCTTTGTGGCAGAAGTATCTTCAAGTGTGTATCTTAGACTAAAATCAAGCCTGAAACTAAAGTGCAACTGATGCCCCTCCAATAATCTTTATTTTTCAGCACAGAAATATTTTTTGCTCGGGTAACATGCAAATCCATAATTATCTTCAGCAAGCAAGACTCTCACTGGAAGCCTCAGCACTTTGTGCCTAACATCAGTGTGTGAAATGATAGGAGTTGCTTTTTTTTTTCACTTTAAACCTTGAATTGTGTAGGGGGAGCTGACTGCATTAGAAAGGATTTCCCAGCATGCTCAGATGGCACCTGCTTCTTTACAAAGGGGTCAGCTAAATGGCTGTGTGTCCTAAGTCACTGTTGGGTGCCTGATGGGATAATGTCAGAGTAGCTTTATCCTCCCAGGCAGCTGGCAGCTCCTACCCTGTGATTAGTGCCACATCTGTGTGACTAGGATACGTCTAACAGAACAACAAGTAAGGTAATAAGGAGTAGATGAAAGAAAGAAAAGGCTACAAGATCTCGGTTTGGCAGAAAAACTTACTCTCCTTTTTATCCTTGCTTTCAAACAGAATGTTTTAGGAGCTTTTACTTTCAATCCAAACCTTTTAAAGGGCTAGTAAGCTTTTAAAAACCATATTAATAATGCTGTATTAATATTTTCTATAAAACCTCTATCAGAGTCTTTATTAGCACTTGAACTTGCTTCTTGTTGAAACTAAAATGTTTTACTAGTGTCTTGAAATCTTCAGCAAACCTCTGGGCTGGCGGCGACTTTCCTAGCCCTGTAAATGTCTGGCATGCTGTGGAAGCCCAGAGTGAGTAGTTTGGGAGAGGAGGTGAGGCTTGGAGCGCCTGTTTCTTGGCAGAGCCTCATGCAGGGGCTTGCTTTTACCTCCTCCCTCTCCTTGCAGACCCTTTCTCTAAGTGGTGTAGGGGTGCTTGATGCTGTACTCCCAAAACCAGCAGAGATGAAATAGCCCTGGTTTTGGTCTCCAGCCTCCACCGAGGGACCAGAGCGTCCAGATGTCAATTTGGAGTTTGATTTCTGGAAACAGTGTGTAAGGGGAGACCTTCATGCTCAGGTTTTGTGCTCGTCTGAGGACAAACGGGACATCACCTACTCACCTGTATGGCACTGTAGGTCAGCAAGTCGTGTAAAATTAACCTGCATTTACTGCTAGCTTTGCCTTTGTTTTTTCCCCTCTATTTTTAAAAGAATGCTTAAAAGTCGTTATTTCAGCAGCTAGATGTATAAAACCTTAGATCACAAAAATGCTGTCCGGAAACAGAAGAGAGCCCTTCTGAATTCAGCTTATTATTAGACTGACGTTGCCACAGTATAGCACAGATGGGAATATATGTTATCTAGAAGTCCTCGTGTGTTGTTAGGGAACTAAAACCTTATCCAAAACATTGAAATATTTACAGGCACAGTTAAAAACCTTGGCATGTTGCAGGAGGTACATTATTATTGAGCAGGCNATGTTTTAGGAGCTTTTACTTTCAATCCAAACCTTTTAAAGGGCTAGTAAGCTTTTAAAAACCATATTAATAATGCTGTATTAATATTTTCTATAAAACCTCTATCAGAGTCTTTATTAGCACTTGAACTTGCTTCTTGTTGAAACTAAAATGTTTTACTCGTGTCTTGAAATCTTCAGCAAGCCTCGGGGCTGGGGGTGGCTTTCCTAGCCCTGTAGATGTCTGGCATGCTGTGGAAGCCCAGAGTGAGTAGTTTGGGAGAGGAGGTGAGGCTTGGAGCGCCTGTTTCTTGGCAGAGCCTCATGCAGGGGCTTGCCTTTACCTCCTCCCTCTCCTTGCAGACCCTTTCTCTAAGTGGTGTAGGGGTGCTTGATGCTGTACTCCCAAAACCAGCAGAGATGAAATAGCCCTGGTTTTGGTCTCCAGCCTCCACCGAGGGACCAGAGCGTCCAGATGTCAATTTGGAGTTTGATTTCTGGAAACAGTGTGTAAGGGGAGACCTTCATTCTCAGGTTTTGTGCTCGTCTGAGGACAAATGGGACATCACCTACTCACCTGTATGGCACTGTAGGTCAGCAAGTCGTGTAAAATTAACCTGCATTTACTGCTAGCTTTGCCTTTGTTTTTTTCCCTCTAAAAAAGAATGCTTAAAAGTCGTTATTTCAGCAGCTAGATGTATAAAACCTTAGATCACAAAAATGCTGTCCTGAAACAGAAGAGAGCCCTTCTGAATTCAGCTTATTATTAGACTGACGTTGCCACAGTATAGCACAGATGGGAATATATGTTATCTAGAAGTCCTCGTGTGTTGTTAGGGAACTAAAACCTTATCCAAAACATTGAAATATTTACAGGCACAGTTAAAAACCTTGGCATGTTGCAGGAGGTACAGTATTATTGAGCAGGCAAGTGGGTCTCTCAGGAGTGCTGCATTTCAAACATTCCTGTAAGTCTGTTTTGCTTTTCAAAATGTGCTTCTGGGATTTAATCCATTTACAGGCTAGTGGGAGACATCCTCAAGGAAAGCAGCAATTCAGAGATGGTTTTCAGAGATACTTAGCTGTATGCCTTCTGTTTCGCTGCCTGTTTTCCACTCAAGTTATGGTGCTTAACTGGTGAGATGGACTATGTACTGCTCTGTGAGCCCAGCTGGCATCTTTTGCCTGTACATGTTGCACATGTTAGCCAGGGTGATTTTAAGTATTTGCCACGGACATTCAGAGAAGCAAGGAGCAGTGCAGTGAACTTGGTGGCATTTTGGCGATGATTAACATACCCAGACTGATTCTTGACATTGTCAGCATACATCAAAAAAGAAAAAATCAATGCTTAAATAGAGAAATACCAACCTAAATGTATATTTGCTTCTCAAACAGCAATACTCTGATTTCTCTTCTTGAATTTTTGCAGTTATGAGGCTACTGGCTTATTCAAGTGAGTTTAGTGTCACTTCAGCAAACAAATCGAGGCAGGTAGAACTTGAAAGGATCTGTCTCTGTGCCGACAATTACATAATTGATTTATCCATTAACTAAGGCAGTTATAAAACAAGAATAGCAGTAAGAGCATACAGAGCCCTACACTGGGAGAGACAATTGAAGTTTGTCTTTTATGGTTGTCTGGTGCGTATTTCTGTGATGCTTCTCTTAATGAGACTTATGAATCTTCCCTGTCTGCTTAATTCAGACTCTGAGATGCTTCTTAGTATGTTTATGTCTTGGTTAGAAGAATCTTTTCTTTCAGATAATTGATTACCTAAAGTCAATTGCCTGCTTTTTACCACCATCTTTAAAAGAGAGACAGCAGCTGTACCTAGCATTGGTGACCTTGTTTATAACTTTATTATAACTATAGATGGAAGATTTTGTTCGTTTGTTAAAAGTTTTACTACATTGGAAGCTTATAGAAGGCATTAAGGAAAGAAAATCTCCATGCAATAGCAGGAGAAACTGATGACACTAAAATACATCTAGCTTGGGATAGCTTCCTAAAGAACACCAAAAAGTCATCTGCAAAGCTAACTTACAGAATCTTTACATTTACATTTTCACATTTCACTGACTGGTGCAGACATTTGCACTCTGCCTGTTGGACTCTTGGACTGAGTTTTCTATGAAACATTGGGGGCACAGGTGTTGAACTCAGCTGGGAAAAAAAGCCTGATGTGTTACATATTTGGATTACAGGCAAATTTATCTGGCTGATGTACTGATTCTGAGAGATGCACCTTACAATCATGGCTGAGTTCCTGCACCGAATAAGTAATTGGCTGGAGGGATAAGGTTCTGCTACAATTTGTCAGAACTCTAATTATTGTTCAAGGAGAAATCCATACTGCTTTTACATTTTCTAATACAATTCAGGCTTGCCAATCCAAATCATGTTTCAGTGTACCCATCTTAAGTAGCCAAATGTGTGTGTTTTCAGTAGAACGTAACAAAAGTGCATAGCTACTACACAAATGCACGTAAGAGAATGCAAAGGCCTTCAACTTCAAAGAAGTTTGCTCTTTCCTGATAGGTGTAGGGAGGGAAATCTGCATTTCACAGGTTCAGCAAGGACTGTCTGCTGTGAGACAAACAGCAGCAGTCTGCCAAAAGCACTGCAAGAGTGACTCCTGACATTGATTAAAAAAGTTGAAAGTTAGATAATTTCATAACAAATTAAAGAAATGAGTCACGCTACCATCTATAAAAGTGTAAGTTTTTGAATGATTCTATTAGATTGGAATCCCTTAATAAAAGCATGTTTTCATGTTCCTCAACAAGGATTGACTTTGGTCTTTGAGGGCTAACACACCACGCAAATATTTCAGTGCCTTTACCTGTCCTTTTAAAGTTGTAATTTCAATTAGTAGCAAGGCTTAATTGCGATAAGTGGCCAAAAAAAAATAGATGTCTAAATTCTAGATCAAAAGTCTGATTGATTTTATGTCTACAAGGTTAAAGAAATACAAAATTGTTATAGGAATTTTATTTTCTTGGAACCAAAATTGTCTCTGTTAATATTCATCAGAAGGGGAAACCATTTATACAGTTTCTTCTTCGTTGTTGTGTCGGTTTATGACGTTTAACTCCTGACAAGTAGTAGGAAACCCGTGGTTGTGCCTGCTGCTCCAATGGCCTTTCCCCAGCATTGTCCAAGTCTGGAACCTGGCTGCACCTTTTAAAATTGTCGTTTAGATAATTGATAAACTAATTTGATATTTTTTCTTTGACTGAACTAATAATAAAATCACCTAATTTTTTCTCTCTGTTATTTTGAGAGATAAGGGTAGAGCAGAGAAAGCAGAAAATTACAGTAGAATACAATTGATAATAAGTGAATAATGCTCATTAATTGATTCACCTGTCAGTGGATGGGGCATGGCTTATCAAGGAACAAAGCATGACGGAAGCAGATCTGTACATCAAAGCATCCGGTGCTGGGGACTTAAAAATTTCCCTACATATAATCTGTGTGTTTTACTTCGGCATGGTTTAGTCTGGTCCCTGATCTGTGTGTCCCTGACGTGTACCTTGAAATGGTCTGAAAGATCAGTAATGGGTATGAGCTCATACATCTCGGGTATCGGAGCACATCTGTCCATGTGCGGTGGGCTTTCTGCCTTAGTTGTAAACTATTAAACACAACCAGTTAGCACACAGCAAAACCTCTCTGCTAAACAACCTGACATGCAGTAAAAGGGAAAAGTGGGGGAATTTATTTCAACATTGCTCTAGTGCTCCAGACCAAAATGACAACGGAGATGCAGCCTTAGGTTATCCATATTGTCTGCACGGGGCTGGTTGCTGGGCCATGAGCTATGGGAGTTGTGTGTCCTGCAGGGACATGGCTGGGTGGAATATCCTAAGGGCATCAAAAATACGATTAGATAACTGCATTTGAACAGCTGTGTTGCACCTTGGATAGCAGTGCTGAAGAATTGTGCCCTGATGTTCTCTGCTGAGAATAAGTTAAAGCTCATGTGAACTGCCCTGACAGAGACAGCTATACTGTGGATGTTGAGAGTCAGGTTTTACAGAGCACATCCTTTAATGAACACAAAACCAAGAAATGTGAGGAGAAGACATGTTACTGAGTTCCTGCTTTTAGTTTTCCCGGGAATTTGAAAAGGAGCAGAAAGCTGAGAGGCTGGAGTTGCTTCAGGTAAGCACTAAGCAACACTTCTGGGAACGAGAAAAAGAAGTAAAAGCGAGGAAATGCAAAAGTAAAGTTGTGGGGTTTTTTTGGGTTTTGGTTTAAGGGTGGTTGTTTGTTTGTTTTTGGTTTTGTTTCTTTGTTTTGCCCTTTTTTCTCCCCATTCTTTAACAAATGTTTTGCTTTGAATTCAGGCTTTCTTAGTGAACACAAACAGATTCATTAACTGATGAAGCTATGCCCCCTTCTCAAAACCAGGCTGATGAATATGAATATGGGCATAGGCAGTTCCTTAGCATTTCTTTTTCTTACTTACAGCAAGAGATTTGAACTAAGAACTTCCACAAAGCATGTTGGGAGCTGTGGGTCTCAGACTGTCTTCAGATGAGAACCTTCAGACCCTGGGACCCATACATTCCATCTCTTGTGTTGGCACCCTAATTACGGGGTACTATTTTCACATCCTGCAGATTTATAGGAGGTTTTGAGTCAAGCAGAGATACAATTTTCTCTTTAATATAAAATAATAATCTCTTCATTAAAACTATCTGGGGTCCACCTGAAGTAAAACCTGCAAGATTTAACTAATGCTGACTCTAAAGCTTTCTGATTGCATATGGTGAGGTGTGAGGGAGGGGACTCAGATAATGGCAGCTGTTGAGAAGGTTAAGATCCCACTTGTGCTAGATGCTGTGCAGGGCCATAGTAAGCACCGCTTCCCACCACTTGTGTTTTGTTTCTTTCTTTGGTAACATTTCTCATCTTCCTTCGACATATGGAATATGTCAGCGCTATAAACACTTTAGAAATGAAGAAAAATAAAAATGTTAAAGAGTACCCCTTACATATATAAATTATATACAATGAGATGCTAGTTCTGAAAAGCCAGTCTAAAAACATTGTCCTCCTCCACTCAGAAAAAAATGTTATTTGCATGTTGATCTTCTGAACAGAATTTTAATTTGCTTAGGACACCCAGCTTTATTACAGTGGGTAATACTGGTTTGGGCTGCATAAGGTTGCTACACCGTTAAAACTTTCACCATTGATAAGACCAATTTCAGCATCTTGTTTGGCTGTTTGCTTTCAGGATACCTTTTATTACCAGGAGACACTGTTTGAGAGTAATTTGAGATTTAACTTGATATGTATAAGGTGAAATATGATGATAAAACATTCAAGAATGTTGTGTAGCTGCAAGTGGGAGATAATGGGCCCCTAGCAATTGGGGAATTTGAGCAACCTTGCTTTAGCAACAGGGTTTTGGAAATTCAGACAAGTGCCTTTTGGTTTTGGGTGTTGAAAGTACTGAGGATGAGGTGCCCTAGATATGGTGTACTGTAATGCTGAGGCAGCTGATATCTGGACTTGTACAGTCTCTGTGTGTCTGTGTCAAGGAATTGCTCTCGTAAAAGGGCCTAAGAAAATTAAGTCCAACTGTGCCAGGGGCTTGTGTAAATGAGGGTGTAATTCTTAATTGATGCTTAGAGTTATACAAATAGAATAGATGGTGATACTGCAGTTTCATTATTTAATAGAACCTGAGTAATATTTTGGGTCTCCAGTAAGCCCTTTGGGTTAACAACTTACAGCTGACAACACTGAACCTGTGGGCTTTGGGAGCTATGAGAATCCGTTCTTAAATTCTTGGTGTCCTCATGCAACATCCTTTAAAACGAGTGATCTCACAAAAGCAATGCAGCAGGGCAGGAGTTGTGCACAGCAGTCAGTCAAAAATGCCAGGGGGTAGGTCTGTGACCTGCACCTGCTCCCCTTCTGCACTGCCTCCTCAAACACAAGAACTGAAGAGGATCTGGAGCCCAGGTTTTTTTTCACCAACCGTGTTTGCTCATGACCTCTCTCTATCCTAGTCAATATTTGATTACGCCACATTGTTTGTGTGGGCTGGCTGAGAGAGTGCTGGCCTGGAGCAGCCTGCTGGCTGTGCTCAGAGAGTTTTGCAGATGGTTTGCCTGGGACCTGGTTGATGCACGCTCAGGTCCCTCTGGGCAGAAACGGCAATTTTAAGTCTGCTACCCCTTCAGCTCACGTCAGTTTTTCAACCAGTGGGTGAAAAAAAAAAAAGAAGAGAGATGCCAGACACAGTTTCTGCATGCTCCTGCACCTTGGCTGTGCTTTCTGCCTGTTGGTAATGTCGGGACCTGGGGCACAGTCAGGCATAAACGACAGCTAGGAGAAAGCCTGAGGATCTCACTTGGCATCAGGCTCCTGCAGTGGCAACATGTCAGTACAGGACCCACAGTTCTTCTTTATGTATGCATGCTTGCTAGTGCAGATATCTGCTCTGAAATTGTTCATCAGAATTACTTCAATCAGTTCTATTCTGAAATTATTTCCATGAAAATATAATCTGCGTCTGGTTGCTTTCATTTCTGACACAGCTGAATGTCTCCTATTTGGAGTCTAATAAATCAGAAGCGTGTATAGATTTCATCCTTAAAAGAAAATTAATTTATATATGAATACGTAAAAATAAACCCATATATACATTTATATATAAAGTATATGCAACATGAAAAGTTATTAAATATAGGTGTGGTAGTGGTTTGGCATTTCTGGTGGGAGAGCACCTGTGCTTTCTGAGAATTTCCATGTAAATGGAGTGACTCTTCTAGAAACTTTCTTAGCCTCCTTCAGTAAATGACAACATACTTAAGAAATTACATTTTTTTCTGCTGCTGAAATAAGTATAGGCAGTATTAGATTTCTGTACATCAAGATC
Organism: Oreocharis arfaki; assembly: GCA_013398015.1. Taxonomy (NCBI): domain Eukaryota; kingdom Metazoa; phylum Chordata; class Aves; order Passeriformes; family Paramythiidae; genus Oreocharis; species Oreocharis arfaki. Next base: position 335,087 of record VZRR01010904.1, on the reverse strand, counting down.
TTCTGTAGATATTTCAGTAATATCTATTTCCTCTTCATGAGGATTTTGTGTTCGGTCAAAAACCTGGTGACCTACTGCAAAATAGCATTAACCAGGAAAAAAACCCCACATGATTTTGAACACGTTATCAGAAATGTGGGCAAGTAATCTCTAAACTTTGTTTCAGTGTTCTTAATAATTCTTGTGTGACTCAGTTTTCAGATTTAAAAATATGATTATTTACACACGTAGTGTTCCAGTTCAAAATGTTTGAAACACCTTTCAGCGTTTTTAAAAGGTCCAGGTATTAACTGGAGGAACTTGTTTCTTTGCCTTCTGATCCCTGGACACTTAGACTGTGCTTCAGTGCTGGTTTTGAAATCTCCTTTGTGAGTTTTGGAAATGCTCTTAAAATGAGCATTGGAATGCTCATGCATGGAAGAAGACATCACTATGGGACTTCAGTGAATTCAGTAAGTTGGTGACAAAACCCAGTTATCTGTTCACAGTAGTGTCTCTAAAAACCATTCAAATGAGTTTTAAACAAGAGTGCATGGGCACAAAATGCTAACGTAGATGTGGCTTTTGAAATAGTCAGGAATATAAAATTGATGAGTGGTACTCGTCATAAAAAAATGGGACAGCATCATACCAATGTATTAAAATGTAAAAAATTTATCAACCTTTTTAAAAAGTAGTTCATGTACTTTATATCAAATAACAAAGTTATGGTCCTAAAATTTTTCATCTGCATCTCTAAATGTGTGGGCTCAACTTTCCCACCCTTTCTTTCCCTTTTTTTTTACCAATGTGACCTGGAGGTATCTCACAGTAGAAATCAAAATATCGAAAGAAAAGAGGACTTAAGAGTACAAGGTAGATCCTTGGAGAGTTAGTAATGCCATTAGTGGACAAGCTGAAATAAAAAAGCAAGCCCAATTTAGGCACGCAGCCTGCTGAAGTCCATTTACATTATAAAATATTTCTCAGAAGTACATATTTTTTTAAATAGGAAAAAACCCTCTACAGTAAATGAAAGCAAAAAGTCCAAATTTTTTAGGTCACTGAAGAACATAGTTAGAGAAAAAAAAAGCAAAAACTCAGGTTTAGTATCCGAACCAACTCCTTTTATTTTTCCTCTCTGCAGAACAGCTGCTATTTCTGTAGCTTTCGTGTGGAGGAACACCTCTGTCAGATGGCCACTTTATGCATCTAATGCGTGTGTGCTTCCTGGAGGAGATGTCCTGCCCTGGTCCTTCTGCAGGGACAGAGGTACAAGGCCAGGCATGGGTGATGCTTTTTGAGAGTAGTACAGTCTGCAGTGAAGATGGGGACCAGGCTGTGCTCTGACCAGGACAGTAACGAGCTCACTAAAGCAACTCACAAATCTCACAGCTCAAAGCTTTCTTTGGCTGACTCTCTGCATGTGTTATTTGTTAGCTACACATTGACCTTGAGATTTGATATATGCTGAGCATGTGGGGGAGATAGATCTTTACCTCCTTAACTTGCCTTATCTTTGGGATCTAACTCCTCCTTTGATCACTAGCAGGAATGAAGAATACTTGATATTAGTTTTATAGATCTCTAGAAAGAAATCTTTTAAAAGCAGTCTCTGAGGTAGGAGGTAAATAATGTTTATACACATTTCAAGGGGAAAAGTTTCTGTCTGAATGAGAACACCTATGTTCAGTTAAGCCTGGGTAAGAGAGAGATCATGACATGATAAAAGTAATAGACTTGCTAGCAACAGCATTATGTGAAAATTGAGGAATCTTTATTTAATTGAAAGATAAAATACTCTCTAGTAAGGAAGCCTCCTTTCTTCACATCCAACATGTCATCAGCAGTCCTTATACAATAGTAATTCTCTCCTGAGTCTGTAACTGAGTGAATGAGTAGTCTGAAGGTCTCCTTTTGTTTTCAGAGCTGCATGCACTTGTGTTATCAGCACTGAACACACCTGAGCAAATGGGGCTCGATGAGATGTTTGATAGGCTGAACTTTCCAGGAATCCAATGGTCCTACTGCTGCCCTCTGTGATTGCCCTTGATGGGACAATAGTGATGAAGACACACACACAATGATTAATGCCTCATCCCCTGCGCCCTTTTTTCCTCCGAAGTCCCCTGTTGTCTCTGGCCCAGGATATTTTTGCACAGTGGAGAGAATGGGGACAAGACAGGAAGGAATGACTTTACATCTGAATGAGAAGTTTTCAGTTTCTGTCTCCCAGAAATGAGACTCCCCTGAGTAGCTGCAGCTCCACACAGACTTAACTGAGCTCCCAAGAGCTGCTGGCCAGTCAGGGAGCTCTCTGAGCCAGAGGCTGGTTGTTCTCCTCTATAGGCTTTTCAGTTCATTACTACAAGCTACATAAAGAGGAGGATTTAAACCTTGGGGTTTGTCAGTTTTATGAGAAACCTGGCAAGCCACCTTGTCCTTTCCCTTTTTTTAATTTTTTTTTTTGTATTTACTCTTTTTGCATGGGAGGGAAACCTCTGGTATTGGCAAATATGTGCTGTAAGCACAGTGGATAAGATCCAACTAGGACTGAGGCGCTACCAGTGAGAACATGTTGGTGAAATTAAACTGATCAGAAGGTATTTGAAGAAGGGTTTTCTTTTTTAGGCTTAATGAAGAGCATAAACAATGAGAAAGATAAAGAAATTGATAATGCTCAGGATTTCCTTTTTTAAAAGTTTTTTTCCATACACAAGTAACAGCAAAATTTTTAAAATAAAAAAATCTGATTCAGTTAGCTATTTCTTCTGGCTTGAGACTGCCTTTTCCAGCCCAGACACTTTACTATGAACAGCCAGTTCATACCACATTCATTGATTCTTCAGCAGTTCAACTTAAACGGGTATGTCTATCCAGGCTGTCATTATTCAGGGATATGTCTCCAGGGAGAGTAATTTTTACCTCAGGTTTAAGAATGGAGCATACTGAAAGGCTGTCTATTAACTTGTCATTATCCATACCTTCTGATGCTTAGTGCTTGCTCACATTTTACTCAGACTCCTGAAGCCTCTGTGTTTTCCGGATTTCTGCAGTAACACTAGATCTTTTTACCAAGTTCAGACTATTACTTTTTCCAAATTGCTGTTAAACTTTCAGAACTGTGATGGCCTTGTGCCTTCAACCTAGCCTGATTAGCGTACAAGAAATCAAAGAAATAGACTTTAAATTCCTCAGAAGTTACATGGAGCGTATGGAAGGGCAATAAGTGAGGAGAGCTGTTAATGATCCACCACCCAGTTCAGCTCGAACCATGGGAATGCTCAGCCTTTCCCTGTGTGGGAAACTACTTAGACCAAAGCTGTGCAAGGAACTTACACAGAGAATGGAAACATTCACAAACTGGGAGAAGAAAATAAAAAGCATTTGTTAATATATTGGCACAGTCAACCTTAAGACACTCAGACTTAATCTCCTAAATCATAGGTAAGGATAAGTAAACACCATTCCCATAGGTAATTATCCATTACCTATTTCAAAACTCAGCAATACAGTACTTAATTACTTCTAAGGTATGGCAAACTCACTTATTTGGCTTTTTAATATATATTTATTATTATTGGCCCCTGTAATCACTGTAAGTGGCACAAATGTCTTGACTAAATGATGTTTGAATTAAGGTCCATGACGTCTGCAACAGCCCATCAAACCTAAAGGTGCAGCTGATTACCAGAAATAGTTTGACATTTAGTTTTCACATTGAGCAGTACTGGACAGCAAGAAGTGGAAATGCAGTGATCAGACGACACAGTGAGACACTGTTCAATCCCAAAGCCTTCTGACTGTCCCAGAAGGCTTAGACCTCGGGGGCATGTGGTAGGACTCTACATCTATCCAGATGAACACTTCTAACGTGTAGAAATTCCAGGTTTTAGTTTATCAACATCAAGTCTGCTGGTAAGAAGTATTGGGCAGACACCCATAGGTACAAATTGCAGATAATGTTGCAGTCTGATGGAGTGTTCGATAGTATTTTTTAAATCCGTGGTGTGATTGTCCATCTACTGTGACTGGGATAACTAGGCTGGAAGTCTGGACCACTTGAATATATCACATTTATTCCTTGTGGTAAGAGACACATGACAGTAAAAGCAGCCAACTGGTATCGTGGTGAAATTTAGGAAGGTATCAACAGCAGGAAGGAAGACATCCTAAGCAAATGCTTAGGTTAAAAAAGATAAACACTTCAACAGCCTCCTTTTACACTCACTTGGCATAAAAAGGTAATGGCAACATTATCTAGGAGTTTGTCTCATTCAAAGTAGCTTCTTTGAATCTCTAAAGCAGTTCATGGACCCAATGGCAGATTGAAACCACGGCTCTGTAGCAAAGTCGTCTGGGTCTCAAAGCACTTTACATGCTGAGAGAAACAAATCCACATTTTTGCAACTGTGGATGACATGGTTCAGGAAACAGATTAGTCCAAGACAACTACTTTACAAAGAAATGGAATTTGTAGAGGTAGAAAACATAACAGTAAGCTTGGCTGGGGCTTTTTCATCTTGGAAAATTTGGTCACCCCAGGCAGTATGAAGGCATTGTGTGACTGGTGTCATTGAGTTGTGAAGGAGGAGGAGAAGAAGGAGATTAAGGAGGTCTTATCTGGAGGCTGGTTGTCGCACCTTGTGCACCAACATAGCTAAGCTAGTAGCTCTTGGTTTTTGTGGTCTGTCCAAGCACATGTTCACTCTTTTTGCTTTTTTATTACTTTTGTCCCATTGTTGTTATTTATGAACCTAACAGTCAGTTAGTTGAGCACCTAGCAGTTATTTTTAATCCATGTGGAGTGCTGTTTTCTGTCTAGCTTCTGGTCTAGACACTTTCCCTTCCCATCTGGTACAGCAAGGAGAGTCTGCCTATTCACCAGAGACTTCTAAATCATTGCATCAAAATTTCAGCTCAGGAAAGGAAGGAATGAGTAAAAGTGAATTTAACTGATCATGCTTTTTGGTTATTAAGAAACCCAAACCCTTTTTTTCATGAGAAAAGATGGTTTTCTGGAAAATTAGGACCTTTTGGAACAGCTCATCCCACTACCCCACCTTCCACACTCCTCCAAGGTGTTCAGCAATGCATGAAAATGACACCTCCCATGGTCAGGAATGAGAATCCCCTCATTGTCTGTGTCATACAGCTTTGCAGAAGCTAGTTGTTTGGTTGTTTGGGATTTTTTTTTTTTTTTTTTTTTTTTTTTTTTTTTTTTTTTTTTTTTTTTTTTTTTTTTTTTTTTTTTTTTTTTTTTTTTTTTTTTTTTTTTTTTTTTTTTTTTTTTTTTTTTTTTTTTTTTTTTTTTTTTTTTTTTTTTTTTTTTTTTTTTTTTTTTTTTTTTTTTTTTTTTTTTTTTTTTTTTTTTTTTTTTTTTTTTTTTTTTTTTTTTTTTTTTTTTTTTTTTTTTTTTTTTTTTTTTTTTTTTTTTTTTTTTTTTTTTTTTTTTTTTTTTTTTTTTTTTTTTTTTTTTTTTTTTTTTTTTTTTTTTTTTTTTTTTTTTTTTTTTTTTTTTTTTTTTTTTTTTTTTTTTTTTTTTTTTTTTTTTTTTTTTTTTTTTTTTTTTTTTTTTTTTTTTTTTTTTTTTTTTTTTTTTTTTTTTTTTTTTTTTTTTTTTTTTTTTTTTTTTTTTTTTTTTTTTTTTTTTTTTTTTTTTTTTTTTTTTTTTTTTTTTTTTTTTTTTTTTTTTTTTTTTTTTTTTTTTTTTTTTTTTTTTTTTTTTTTTTTTTTTGTGTGTGTGTGTCTCTTCTATAACCAAATCAGCATTTTGTTATGAAGGTAAAACTGTAACACTGTCTTGAATCCAAATAAAAAATATCACTATCTTTCCACAATTTTCCACACTGTATTACTGCTCTCTACAGTTCTGTCCTTTTGTCTTAGCTTCTGGTGAAGTCTAAAGTGTTTGAGAAATGTACTTATTCTGTGGACACCGAGATTATAGAGGGATTCCTGAAGAATGTGTTTCAATTTAATTTCTGGCATTACTTTCTGCATGCAATAATTTTGATTCCTAGTACTACGAAAAAAGCTCCAGGGAAATTATTCAATATGGTTTTCAATTGATGAAATCCATTATTCCTGCAGCAATATGCTAATTTTTAAAAATTTGTTCGTAGACAAACCTGCATAGTGACTGGACACTTGATCTCGAATTTTGTTATGGTGTCAATTATGTTACAGATTTTAAAATTTTTCTTCTGTATGATAGACCAGGAATGTCTAACTGTAAAAAATAATTCATTGATATTTTCTGTTCTTACAGTTCTTATTACTGAAGAATTAACCTTATAGTCCTGCACATTTACACCTGAGTGCTCTCCTTACATAAAATGACTGAATTTAAGAGCTGAAGGACACACGAAAGGCAACTTAGTTTTATGGAAGGTAGAAGTTTTACTTTCTTGGTTTCTATTCTATTATCCACAAATATGATAAAAAACTGTTGAGCAGTTGCCAGTCACAACAAATAAAGAAACCAGCATTGTTCTCAGAGGTATCAAAAATAGAATAGATAACCAGTAGGAAAAAAAATCCATTTATTTGCAAGAGAAATCAAAAGCATAAAGCAACCTGGCATTTAACAATTTAGATCTATTAACAATTCTGTCTGGCTCCATGAAGTATCATAATTTTGGTAATGATGACAAAAAGAAAAACTAATGCAAGTTTATGTCAAATGCTCTCTGAAATTGCTGAATTGCTTTGTCCTTCTCGAAAACATAAGCCTAAGGCCATGCATGTGTATAAAATTTTGAAACAATCCATCAGGGAAACAGCATCTGATTGCAGAAAACATGATTTCAAAATTGATTTGTCATGCTCCTATATAGATTTAGTGCCTTCCTTGTTTTGACATTTCTCATTTGCTAAATGCAGGAGTGCCACTGTAATTTCTTTGTGTTGTGTTACAATTTAGAAGACTGGAATGCAAAACTTTCTTCTTAATTTTTAATTTATCTTGGATATGGAATTCTTTGGCTACTTTTAATTTTTTTCCTTACAGATTGTTTTTGTGATGTCTTAGAATTATGCTATCTGATTTCCATGTGAAAATCATTTGCGACATCCAGCTCCCATGACAAAAAATCTTTGGGAATGGCTTTGGCAACATGATCAGCTTTTAAGACCTACTGGCTGAGAAAAAAATAAATGGATGTTCCTTCTATTGTTAAATTTGACAAAGGAGAGGACTGGATTTTGCTGCAGCTCTGTGCAGTTACTACACCTAAAGACAGGCTGGTTTATGCCCCTTTTTAAAAGTACTTATTTGGTGAAAATTGCTTTATAGCACAAATGTGTACAGTGAACTGGATGCATGTTGTTTTGAACAAGATATGTAGTGCTTTCACAGGCTAGTGGTTATCATGTTCCTAGAAAGATTCAGCTTTTATTTACTAATCAGCACAGAGATTTCCTACAGAAATTTGAAATAGTGAAAAATACTAATGTTGAAAAATACTGTCTGGTTCAACTAAATTTTTCTAACATTGATCTCTAATGCAAGAAACTGAAACCTTCAAATTTTCCTTTTCTTCAAAAGTGTGTGGACATTGTTTGCTCCAACAGCTTTTGCTATGAGTTAAAATATGTATATTTCTGCCTAGAAAGTTGTTTAATGCCTGTGACATTGCAATGCCTATGAATTATATCGAAATAGTTACCTTGCTTCCCCTCAGCCATGAGTTGTGTCTAGCGCTATTTCAAACTGAGTCACCATATACAATCTGGGTCCACATCTTTGAGGAGAGTTTGCTAAAAGTTGTCTAAATTTGACACAGAAATAATCTAAACCTTTGAAAATTTTTCAAAACGTTCCTTTTTTTTTTGTTTTTGTTTTGTTTTGTTTTGGCTTTATTTAATAAAAGTTTGTATGCTGAGAAGTCCTTGGTATTGTTGTTATTTTCTGTAATCTAGAAATACCCCAAATAACCACTCTTCCTTCCAGGTATCCTGTCAGAAATTTTGTGGAATCACTGTATGCTGATAAAACTTCTAAAACCCTCTCTCTGTGCAGGTGTGAGATGGGACCGAGAAACACTTCCACCTCCCATCTCTACTTTTCCTTCTGCTCTCATTCAGTTCAGTTCAATAGCAGAGAGTCTTTCAGGATTCCTTTCAGCAAACACAAGGGAGGGGTTCTGATGGAGCATATGCTTAGGAAATTAATAAGGATGGCTTTAGTTCTGATTTTAGGTAACTTTTCCCTAGCTGCCCAAATGAATCAGCTAAATTTCTGGGTGAAGTGAAACTCCAAGCAATCTGTTTTGGACTGCATCCCAGGCAGACCTATTCAGCCATCCACTTAATTGCTAGTGCATCTTCATTTATGTACCTCTATTGATTTTAATCTCAGATGATTTATACAGTACCATAAGCATGTAACAAGCCAAAGCAATGGCATTTCACTGGAGATGAAGATGCCTATAAACTATTTTAATTTGTCTAAAATCTGCTCATATATACAAGGCTACTCCTGCTGTAGTTGTGTGTTTAAAGTTTGTACTTAGGACTACTCAGCTAAACTTTTGTTCTTTTTCTTGCTACAGATTTACAGACTGCTTTCCTGTACTTTAAAAGTAGAGTACATTTCCATTTGACTCCCATCTACCTTATGGCCTGCTGCCAGAGTTCCCTGATATTTGTTTTTCTTCTAACTGTTTGTTATTGTTAAACTGATTCTTGAATGTATGTAGAAGTCATTTGTCCTGAATTCAGATCTGGTGTGATAAAGACCTTGACATAGTTGTGAGTGATGTGCCACAACTGGCTTAATTCATGAACTCAAAGAAAAATTAAATATATTCCAAGTAAGATTCAGCTCACTTTAGATCTTCAGTTCAGGATAAAACAAGTCTTAGACAGTGCTTTTGCCTGAAAAAGGGTTTATTTGCTCCTGAGATCTCTCTGTAACAGAGTTAAGACAGAGAATGCTCTTTTAAAGCCACAACTGCGGTCTCCTTGACTCAGCTGCCTGAAGGTCCTGGAGCAGGATTAGATCTGAAGTAAAATATTCCTATGTATGCATGTAGTATTTAGCACTCTTCAAACAGTTATTTAAAACAGCTTTAAAATAATGTCTGAAATGGTACTTATGCTTGAATATTAACATAAGTAACACTGCAATCAAAACAAGGGAGATTAACATTGCACAGATGAGTTGTCTGTCCTAGAGGTGTCTAAGCAGTCCATTAACACAATACTTTGTATTTTGTGACTTTGTTGTAGAGTATTATGCAATCTAAAAGAAAATCATCTACGAGAGAAATCATCCTTGTTAAATGGATCCCATCTCATTTTAATTTTCCACTTCAAATCACAATTAATATATATTATTCACACCTTTTCATTTCTGTGGTTATAGTATATTAAAGTAGAACAGACGCTTTGTGCAGGCTGATCAAGGCACGGAAACAGACTATTGTTATTCATGTGTTTCAGCTCCCCTTGACTGTGAGTAAAAACAATATTACAGAAGGGACCCCCAGCTACTGAAAGCAAAGTAAGCTAGCAATTTCAGGAGATGGTTCACAGAGAGGATTTAACCACTTCTTTTTGCAGTTACCACATGTCATATCAGACTGCTCATTCCAGGCAGTGGGAAGAGGAGACAAGGGATTCAGATGGCAAGCACCTCAGGAAAGGAAGGTCTCCCTCTAGATCTCTTAAGCTGGAGATCTGTGGCTTAGTTACTGGTGTTCTATCTGTAACTGCACTGGTTACAGTCTACCAAAACAAGGCCTGGGATGAGTGTGGGCCTAACTTGCACCCTATCTTGCACAAAGATCTTTTTAATAGAACTCATTTGGGATAGAGTTCATAATTTTAACTTATCTTACTTACGTAAAAGTCATTAGGAACCTAATATGAGGCAATTTTTTAAAACAAGAGTTATATGAGCTATACTTTTTTTGGTGGAGAAAAGAACCAGCATCACTTTTGTCTGCAGCTGCTCTCTGGTTTTGAAGGTTAGTCCGTACCACAGCCCAGCAGCATCCGGGGAATGGCAAAGATTGGCAAAAAACCTGATACGACTCACTTGAACAAAATCAAAAAACCTGATACGACTCACTTGAACAAAATCAGCCTGTGGTCTTGGTTAGAGTTAGCTCTAGAGTGAGCTAATTCATGTGAAGTGTATGTATATGCATTCAGACTGTTGAAGTCCACAGAATCTACCTGCACAGAATAAAGCAAGTTCAAAGCTGGGCAACATTTTTCGCAGAAGCACAGTAATATAATTTCTCCAATAAACCGTGGATGAGTGCAAACAAACATTTCTCTAACAATGCTGAAGAAAAATGAGAAGCTATCCAAGAAGTACTGTAAGACTACATAAAATACCAAACCCATTTAGCACTCAGCCTGAAAATATCAGTATCTTTTTTTTTTTCTCCCTCAGAATTTTGTGTAATGTAAAGTATCATATTGAATCTACGGTGGAAGTAGAAATATGTTACGATAAAAGTAGAAAAAGAGAAGCTTTGGAAAAATATAAAACATGCAAAGTCTCTACTTTTAATCTGCATAGTAAATTGAATTATGCAAACGAAAATTACCCCTAACTCTCTATTAGCTCAATGAAAGTCATCTTATGGAATAGTTATATTAAATTGAAAATCATTATCATAAATCTTTGTTGTCAAAATGTACATATGGTCCACTGTGAAAATCAGATAAGTTACATTAAAATGTGTTGTGTAGACAATATATTATCTGCTTAGGTTTGAAAAAGTAATGAGCTGCTTTTATCTCTGATGTTTTTTTTTGTTCTTTAAGAGGCATAAGTGTAGCTGAAAAGTCACAGAAGGGTTTTTAGGACATCTTTTGTAGGAATCTTTGAAAGAAGGAAGGAAGGAATCTTTTAGAAGTTAAGGTTTCAAGACAAACTGGGATAAAGGTATTTCTGAAAAAAAATGCAGATAGTGATATATTCCCATATGATGCTGTTCTTTTGTTCACTTGTTTAACACTGCAGTGGGGCTTTTGGCTTCTCCAGTAATTTCTTTTGCTGTTCCATATACTATATATAGCTTTTGTCTTGCAATGATAAATGTCTTTTTGAAAGTACTCAGAATATTGCAACTGGCAATTAATTGTAGAAGTCACCCTTACTTTCTGAAGCTCTGACTTTTACTGCTAGAAGAGAAATACAACTAGTTCTCATGTCCCAGATGAAGATATTGTAAATGTAGGTGAAAAATAACACCTTTCTCCTAATTAGCACCTTTTAGTTTAAACACCTGAGATTTTGTGATCCTCCTCCAACTGCTTTCCAGACATTTCCAGATCTATTTTGAAGCAGTTTTTCAATTTTCTGGACTTACCTGTTGGGCTCAGCTCCCCTTTTTCCCCTGGAAAGAGAAAGGTTACTCAGCGTATGATATGAATCGTCGTATGATATGAATACCTCTCTGGACTGACTGAAGCAAATGCAGACTGCTAGCCTGTGATTAGATTTCAAACTGCTCCTCTAAACAGAATACATTTTGATCTAGGGATATACTTAATGCTTTGTTGAACTGATTTATGTAATACATGTGAACACAAGTTACTCTTTCCTTGTTGCTTTTTAAACTTGGGTATAAATAGTAAAAAAAAAAAAAAAGAAATCCAGTCTCTCGGTCTATATTAATATGAAATTCTGCACTGAATAAAACAGGAAAGCAGTTATTACTGTTTTCCCAAGCACTCAGTGGCTCAATGAAACCCAACTTAATGGCTTAATGCAACCAATAAGGCTTTCCATGAGCTCTTGAGCACATAACTCATCGGATCACTGCTGAAATCCCTATCCTACCAGCTTGACCTCATTATTTTGGACAGCACTGAGATTTCTCAGTCATTCCTGATGCTTCTAACATTAACACTATCATTTTTTGATGAGAAACAGCTTGCAAAATACTTATTTTTATTTGCCTGCTGGTGTGTTGCTGTTTGAAATTGCACCATATAACTAATTACAGCCTTAACAGTGGTACTAAGTAATTTTAAGAAGAGTAGTATAAAAAACACCCCCATGCCATCTTTCAACCTAGCCTATTAATAAAAGAACAACAGAGCTGGAGTCTGAGTATTGTAACACTGGTATTTTTAGCTCATGCTTAGCTCTGGTGTTCTCTGTCCGTATTTGTACAGCATGTAGTGTGAGGTCCTGGCCTGCCCTTGCGACTCAAGTGCTATGCAAATAAATACAGACTGTCTGTACAGCTAGTGTTAAGACTGTCCCTTCCACTAGTTGAAGAAATTATTAAGAGGCTTGCAGAGAAAACCCACTCCAACAATCTCCATGTGCGTATTTACACCACACTCATGGCTCTGGAAGTGGAGCGCACAATGAAAGGAGAATATACTCATTAGTGTCTAATGCATTGTTCAAGGTTATACACAGGATATAGAAGTTTAATGAGAACTTAATGGGACTTCTACTACTACTGATTAGGTGTATCTATCATTTTAAGGATGCAAGTAAAACTGCTTAACACTGTAAAATTAAGGAAAAATGAATGCCCAGTATGTCACACCCTTCTGCCATTAATCATGTTCATTAGCTGCATTCCAGCGACAAGATTCTGACCCATTACCAGTGCAGTACTGGGAGGACCACTACCAGTGGCCTGATGATTTGAACAGTGATTTATCACATTAACTGCTATGACTGTTTTTGTTCTTTTTGTCATATATGGCTTGTAGATTAACCTAACTATGATAAAAGAGAGAGTCCAGGACTTCACTGTAAATTTATCACCCATGGTGCCTTGCTGAAAACCTGGTTCCAGAGGGAGAGAGGCAGACAGGCTGAGATGACAACTGGGAGGAGAAGTAACACCTTGCTGCTTTGTTTCAGAGGGGCTGGGGAAGGTGGTTACTCCAGCAGAAGCTCTATATCTGTAGGAACCTGTCAGCTACTACATCCCAAAATGGAGTTTTGTCAAATCCTGGTTTTTAAGTCTCTTTTTAATAACTAAGTGTTATCTTTTGGCTCAGGGTGCACTCAGGAAGACATGACCAGTTAGCCCTTCTTTTACAATGGACTTTGTAAATGTAGGAATGGTATTTTTGATCTGCTTTGCAGCAAGCAGATTTTTTCCAGTGTCATGTCGACATTTTTCGTTGTCGTGGGGAAGCCTATCTCTAGTAAGGGAAATAACACATCAATGCTTGGGAGTTTGAGGTGGGAGCACTAAGTCCAGAACATTGCTACTTTGACAAGACTTGCAAAGTGCTTCTTCTAGTGGAAGAGGAGCACTGACTTGTGAATGCTCTGCAGGAAATTTCTCCTGAAGGACACTTGATCTGGCTCAGGTACTTTTACCCTGTGTTGAGACATTGATTGTAACCATCAAATGGTCTTTTTGCTTCTTGCTTCTTTTCCTCTGTGTAAGAATATGTTTTTGTGTTTGATTTTTCTTATTAGAGAGGGAAACCCTTCTAAATGTACATGCCTCACAATAATATGGAGAAGCATTCTAATTGTAGCTAATGAGGTTAATATATTTTAGACTAAATTATGAGTACAAAAGGACTGTAAATGTTGCTAGAGAAAAAAGAGAAAAAGAAAGAAAGGAAGATGCAACCCATTCTTGCTCAGAATGCACTTACAGGATTTCTATTGCTCTGTTCTATGACTCCTTCATAATTTTTACAGATTTAAGTCTGGAAAGATTTGTTTACAGAGGAAGAGAGTGCTTGAATATTGAATACGAAAGATGTTTCGTGTTTGATTGTAGCTCATTCAGTCCTAGCTCATATATAACTTTTCTAGTCACTTGCTGAAGGCAGTTGCATAATTGTTCCTAGATCTTGTTGAATTAAATTAGAAAACTATGTAATTTTATATAATTGACATGGATTTGCATGAAACATGATTTTTCTACTGGAAATTCTATGAATCATTATAACTGCTGGATTAAGACAGATTAATTAATCACAATCTACATTCTTAACAGTAAGTATAGAAGAATGAATGATGATCTCATTATATTACAGTATTAATATTTATTTTTTATTAATGTCCTGCTGGCTTCATTTGACTCCAGTATTTGGTGTGGACCAGAGGCAAGCTTTCTATAACAATCTCTTTGAGTGATATCTTGCAGATATTTTCACTCTTACTGATGCAGAAGCATTGGTAAACAGACAGCCTATAAGAGACAACCTTGACACTATTTATCCTAATAACTCTCCTACCATAAAAGTTTTTGTAGGTTGTTTATCTTAGCTCTTAGAATTTTAGGGAAACTGTTTCTGTGCAGTGTGGATAGTCATGGTTACCTAAGCTTTGTCTTTCTAAAGAGGTTTTCCACTTACACTGATTGTTTCAAATAATAGCTATGTGAACTTGCTTTTTTCCTTCATTTTCTGTCCTGCCTAAAGTTTTTTTTTAAAGTTTGATCAAATTCCTTCAAGCACTGTTAGGGGTGAACTTGATAAAGCAATTAAGGCCTTTCAAGATACGTGTGAATATAATTATACTTACGTTTCTCTGTGGCTCCACTTTTAGAAAAGTTCTATAGTTATAAGATTCTGGAAGGCTACAGAAACTTTTAATCTAGAGGGAGGATTCGTGCTCATATAACTGTATTTTTATGTTTGGATTTTGTATCTTTAAGGAAGAGAAATAATTCATCTTTAGTTTTATCACCCACTCTCTGCTGGATTTTGTTTTTTTTCTCTGCTCATGCTCTGTGTCCTCATAATTAGATCACATATATTTAAATTTTGTTAGTTTTCATGTGCAGCCTGGAGGACATACTCATTTCTAACCTAATTAGGTGTTTGCATTCACTTTCCCTTTTCTCAGGTGCTTCAGGCAGCCCTGACCACTTGGGCATGGAGGATTTGTGCATTACGTGCTGCAGAAATGGTTCCTGCCATCTGAAAGCCTTTGCCTTCAGGTTCAATTCTGCCTTCTCAGAGACCCTGGTGGGCTAGGTGTCTCATTTCCAAGAGCCTCAGTCTCATAAGCACTTTGCTGTAGTGGTTCTTGCTGAGTGCTTTCTCTCATGCTTTTAAGGGCTTAAAAATACCCTTACACTTTTTTTTTTTTTCCCCATTTTTCTTTTCGATTGGTTTCAATTTTCTCTCTTATAAGTGACTTCTGAGTCTTGAAGTTTGCGCAGTTTGCCCCAGCCTCTATCTGCAGAACTAAAACGGGATTCCTCTGCCAGTAAGGCACGTCTCCCTCCTTCTTTTGTGCTTGAACTACCTGCCTTTGGGCTTCTTGACCTATCCGTCAAGCTTTTTAAATAGATATACACACATCAAAAGTTAATCCCCAGCAAGTTTAGCTGTTTGTGTTTTAAAGAGATGGGGACACCTCCAGCAGAAATTTAATCTTGCTGCAGCAGTAGCCATCACACTCCTGAACAAATGGCAGCTACATTTGTCATGCTTGAAAGTACCCTTCCTCTTGATGCACAGCATGCTCTCTCATGCTCTCAGAAGCACAAGGCGTAGTTTGGATGCAGCTGTCACAGTGTGGCTTGCTTCAGGCTTTTTGCCTCAAGATATACTTCTGTGCTGATATGGCCACAACCTCGGTGGTTTCAAGGCCTCGGCTGTACTGCCTGACTTCTTTCTCCTGATCCTGGGGAAAACGCTGCTGCTCCAAGTGCCCTACCTATGGGCAAAGTTATCTGGACTTACCATACTCTTATTCTAATGCTTACACTTAGGCGTATTTTTCTATCAGTGGACTGTGTTTTCTTATAACTGAGAGCCATCCAGGTTTAGTGATCCTATCTTGTCTCCATCTGAGGACAGAATTCATTTCAAAGGTGCTCAGTGAAACAAAAATTTCCAGAATGTCGACCCTTTGGAGCATAATTGGGCCACTCGTGCTGCTGCGATCACAGAGGCCTCTTAAATTACCAATACTTTCTTGTTGGTAGACTAGACAAAGACAAAACATCCAGGGCATAGAAGATTTGAAGGGATCTGGAAGAGACCAACTTACACTATGGAACTTAAAATAGCTGTATTTCAAACTTTGGTGCATCACTTGGGAGTCTGGAGTTGGATGGAATGACTCCAAGTCACAGGCTGCCAAAATTTTAAGAGAGCTCTTTAAAAGCCTGAGACTGCCGTCTACTAAAACAGGCTCCAAGGTTGGATATGTAAAATTAGATGGATAGACCTTGACATCATTTGATTAAAACATATTTAACATTAATTTTCAGATGAGTGTGTGAGAGTATCCTATCTGTAATGTTTGGGGCTTAATGGCTTTTATGGCTTTAAGAAGGCTTAATAGCTTCCATTAGGCTTTCATTAGCGGTGCCGGAGAAAACAGGAAGATACACACACAGAAAGGCAGTGATTAGTTTCGTAATTTTGTACTGTTGTGGATGAAAGAGTTTGTAAATTTGCCCATGAAGTTGCGTGGTTGCTAAAGTGCAGGTTCCTCCTCATATTCTTTGGTTCTCACACATATGGGTTCTGAATTCAAGTTTAATATATTTTTAAGATTCATTTTGCAAGATTATTTGTCAAATAAAGCAACTGGCTTCCCTGTCAGCTCTTGTCTTAACTGAAGTTCAGTGTTGTTCACACATGCTCTCCATAAGTTTGCCTGTATGCTCTATTTATTTTTGTTCTTTTTATTTTACTACTTAGTCATGCACAGCAGGAGACCTGTAAATGTTTCTTGATGTACCCGCAAGGGAAGAATGGGGTATATAGTACACACTAAGCGGTTTCCATAATTTAAAAAAAACCCTACCTTTATTTCACATTACTCATATGATAGTATATTTTTATGAAAATGAACACTAAATTTTAATTTAATAATTGTGACAATTATTTTCTCGGAAATAAAGACAATGAAGACAAACTGGAGTTCCCAACCACACCAGTAAAGATAGGGGTTTTTCTGCTGCAGTTTTCTGTACCTATAACTAGAGAAAACTTCATGTGCAAATTCTGTCCTGTCACCATAGGGTCAGTTTTTGACTGTGGTGGAAGGCTGAGATTGGACCCTTTGAAGTCAATTTTGGTTACAGTTTACTTTGTTATTGGAAAGTACAGTTCTAATGGGACTGGCAGACACTTGCATGGAAAACATACAATTTTCCAGATACAGAAACCCAAAGATTTGGGAAAATTTCTTAATTGTCTCTTAACTAACTTTTATGTTGTCTTTAAGGTTTTCGTCACAATTTCTGATATATTTTTAATGGCTCTCTTTCCTACCTAAATAGAAAAATCACATTCAAACAAAACCTAGTCTGTGCTAGTGCATAGTAATATTAACTGCTTTCTTGCTGCTGAAGAAATTACAGACTTTTGACTTTTATATTTTTCTCCTAGAGATCGGTGCAGCATTCATCTTAATATCTTATGGGTACAGAAGAGTGTTCCAGTAGACAGCAGGACATCAATTACAGATGTGGAGCATGCTTGCAGGCATATGGGTCTTATGTTAGCAGCCTGTTCAAAGAATTAAGGAGTAAGGACCCAAGACAGCCCAGATGTCACAAATTTCTATCAGTGGTCATTGCAGCATGAAATCTCATGTGAGTTTCACTTCTTGCAATACTTCAAGGTGAGTTATATAACAAACCTCATAAATTATTATTATCAGGACAGGTTTAATGAGTGATTAGCAGGAAAATTGAAGAATTAATTAACTTGAAATATTCTTGCAGAGTAGCAAATAGTCCAAGCTTATTATGTGAAAAGAAGGTCTTGGCTACTATGCAAGTGGTCATCCTAGTGCTGCAATGACCTAATTGGGTTTTTCAATCCTCACTGAAGGAACAGAATCCCTAAAGCAGTTTATAACTCTTGGGCAAAAAATGGGCCTTAAACACTTTACTCTGAAATTTTTTACTTTAAACACAGTTATTAAAACTGATCTTCAGAGTCCAAGTGAATATCTTGAAGTTTTTCCTTTCTGAACTGAAGCAATTTAGAAGATCGAGTCCCTAATTCTCTAGTTCTTATTCAGAAATGTTAGCACTTTTATGAAAAATACTTTTCAAGGTCTGTGGAAGTATTTGAATATTATACATTAACATATGTCTTTCCTATCAACAATTTTCTTGGCTGGGAGCATAACTTTTTTCTTGTTTCTTATGAGGGGTGAAAAGCGTGATGGAACACAAGGGCTATGGATGCTATAAAAAGGTGACTATACTCACTGATGTCATAAAGGTAATGTATTCCAAAGCCAGTCACAAATGTCAAACAAATTAAAATGGAAATTAAGAGTTAAACCTGTGTATTCTGGTTTTTAATTATCTCTATTGCAATGTAAGACTGAGAACAAAAAAGCCTGAAAGATCTAGTAGAAAATGTGTTTGGTTCTTGACTTATGAAGAGTAAGAGAATAAAGCACTAGAAATTCAAGAGAGATTGCTCTTAATATCTTGCTGTTCACAGCTGTAGGAGTAACCAGTAGAACAGGGGTTCTTACAGAGTAAAGACACGGTGCTGTGGTTGATTTTACTTGTTACAACAAATACACACCAGATATGCAAGACTACTACGCTGCAATGACTGCATGATTACTGATGTCATGGCAGAACCCTTTGAGATTTTTAACATATGCTTATAATTAAAATATACTTTTAGAGCCTACAATAAACAACACTTGTGATATTTCTTTGGACTAAATATTAGCTGTGATACACCTCCATCTCATCCTTGCCTTTACAGAAATGTGGGATGAATAGAATGTGAGGTACGTGGGTGTTAAGGGGTTTTAGTCTGTATTCCACAGCAGAAGTAAATCTGTGCTGACATTCAGTCCAATATTGTAACTCATTGTACATACAACATCAATAGAAACAGCTCCCCTCTACTCAAACCTAGATATGGTTTGCAAAGCTGAGAGAAGTTTCCCCCTCATAGAGAGAACATTTTTCTGGATGAACTAAAACCAAGAAGAAGCTAATTCAAACAGCAAAGGAATGGAGAGACTGAAATACATCTCTGGTTCTATAGATTTAACAGAAAAGTAAATTCTTGGCAAGGTTTTGAATAAAAAGATTTCATTTTTAATTTTCAGAATTTTTATTACTTTCTAAAATATATATAAATTGAAAAAACTTTGGTTTTGTCAAACTATTTTTTCTGAGCTCAGCATTAAGATACAAATACTTCAGGCACCCTATTCCTGTATAAGTTAAGAGAAAAAACTTTCGAGAAGAAAAACCTACCAAGTACAGCAAGATTACTGTTCTGCAAGGGTTTTTTATATCTACAAAACTGCTTTTACATACATGAACAGGAGTACTCATGGAACTGCTTGCAAATTCAAGGCCTGCGTGAGGAATAAACAATTAATTGAAATGTAGAATGAAATTCCACTTAAAGGTCTCAAATTCTACTGCTTTTGCTTGTAGGAAATAGTGCTTTTATCATCATAGTCCTGATTAAATAAACAGGAGCGAAAATGAATCATATTAAAAATTATGAAAAACAATTTCTAATAATTATTTATATTTCAGCAGTTCATTAAAGAAGTCTGTAATAGTTTTTTGCTCAAGAACTTTGTGTTTTTACTACCAGCATATTTAGCTGTACATATTTTTTTCTCCTGAGATTTCAGGCAATTTTAATGGCTGAATTTGGTTGTGTTAAAATTGTGCTTGGAGAAAGTAGACCTGTGCTCCTGAAAAGTTATGCTTAATGACAGATTTTCTACTTGTCAGTTTTGATAATTGGAAAATTCCTTCTTAATTGTTTCTTTAATCTGAATTTTTGCTGCTAAATAAGTCTTCTACTTAAGGCAAACGAATTTAGTATTTATTTCCTGTAGCAAAAATGGTGAATAAAATGTAGGTGATGCAATCCTTTTCTGGAAAAAAAGCCCGAAACAATAAGAAGGCAAAAAAATATTTTGATTATTTAATATTTAAGATGTGAAGTGTCTACATTTCTACAGAAATTTTAACTCATAGAAGCATAGAATAGCCTTGCTTGGAAGGGACCTTGAAAGATCATCCAGTTCAACCCTTAAATACAGTTAATTTCAGTAGATTGCAAAATTGGAATTGTAATTAAAAGTCTGTCTTTTCGAACATTTTACTTAAAAGTGGGTTTTATATGAAGTAATCTATTTTCTTTCCTACTATAAATGTATGAAATAAGAAAATTACATGAAAATTAGTAAATATGTAAACTGAACTTGGACAGAGTTTCAGCTATGGAATTACAGTTAAACAAAATGCACGGAATGAAAAGACTTTATATTCACTTGGCAAAGTGATTTTTCTGCCAGAACTGATGATGGTTGAATGTCTGTTTGATGGAAAACTGTTGTCACTTGTTTCCATTGTCCTTCTGTAAGTGGCAGCAGTTCCAATCCATAAAGGAGATCTCTAACGTTTGCTCTGAAGAGGACTGAGAACACCATTTGAGCAATCCCTACTCCAGCATTTTCGACCCAAGTTCGCACAGAGTTGAGACATTTTCAAGTTCTTGACTTGAGCATTTCTGGTCAGGCCTTGGGTACAAAGAACAAAAGAGAGAAAACTTTGGTGTTCAGACCTGAACTAAGAAAAATATTTTTAATAAAAATATTTCTTCTGATTTTTTTTTTTTTTTGCCTTCTGAAGTCTTACAGCACAATGAAATCCATAATCTGCTACAATAAATATTGATATCAGAGGCTGATCCTACTATAAAACATGTTGATATGAAAATGCATAAGATTATGTGGTAATATTTCCAAAGGTTGCTATCAAAACAGCAACACATGGACTTCTGGAAATCTTAATTAACCTTTGGTGGTGTTAAAGTCGCTACGTAGTTCAGCCACACTGAGGAGATTATCTGCCAAAGAAGTTGGAAAGCTGATGATTTGAGCACAGGCATGCAATTATTCTCACTGGTAGATTATGTGCTGATGGGATCCAATTATATGCCAACCAAG
The DNA here is from genome assembly GCA_013398015.1 of Oreocharis arfaki. Lineage (NCBI taxonomy): Eukaryota > Metazoa > Chordata > Aves > Passeriformes > Paramythiidae > Oreocharis > Oreocharis arfaki. Next base: position 314,221 of record VZRR01010904.1, on the reverse strand, counting down.
CCTCTCCGAATCATCAAAGAAGAAATGTTAAAAATTCCCTTGGCTCCAAAGCATGATCTCTGCTGCCGTGTGTCAGAGCTGTTCTCTGGCTAATACAGGTCCCTGGAAGACAAGTCTTTCTCATCCTTGCAATATCACCTCTCAGAGCATCCTAGGGGATTAAGCGAAAGTACAGGCCGCTTCTCTGGAGTGCAGGCATTAGTATGCTTGTTACTGTGAAATTATTCCAGTAGCCTGTTTTATTTGAAGATTACCAGACTGTAGGGATGGGATAATCTAGTGTTAGCTAATGACATTGAAATGATGTTTGGTACAAGTCAAGGTTAGGTGGAAGAGAACAGGAGTTAAATGTCCAACACACATGAGAGGAGGATGACTGCTTGTAAAGATGCAGGGGAAAAAGATGAGCTTAATCTGCTGATTCCAAAGTGCAAGCTGGAAACCTTTCTCTTTGCTTCAATGTCTACTGCCTGTCAGCTGTATGACTGCTGCAAGCGAGCGGCTGAGTGCTCAGTCCTGTTAGCTGCCTTGGGTGCATCTTTAGAAGAGGAGCTGAGTCTGGGAGACTCACAGTGTTTAAAATTTTGACCATTTCTTCAAGACTAAATTGAGCCTGTTGAGTTCTTTATTTGTTCAGGGATATTTATCCTTCTCTTTCTGAGGTACTAACAGTCCCTTGCTGCTTCTGATTTTCTGTTGACTTGATAGGATCAAGGCAGGAGAAGGGCAGGCAATTCTCATGTTGGCAAATGAAGAACCATTGCTTCTTCAGGGATTTTTTCTGTGTCTGAGAAGGTAACGTACCATTTCTGCAGGAAACATTTGCGTAATTGTTTCCTTATGTTTCACATAAATACATGACTACTGTTATCTGTCAACACATTAGTAACTGTACCAACAGGTAGGTAAGACTAATGGCTTGGATGCTGAATGAAACAGCCTCAGGTCCTTTTTGTGTTGGGGTGACTGACCTCCCACTTCCATAACCTTCCCTGTGACAAGTGCTACTGTGAATTGTCATGCACAGAATTAGATATTCTCAGTGATTTAAAGGGGTGGGATCTGACCCTCATTAGGTCTTGTTCCACTGCGTGCTCTAGTATTAAAAAAGTATTATTACAAATGAGTGCTACACAGATAAAGCTACAGAATGTTACCATCAATAAAACCAATATATATGTATACTTAAGGTAAAATCAGTTTGCGTGGTTCGACAGAAATAAATCTATTCCACTTCCTCTCAGGAAATTGCTGTCAGGTCCAGCCAGCAGATGAAAATCACTGACTCTTGATATATAAAAGAGAGTGTGTTTCCTTGGTTATCACTCTCACATTTATGATTGCAAACTTATGTTTAAGACATTATTATCAAAATTTGTTAGATTTTATTCTTATAAAGTTTGGAGAACTCCAAGATCAGCATTTTTAAAATTCCTGGGTAGGATTTGCTTGGAGACCTGCACCGAAAAACCACAACCTCCACTCTCTAAGTTACAGTTTTCACCCAGGTACGTGTATGTATACATATATGCCTTTATTATGTACTATATATTTTTTTCTGACTGTTTAAGCATTCAGAAGAATAAAGCATAACAAACATATCAAAGTGGTGAGAAATTTCAGGCTTTGCTTTGAAGAGATCTGAAAGGAATATCAGCAGTATGCACAAAGAAGTTTGAATTGAGTCAAAATTTCATAAAGATGTTTCTAAATCCCTTTCCCTGTCGAAGACTTTGAGTACCCTCCAGATCTGCACTTCTTATTTAAGAATCCTTAGAGAGAATGCAAAGCCCTGTTTGGGGAACAGAAAGGAAATGTCGGTGTCTGGACATATACCCTGTGGAAACCTGTCTTCCTTGCTTGTGACAGTGAAGACAGAGAGAAATATCTCCTGAATGAATTTGGACTACACTGGGATAGAAGTATTTTCTCATACTCTTTTAAATAAAAAATATTGTAAAAATATAAATATAGATATCAGTGAATTTTATAGACCTATGGTGTAGATTGAAATGGATTAGTTCCATATGTACAATGCACATTTGGATAGAACTCAAAGGGGCTTAATTCATTCTTTTTCTAATCCTCTTGATTTAATTAGCATTAGACCATGCATTAATTTATCTAAATATTGTTTACATCTATATCGTAAATTCAGCAGTTGTAGTAAATCTGCATGTTTCCTGTACCATATAAAGTAATAGAAAGACATCAGAAAACTTGTGGTTAAAGCACTTTTATTTCACTGATTAATACTATGAAAAGTAAAAATAAAAATTCAATCATGCTTAAATCCCCAAAATTATGGAAATAACATCTGTTATTTTGCAATCTTGTTTGTGCAGGCAACATGTTTTAATAAAATTCTGATTAAATAAAAATAGATTTTTTAAAGTACACTATCTAAACTTTAGGCTCATCTGTTTATAACAACATCACTTTTGCTGCAGGCATGCAGCAATAAAAGAATAGTATAATCAGATTTTTGGTGTTCTAGACAATCATGATGAAAATCATGCATTGAAATGCAATGGTGTAATTTTTGAATACTTTTATTCCTCCAGAGGTTGAGGGACCTCAGAGGGTGCCATTAAGAAGTCAGGTTCTATCAGGAATTAGCCACATGATGGTTGTTGAGGAATTACAGAGCAACCCAAATGATCGGAGTATTGCAGTGCATTAACTGTTGAACAAGAGATAAATGTTCATCTGCTCCATCTGTTTCCCCAAATGTTCACGTAGCAGGCATTGGGATCCTCATCTTGGTTATTCCGAGGTGCTAAAATAATACAAACAAATTATACAAAGTAAAAGAAAATGCTGCTAAAATTCTGTACCTTAAAAATTAATCTTTGTTCACTACCTATGTTCTTGAAATAGCAATTGTCTTCAGACTGCTGCTGATGATCAGGGAGGTCATACTGGCTCCAGCTCCCCCAAATATTTGTCCTGCTCCTCTCACAGATTCCCCTCTATCCCAAGGTGTTTAAATAATCACTCAGCAGCTCCACACTGAACAGCTCAGTGTTTTTAACCTGTTAGTGGTACATATTTCTATTTTTGAACTTAAACTAGCAATTAACAGTATCTCTTCAGCTGTTTCTCTAGCAGATCAGTTGTCTCTGCAATGGTAGTTGAACCCCCTAGGTGTGGAGCCTCCCCTAGGCACTGCATTCAAAGGAGATGGTAAAAACAATTTCCTTCTGTCAGAGACTTCGCAACATGTTAGCTGCAGTACTACAGGAAGGTGAACTACCCTGATCACTCCATGCGGATTAAAGCAAAATCCTGTTTGCCTCATCAATTTGAATAAAGAGTTTTTACAAATGTGCAGCCCATTACTCCATTAAAATGCTTCCTCAATGTTTTGATTTCATTATGAGATTAAAAAAATTTAAAACCTTTCTTGTTGAATCCAAGCTTTCCTCCAGGCAATCCTTGTCTATCACTAATCACGACTAGTGTTCTTGTTTACTCAATGACAGTTTAAAATAAACTAGCAGTTAAAAATAAGCTGTCACATAATTCCTGCTCCAGAGTAAGAATAACAAAGGTAAAATAATCAGCCCTTTTCATCCTAGGTCCAGGCAGAGGGAATTATTTTTTTTTTAGACCTGCAAAGGTGGGTGGAAGGTCAAGCAGAGTTCTGCTTTTCTGATGGTTTTCGTAGTGGACGATATTTGCCATATGATCCCTTCATGAATCTTCATTGTACAACGAAACTCTGTCAAGAATTTACCATGTGGAACTGAACTTGGAAATGAAGTGTATAAAGCAAAAAAATCATATTCAAAACCTTTCTAAATATATCTTAGGCACCTGCGTATCTAAACTTCTCTGGACTGAGAACTTCATGAACCCTTTTTAGTTTGAGTCTGCAGAAAAATTAAAAAGTGGACTGCCTTTGCTTGATTCAGCACAGCCATGCCTAGATGGGACCTGACAGTACTTCAAAAACTCTAGTGCCGCAGTGTGAATGATAACCCAGAGTGGATCTAGCTCCTAAGGTCTATTTAAGAAGTGAGACGAGAGTTTTACACACTTCCTGCTCTCTTGCTGTCTCAGAGCTCTGATCATCAGATCTTGCCATCCCTTTTTGTCAGGGAGGTCACCGGCAGTCTGGGACTTTCAGTCAGAAAGTGGGCTGGTTCCTACTGTGCTATTGCTCATCACAACCCAGACTGGGGGGTTGCCTGGGGTGGGGGGGGGGTGAGGGGGGGCGGGACAAGGGCTCTGGGCATCCCCTGCATTTGTCTCCATGCTGTTCTGGCCTCCAGGAACTCCCACTGCGAGGACACTTCCTTCAGTCAAGGCCTTCACCTTCTTTTCAGTCCCCAAAGACTCCTGTTTTCCCAACCTAAATATTGTGTGTGGAGAAGCACAGACCATGATCAGTCTCCTTATTGTTAATTTTGGTTCCTGTCTCTTTACCAACTAGAGGATTTGGCATGTGCTGCTTTGGTTCACTACAGGTATTATGAAAGGTAATAGAGGGAGTAGCAGATTTCTGCAAGAAAACTCAGAAGTCCAGTCTCAGACACCATGTCACACCCACCTCCACCCCAATTATCTGCCACCTGTTTGCATTCACAACCTGAGCTACTTTTATCTCTACCTGCATGATCTCTAACTCTGCGTTTGGATGATGTGCATCATGAGAGTAGCGTCACCAGCACTTAGTTCCCAAGAGAACTGAGCTTTCAGTAGCAATCCAGGACTCCAATCACCTATCCATACGGTTTGCTTTCGACTTGGAATCTCTTGACTAGCCCCAGATCCTAATAATCTTGTAGCTGGTTATCTAAAGATAACCAGCTAAACTTCCACCAGATCTTCCTTACTGCATTTTTCCTGTTTTTCTCCACATTCAAATACCATTTATTGATTTTTCCTACAGGCAATATCACAGTTAATGCATTATAGCTTAAGCCTGGAGACTTCTGCTGAATTTTTATCAGTATTATAAGCTTCCAATGAGGTTCCCCTCCGCCTCTGCACCTCAGTTCCATGTTTGCTAAGTTCATATAATACTCTTTTCTCTTAAGCAGTATGCATAGAGGAAGGAATTATAAAGGATGGAAAATATAAGTGTACTTTGGGGTTTCTTTTCAAGCTTTATTGCAATGTTTTGAAGGAATAGTTAGCATATTTTATTGTTAGCCTTTTAGAGGGAGTAACTGAAAACAATGTTAGCAAGTAAACACGTAAGGAAGTGCATGCTTTCTTCAGTGAGGGCTTATAAAGCAGCTTGCAATGCTCGGATCCTCTCTTCCAGCTCCCCAGATATCTTTGTATCTTCACTGTGTTCCAAATACCATCTGCTGCTGCTTATGTGCCTCATCACTGAAATGTAAACTGAAATTCCTCCACGCTGGCACAACAAGTGCACACTGAAGAAATATCTTCTTCTGTTGGAGAAAAATAAAACCAGAACCACATTACCATAGCAGTTATGGGATGTTAAATATTCATGGTGACCTGTGAGGTCCTAGAAGTTCTTTTCTAAGCTTAGTAATGCGATAAACATAGCACCCATTTTTTTTTGCTTTGGCTTAATTCACTGTTACAGCTTCCACAAACTGAGTGGAATAATTCTTAACAGGGGAAATTCAGTGTAATGAACACATTAACTCTGTTTTTCCTAAAGATTAAATACAGTTCCTCTCATGGCCAGGCAGCAGGCTTTATTTGTGGAAAGTTTCTGCACTCTCATGCTGCTGAGAACTTCCTCTCTGCAGCAGATCAGAGGGCCAAACAACTTCTCTCTTTTGGGCTCCAGGCACTTTAAACCTGTGGGGTTCATGAAGCACAAAATGCACAAAGTGCATTTGATGTCAGGCTGACTCTAAGTGCAAGATTTCAGTTCATTCAGCAAACATTTTGGTTGAAGTTAAGTGTTCTGATTTTGATTAAAGTGGCCTAGAAAAGATCTTATGGCGCTTGTGAAATGGCAACTTTGAGTCCAACTGTGCTGTATATCAGCATTGATTAAGTGTAGCTGGGCTCTGAAGTTGGGTTTCTTCTGCTGAAAGAGCATAATTTCTGTGACCAGCTGAGCTAGCTAGAATGGAGAAGTGGTCCAGGACTGGGCTGGGTTACTTCTGCTATCCCTCAGGTGCTGGAACTTGTTGGCGTCTAACTGGCCCAGCATATGTCAAGGAAGCTGTTTACTCACTGGTGCCATAGAACATTTAAAATAAGCCATACAAATTTAAAATAGGATAATGCCAAGTATTAAAAATTAAATATGTGTGGGAAAGTGGGATTTTCTTTTCTTATGTCCTCTTCTTGGGTTCTTGTTCATCATCTTTAAGCTTTTCTCTGAAATTTTATGAGATAAAACTAAATTTTTAATTGTAGCTGGAATGTTCTGGTATTTTAAAACTCTGTATATAAACTCTTGAAAAAGAACAGCAACAAAGCGAAAATCATCAGTGGTAAAACACTTAGCCGATAATACTTTAAGTTCATCTTATTTCTGGATCTACTGGCTTTTGTTTGGATGAAGAATGTGTGACGTGTATAAGTTGATCTGAAAAGTGGTAGCATTTCCCTTTTTGCTTATTCATTTGTAGTAGTGTTTTAACCCAGTTTCACTGAGCACATCCTAAAACTTTCGACTAAGGTGTATTTAGTGGATTGGATTTGGGATAGTACCCTCACATACTTAAGGAATGTTAAACTGATAAAATAATGTCAAGTCTTCTTATTTTACTTCCCATATCTTAATGTGAAATCAGCACTATAACTAGATAATTTGAAAATTTAATAGAACTTTCGTCCTTGAATTAATACAGACAGATCAGAGTGACAGCTCTGAGTCAAGAGATGAAATATAAAAGGGATGGTGTAAACCACATGGAGTCATCGTATAATAGAAATTTTCAGTGTTCTTGTAATAGGGACTGTCTAATAATTACACATTGCCTAGAGAGAATTCATCAGCTTGGTGTAACAAATAATAAAGCACATTATCTTGGTAAGCATATGAATTAAGTTAGAATCTCAAAAAGTACAGAAGTTCAGTAATTCTTCTAGGAAACTCAATCTGCATTAGTAATTTCACCAAAATGAGGGCATGTAATAGGTCTCTTATTGCAGAATAATGGAATTGTCTTTAATAAAAAATAGAGGTTTGATTGTAGAGTGAGATGGCAGACTTTCATTGTTTTGGCTGTAATAAAGACAGATGCATGACATTATGTATTTAAAATGATCATTTTTGCTCACTGAAACAATACACATTATATATTATACACATAGCAGCAGACTGATAGATTGCTGGGAAGACGTAAAGAATGTCAGTTTGCATTAGCACGATAGCATTACTTCAAACGGCCCCTGCCAGTGCAAATGAGATAATATTCCTGGCTCTCAATCTGCTATATTTAAGCTAAGAAAGATCCATTTATTCTTTTACATTCATTAGCCCAATTTCCACTATAGTCAATGGGTCAAATTGCTCTTAAACACAGTTGCCCAACACCATCTATTTCAGTGTAGTGACAGCAGAATTTAGCCTGCTGGCTCGTCTGATGAAGTGACTTTCCTGCCATTTGCAGGCCAGACTTCCTGACATGTCCATTAGACCTGTGGCCATTACAGTTGTACTGTGCTCCATAATTCTTTTGATCAATTAAGGAACAAAAGTACTCCTGAAATTTAATTTGCTGTAACTTTATAGGGTTTTTTTTTAGTATAATGAATCCTGAGTAGTGTAATTATCTTTAGAAGAGGTACTGAATAAAGCTACCAATTTAAAATATTGAACAAAGTATAGATTTGTGGCGAAAACATAGCTTGTGAAAGAATTATTCTATCTATCTCCCTATCTCCCTTGATATCTTATGAAAATGCTGTTTTTCCCTTAGCAGTGTATATTATTATTTTCTTTAAACTACTTATTCATCAAAAAAAAGGACATTACCATTACAAAACATTACACAAAAGAGCCTCACATTAGAAAAAGCTACAAAACCTGCCATAAGAATGGAAATAAATGTGCATACATATCCAATCAATTATTGCTACCAACAGTTGGCCAAAATACAGGTCTTGGTAAAATATAATTAAACTTAAAAAGATTCTAAAGCTATAATGTTGGAGCTTCCCTTCTGATCAGACTTTAAAAATGGATTTGCCAGTCCAAGAAAATTTTATTTTTAAACCATGGTAGTTTTTGGTCAGTGTGTATTGATTTGAAGAGCAAAGTAGTTAAAGGGAAGAAAGGTTATTCTGTGGTTACTGCAGACTGCAGCATTGCTTTTCCTGGATCTCAGTTCTGCTTATTCTATCTATTTGCCACAACATATAGAGAAGTTCTGGATTAATTTGATAATCATATCTGTAAGTAACTCATGTAGGTCTTTATTTGGAAAGAAATCAGATGTCTTGGGATGTGCATAAATAATACTGTTTTTTTTCCGAAGTACTTCAGCCACTAACTTCATCCTTAGGAGCCTAAATATCTCTAAAATGTAGTTCTGAGAAATCAGGCCCCATTAAATTTAAATGATGTGCAGGCTGTATGTGCACTGGTAGTGCTCTCCTGGTATGGAAATAGGAATATTCTAATGCAGATAACTGCTGCAAGAGGAAATTCAGTAGGAACTGTAAAGTGATGCATATTAAGTCAGCATCAGTACATTAAATTACCCTCTGAGTGAAACAAGTTAAATTGGTCAAATTTCAGGTATACTGATCAAGCAGCATTACTTCTGGGAACTCTGCTGATGTAGCGTGTCAGTCACGCTTAATAACTCTTAGTACCCTGCAGTAATTTAACTATCAATAGAAACCAATTCAGAGGACCTGTCCTTAGTTCCTAAATGACTTGTGAAGCGAGACTTCATCTCTGAAGCCATGCAGAAACCTTTGGAAGGCTGTATTTGTGTGCCTAGACACTTGCTTTCAAATATTCTCTTTTCAAAGTTATGAGGGGGTTTTCAGGAAAGGCCCTTTCTTAACCTATGAGTTGTGCCTTACAGATGTTACATTAAGACTGGAGATGCTGTGGTCCAGGTGCCTTTATACATCCAAGGCCAGAGGTCCAAGACCTCTCAGCTGAGAATTAAGAATTGACTTGGAACACAAGTCTCCCATTTTAGCTCATTTACAGACTTTCGGGTAGAAGGTGAGCAGCACCCTATCAAGGCATGAAGGTGTGGTTTACTTTGTTTCTCTTGCTCTTATTCTTGGAGGTGTCTTAGTTGAAAGTCCTTGAGAAGTTGAAATTTGCAGTGCACACAGAGTGCAGGTATCACATTTATCTTAGAAATATTGCTGTAATTTAATAGTGAGGTATCCACAGAGACCAAGAAGAGAAAATTAACTTTGGTGCTTGACTGTCTGTTTCAACTAGGTATTATTTCACCAATTTACATGACAGTCTTAAAGGGCAGAATGGGTTTTTTTCGAAAAAAAACCCAAATGGAATGAACAAGAAGGTCTTGGTGTCCTGCCAAGGTGCAACTGCATGAAACCTTGCTTATAGAGTACTTTGAATTCTTTAAAGAAAAGTGTAATAAAACTGCAGGTTGTTGTTATGAAACATACAGAGACTTCTCCTCTCAAATTTTCCTCTTGAATCGGCCGTGACAATCACATAATTTCCTCCTTGGCTTCCATCCTCTGTTCTTTCTAATACAATTACCTGTTGGCAAAACTGCTTTGCACCCTGGAAAAACAGACTTTGCCCGAAGAGTTACCAAGCACAAAAAGTCCTCATATGTCACAGAGAAGGTTTTACACATTTTTATGGTAATATTTAAAAATTTACATCTTCATGGTAATATTATTCAGACATTTTTTAATTGACCTTGACCTTCTGTCACGTTTTTGTGCATGTTCTACAAGCTTACTAATATGCCTGGCTTTATCTGGATTGTTGATTTCTGAGATAGAAAAGGAAGATGCTGAATTCTCTGCTACTAGCTGCTGGGAGAGTTTAGTACCTAGCTGTGGCTGAGATACTGGGATGTTAGAAATGTTGTATTCTGATTACCTAAATGCAATTTGCTGTATATACACAACTTAATTTTTAAAGCAATTATTGTCTTTATGTACTCCTAAGTGAGCTGGATGCGTTTTCCTTCCTGTCTTTATACTAAACTTCATTCAGTCCTGATGCCATGATGGGAAAAGTGCTTAATTTTCTTAAGAAATATCTAAAGCGCTTTGGTAGCTTGCTTCTTTGTGCTGCGCTGCTGCATGCAGGTACTTATTCTAACCCCTACTGAGTGCTTAGAAGTCGTCTTCGTGCTTAGATACGCCTGTAGCCAGCTGTTGCTCTGTCTCCTGACATTACTACACTGCCCTTCACCTTCCTTTTGCAAGCTTTGCTGCGGAGGCCCGTGTGTGTGGTCTGCTCAGGACCCTTAGCTCAGCTTTGGGCTACAGGCACAGCCACCTGAGAACTGACTGGCAGCTCTGCCTGCACTGAGGGTTGCCAACCCGCCTCCACCACTCCTGAACTTTGAGCATGGCCTGTTCACCTTAGCTGGCCATTTCAGCTGGGGAAAATTTGGCTGCACATTTCTTACAGGTGCTGAAGAACAGCACAGGCTTTACCCCATTTATTATGCAGTTTCACCTTCCTCTTGTTCTCTTGTCACTGAGTTGCAGGTAAGTAAGACAATCACAATTACTGAAAACTCTGTGGTTTGTGCAGCAGTAGATTTTTCTATAATGAGCCGTCATTATGATTTGGGATAAGCTTGTTTTGCTTGAATGGTTTATCAGAGGTTGGGTGTCTGTTAATTGTGTTTTTTTGCTGTTTTTCTGTGTTTTTTTTCCCCTCTCCTTTGTCGATTTTCATTCTCTGTTTTGTTTGGATTCCAAGAGAAATACTTTTTTTTTTTTATTTAATACTTTAATTAAACTACTTTACAGTCTTACTCAAGCATATCACTGTTGGTATTAAATAATAGAAACAAATTGCTAGCTGCTGGACAAAAGCCAGGGGCTGTTTTTAAGGAACCTATGCAGCATTACTCATGCAAATTTGTACCATGAATATACAGAAGGATTTTGACACTCTGAGGAAGAATTTTCTCTACTGTAGATGGTGCAGATGTGGGATTAAGATACCCAGTGGAAAAAGGTGTGTTTTGCATGTAGCACCTGTTGTGTTTTACTTTCTTCAGCAGGGTGACAGAATATAGTCCTGTAGATGTCAGACAATGTGTCTCACTCTCCAGGAAAGAAATGATCCTTCTTCTTAGACTGAACTTTGTGAATCAATTGCCTTTGCCCTGTACCAAGAACGATTTGTAGGGCCTGTTGTGAGGCGACACAGGTTTCCACCAGAGTGTAAGGGAAGACATCATTGGACACGTGTTCACTGCTACAAAGCTGGATCTCCATCAAATACTACAGAGTTCAGTGGCTGTATATCTGTTTTTCTATGTTCAGAATATTTTAACAAATCACTATGCACTTGTTTGTAAGCACAGTTTAATGTCAATGGCAGGAATAAAGCAAAACCAATCACATAATCTGAGGAACTGTGCTGCAAACTGGGTCACTGAAAAGACTCAGGCTGTAAACAGATATTTTGGAGTTGTTATTTGACACTCTGAGCAGTTGCCAAGAGCTTGCCTGGCTGAGCACAACCATCAACATTTGTGCAACTCAAAACTCTTCACGCAGTTGGTTCCCAGGTTTCTCCATTCTTCTAATGACCCATTTGGAGAGTTCCGTGGGACATGCAAGAACTCTTCCAAAGCAAAAGCTCTCTCCCCTTCTCTCTGGTATTTCCTGGGAGATATGTATCTGCAGCTTTTGTTTTGCTTCCCTGTTTTCTCTTTTTTTCCCTAAGATCTATGTAACGTCTGTTGGGTGTATAGTACACAACTGATAAAACATAGCAACACAAACCTGCTGTAACTGACTATGCAAAAATGATGCCTCATTAAATGTCAGCCTGGACCCCTAATTCTGTCCTTGTCCCTGATTTTTGTGGCTTCAGTCAAAACACTTGAGCCAGAATGATAACCTTTACTCACCTGCAGATATGTGCTACTGATTCATGTATTAAGGATCATGATAGTTTCTGTGACTTAAATATGTTTATCAGTTTTACCACGATCTTCTCTTCTTCTAAGCTGGCCAAGTAATGCCCCATGGGCTCGCTATTGTGAAGGTGAAGTACCTAATTAGTGCACTTTGCAAATGTCTGGAGATACGTACTTTTAAAAATTTTTTTAAAATTATGATCTTCCATGACTTATTTTGCTTGATGTCTCACACATTGTGTGGCATGCTAACAGCAAAACTATTCTGTATAGCACAAGCAGTGTACAGTTTAATATACTTAGAGGCACTGTAGTTCTGAGTGGAGGACTGAGGTATGTGATACCACTGATCTAAGCAATCCACAAGAATGTCTGTTATTTCACCTTGGTGCGTGCTTTTATTTTCTTAACAGACCAAAATATTTGTAAAATAAACAGGATTTTAAAAAATAAGAAGCAGGACACTCTGGATTTTACCCGTTTTAATACACTACTCTTTGCTTGAATAATTCAGTGTGACATGAAGCTTCCAGATACGCAACTTGAATTCCAAAACTAGTTCATATGTACGTGATAATGCTAAGTAAGTAACTGAATGTTTTGCATTTTTAAAGCATAATCTCCTAGTAGTGAAGAGGAGAAGAGAAAAAACTTTCTTGATGCACACTGAAAAGGAAACACAAGATAAAATATCTGGATAAGGTCTGTATGTTTGTAGTTATAGATTAGAATTGAATCCATATTTATAGTTGCTATGTTTTCCTTCAGTTTAAGTCAGTTAAATTGGATTAGAGGAGCATCAAAGATGCACTTTGCAGTGATTGGACTCCTGTCTATATTTATCAAAGAAATCTCCTTCAGTGAAAACTTGAGGCACAAAATTGTTATCAATTACTATTTCTTTCTACTGTGCATAAATAATCATAACTTTAAAGTGTGAAACAGGAACACATCGGAACAGAGGAGCTTCTCTGCAGTTTTCAAAGCCTGCAAGCATGCTCATCCTGCCTCTCTGCCACTTCATCACTCCACCTCTGGGCAGACAGGCCAGTGCTGTGCAGCACACAGGGAAGGAGTCACAGATGAGGAGGCAGATATCCAAAGGAGCCCGATTCAGTGATTTCTGCTGTAAGATCTGTCTGGCTGCAAGTGTGCACAGGGCTATTGCATGCCTGTGCTTCCCTGAAGTGGCTTGGTTTGCTGCCTTTTACTTCGTCTAAGCGCAGTTTGAGAATAAGGGAGAGGTTTGTTGTGATTCTCAAGTGCCCAACAATGTGGCAGGAGCTGCTGTTGGGTGCTGTACGTGCTCCCATGAGTTTTGCAGCTGGAGTGCTCTGGGTCAGATGTGCCTCAGCTGCACCGTGCTTGCTGTGCACAACTTTAACAGCAAGTGGAAGCTTGGGCATAGCGTGCTGCCCTGAGTAATATGGAAGTAGTGCTGGAGGTCTTCGCCATCCCTTTTGCTTTGGTTCAAGAAGTTCAGACAAGTGGGATTTCTTAATCCTGTCTGCATGTGTATCTGCCTTATTTCATCTGAACAAGCTTTGACTGTGGATGGAAAAAGGGGCTTCTTCTGAATCACAGACTGAATCAGTCTATGAGTTTCTCAAATAGGACTTCTGAAGAAAAGATTAACATAAGCCCACCTGTCTTATAATGCAAATGGCTTACCAGTTGAACCCTGTAGCTAAATTGCTTTTTCTACAATAACAAGCCATTGGTTTAAGAAAGAAAGAAGGCAGGTAGAAAATAATATCAAATCATGCTGACACTTTAAGCGCTGTGCTTAAAAAAGCACAGAGTAAAAAAAGTGGAAAAGCTGAACGTTTTTTTATCTTACCATTTCTCTTAATTTCTCATGAAGTTCATTTATATGACCTTTAGCCACTTTTACTTGATGATATATGGTGTAGTATTCTTGGGCAGAGAGTAAGTCAGTTAATCTTTCTGTCAGAGGGGTACTCTGGCAATTCATATGGTAGCTGGAATTAGAAACTGGTGAAGCTACAGATGAGACATCATGTTCTGCAGCAAGGAGGCTTATTAATGTTACCCATGCTGGTATTCCAGAATTGACCATCTGGTTCTGTAAATAACAAAATTAATTTACATGTTGACCAACTAGCAGCAGTTTCCATTATGCTAAACACCTGTTATCACTTAAAGCTATTTTACAGAATATGATGCATTAGCTGTATATTATTGGTGCTAAGGAGGAATCCAGAAATATGTCATCCACTTACATGGTTCAGGTGTTGCTTAACCAATCTATTAAATTTGCTGAAGAGTTTATACAAGAAACAATTGTGTCTAGGAGAAATGCAAGAGAACATTGTAAATGATCTTAAAAATTTCTGATTACTCCATTAAAAATACAATCTTCTGTCTGTTGTGTGGGATGTGTGTGAGGATGATTACATGAGGCATGCCCGTCAGTCTTCCTGTTTACTTCAGGCTTTTGTCCAATAATTAAAGATAAATACGTGCAGATATTATTAAATTCTTTTTACTGGTAGGTGAAAAAAATCCAGGGAAAGCTGTTAGAATTTGTAAAACAAATGTCACCAGACCAATCTTGCAATAATCTCTCAGCTGGAGAGGGAGAAAGCTTTAAGTGTTTCAAGAAATGGCTTGTTACTTTCCAGTTCCTAAGGATCTGTGGACTTAAAATATTTTGCATAGCATTCCATGATGGAAAAAAACCTTTCAGATGACAGGAAAAAACTTTTGGATGACTGATTTATGCTTTATTATCTGTTTTGTACAGTAAACTGAAGACTAGAAAACTTCTAGGGAAATAAGCACTTATTATGGACTGAAATTTTGGAAAGGTAGGATGGCCTGCATACTGCCTTAGACTAATTTGCTCTTAGCCAGCTTCATAGCCACAAATAAAATCTTTTTTTGTAGCGCAATGGACTTCATCTCCTAATTTGTTCCAAAATGAGTAATCAGCAATCCTCTTGTCTGAGGTCTAGACAGGAATCCAATATAAAAATGAGAGACAGCAAAATCATCTGTCTAGAAATGAGGCACATGTCTGTCTGCCAGCTAGATTTTGGGTTTTTTTACTCTTTCTGTATCTTTTACTGGCAATTTGCTTTTCATATTTAATTTAAACAGCAACAAAATTTTTCTTTCACTTCAGTACCTTCAGTCTCACTTCAATGCACATGGAAAGCTTGCTATGAACATTCAGGTTCAAGGTGAACTTTATTTGTTTGGGTTTCATGTATCTTGTAGTCTTAGAAGACAGGACAGGACTGTGTATAACAGTTAGATGGGTATAATAAAACCACTTAGTTAATTGAACTAAAAATTTTCATCCCCCAACTCTTGTACAGCTATTCCTTATAATTTACTGTTTTATGAATATCTCTGAGTATTTTCCAGAAGGTTATAATTGTGGCATTGACAAAGCTACAGGGCAGCCACACTTCAAATGATTTTACAAGTTCAAAGGTCTTAGCTAAAACAAACTAATACCTTGCAGGTCAAGATCTGTGTATGAAAGATTCCTTTGAAGTTTGTGATTTTGTCCAGGAAAGAGGACTTAGGGTGACCTGTCCAAAGGCAACAAGGACTTTAGAAATGATTGTTCAGCCAGGAGTATATCCATTTGAGTGACTGCCCAGGAAGATCTTCAGTCCATTTCAAACACAACAAACAGGAACGTGAGCAGAAAGAAGGGATAGCAAAGAAAGAAGTCAAGCATGAAGAGAGGCAAAAAAAAGTTTTCAATTAGTCAAATGCTTAACTGCTCATCCCTCTCTTGAGTACAACAATGATGAGTGAAAGTACAGGGCCTTGGATTTAAATTTGCTCATGTGTGACACTTCTGTCTCTTCAGACATTCACAAAATACTGTTGAAAACTTGTAATAAAAAATAAAATTTAATGTTAATCTATTTAAATTGGCACACCTTTTAGGGTTTGAGGTACTAAAATGTAATGATGATTACTTTATACTAATGGCAGAAAGGTTTTGTTGGAAGGGAATACCTGGAGGTTATCCAGTTCAGTCTTGATGCTGCATGAGCTTCTGCTGACATGGCGTGACCTCATGTAGAACAGTAAAAATGCATTAGAGAGGAATTAAAATAAAATTCAAATGGAATTTCAGAAACTGAGACATACAATTTTTAAACACAAACAAATCATATAATGTGTTTTACAGCCAGTCCAAAATTTATTTTGATTTCAAATCAAAATAAAAAAGGCAAATTATTTTCCTAATGTAAAGAAAATTATCTTATTTTCTAGCAAATTGTAAGACATTCCTTTACTAAATGGACAAAATTCTCCAGGAGCAAGCCCTTAATTCTTTTAGGTGAAGGATCTGGCAATTATTCTTGTAAACATTGAAACAAAACAGGAGTGTGGGAAGTCCACTATGGACAGAACTATTATTTCCCATTCACCCTAATGAACAGAGAGGAAGAGACTCCCCTGGGGTGTGATCCAGGTAGGAGGTGGCCGTATTCTCCTATTGAAGGGACACCTCACTGACTTTAGAAGTAGGCATTTTGAACAAGCAATAAAGGCTTACATGTTTAATAAAATGGAATGGGAAGGATGTGTGTCCTGAAAGTGCCTTTTCCTTTCTTAGAAGTTTAGAGGGAGCTTGAGATGGTCAGCTCAGATAAAAATATCTACGTTTGGTTGAAAGAAACCCATCCTAGGAGTGAAGAAATGTTGACAACCAGCTGAAGGATAAAAACCAGCTATTACTTTACAGTAGTGGAAATAGTGTATGTACATTGACTGCTGACATTGCACTGCCTTGTGTGGCTTAGACCACAATATCTGATCTTTTGTCTATGAAAGCCTGTACAAACAAAAAGAAGAATCTACAAGATGTCTTGAAGAGGGAGATTGCACTAAGTAAACTAATTCATCTTTTTTCTGTGTGCTTTTGAAATTAAATATATGGACAATGACAACAAAATTTACTGTGCTCTACATCTGTCATAATTATTCCTCAAGGGCAGTGTCTATACAGACAAATGAAATAAAAAATGTAGACAAGTTGCATCTCTGAAGGTTTAAAACAGTCTTTCTGCCTCACTGGGTCTTTTATTTTTTTATATGTTGCTTTCATTTTTTTTTAGAGTAGGAGCCAGTGACACAGGATTTTTTTTTTTTTTTGAGGCATTGCTCATTAATTAGCCACATTCACTCTTCTTGAACTGGACCAGAGGTAAGTGAAAGTATCATCATCTTCTCCTGGCACTTTGGATTGATTTGAGAGTAAGACATTTGCCCTGAGGGAGAGAGGCATTGCTCTGCACAGAGCCGAACAAATGTTTTTTAATTAATCATTTATTCAGCTTATGCATTTCTTTGTTGGAGTGTAACAGAACACCCCTGGGAAGTTCACTGAGACAAGAGGCTGAACTTGGGACCTTGAATCTGAAACCAGGAGTGTCTACTGCCAAAAACCTTGTCTTTGTCTAACAAAGCTACTTTGGCATCATAACCCCAAGATGGGGTCTCTCCACTCTAGAGAGTGTTGTTTCCCTGGGTATCAATCAATCACTGTTTAACTGACTGCCTGACACCCAGCCAAATCCAATCTTTTATTAAGTAATTATTTTTATTAAATTACACAGAGCCCATTTAGGTGACCTAAATTATGATAATGCTAATAGTATACCATGTTTAACAGAAGATATACAAGATGCAGATTTTCCCTGCCAGGTTTCCAATCCAATTCCCTGCTGGGGTTACCGGATTGGTGCGACAGACCAGAAACTGTAATTTCTAGCCTCTGTCCCTCTTGAAGCAGCTTGTATTTGTGTCATGGGAGCCCAAAATTTGCTGGATTCAACTCAGAAGAATAGGACAATCTTGGGTGGTGATCAGTTTTAAGGTAAGGGCATTCCCCTTTTCTCCTATGACTTGTCAATTCTTTGATCTACCTTGCTTGGATGTCACTGGGGTTTTTAAGAGAAAGACAAACTACACCAGGCAAGGTCAAAAACTAGCTCAGCCTGATGCCTTTGACAGGGAGGGTAGCAAATACCTGGGGAGAGGACATGAGGAGAGGAACAACCATCAAGTGGTGCTTCTCTTCCCTGTAGGAGCTTGAAGGTTTGGCAGAATTCCCAGGCAAGGAACTGCCCACAGGCTGAATCCATTCAGACTGATCAAAGTTCAATCAAAAGTTAATTATGGCTTTTGGCATCTTGTGCTGACATCAGTGAAGCAGCAGAGATTTCTGGGAGGTTTGGTGTGGTGGTTTTGCATACTTGTATAATTATAGCACTAGGTGACTGCTTGTTTGCCAGGAGCTTCATGAGCAAGGTCACTCCATGACAACGGGACAAGTTCTGTAGTTCATTTGCAGACGAGGGACTTTCTCGACCATCTTATCTATAAGGACTCATTGCCAGAATAATTTCAGAGGGGCATTCTTCTCCTGGAAACATGTGCATGCATTACATTTTAAACATTTATGGAGGGTGACAGAGGAGGTTTTTTCAGCCCAACCCGACACATTGAGCAACGTTATTTGTTTCTGCTGCCACACTGGACAAGCAGTAACTCTGCTTCCTGTGGGGCAGCTGGTGTTTATGGGTGCCATGATTTCTGAGAACAGTCACTCCAGTCACATTCATTTAAACTGTTCACTGAAGATAAACTCAAAATGATGAGAAGTGCCATTAGAAAATTATTAATTCACAATTTTTATACCAACTTTGCCTCTATCCCAGACTGAACAAATTGTAGCAGCCTTAGAGGTGTAGGGTATATGTAATCAATATCAGGGTCTTGTTATAACTATAAAAAGTCAGCCACCACCCCCAAGTACTGGTGTTGTGAGGTGTTAGGGGGTCCTGCAAAACACTGGATAGTACAAACTGCTGGCAGACAATGCTCTATGCTGATCAACCAGATAGCAGCTGCCAGTCAGCTGAACTTAAAACAGTTAAAAGCAGCTTCCTTCTCCTGCTTCTCCCTAGTACACTATGGCAGTAGTACCTATAATTTCTCTCTCTGAATGAATTGTTTGCTATCCCAGAGATCTAAAGCCAGATTAACTGTTTTATGGGCAGTAGCAAAAAACTATTCTGTTTGGATTTTTGCTTGGTGCACACTGCTTGACAACACGATCTTTGTCAGCTAGTGCTTTTGTGGGAAAGGTAGGATTTTTCAAAGGCAGTGAAGTGATTTAGGAGTGCAGATGCTAATGGATCTGTTCATTTTTTCCTTCCAAGTAACACAGGGCTAGTATCATAAATGTATTGGTTTACCCCTCTGGAGTCTCCTAAATGCCTGAGATTTGGCTGCAGAGTGTGAAGACAGTAAAAAAAAAATCCTAGGAGGTCAAAGAAACTCAGCAGAGAGGTTGTTATGGATACACAAAATCCTTTGCACATCTCTCTGGGTAGACCTGCTCTGTTACAATCCTCTTAACAGTGAGGGTATCATGCAAAAGAGTAGCAGAGAGAAGTGTACAGGGACCATGTCCCTCTCCATGCTCTATGTCTGCAAAGCCAGGGACCCAATTAAAAAATCCCCTCCAATGTTTATTTTGCAGCAGGGACTGGGAAAAATGCTTTCTATCTCTGGCAAGATCCCACAGGTCTTTTTGATACTTTTCCAGGGAAGCTTGAGCCCATGAAGGTCTCCTCTGGAGCTATTATTTTCCCCAAACGAGGAGGTATCAAGGACTTTGACTTTATTCTACCGTGCTGGGGACTTGCTATTGTTACAGATGCTGTCCTGACCCCATGAACATTTTTGGTGCCCTGGAGGTGTCAATGTCAAAGATTTTGGTACCAATATGCCTTCTCTGTGTTTAATTTTATATTTTTAGTCAGTTTTTTGTGTGTGTAAGGTTCAGCAACATCAGTTATTCTTATGGCTTTATTTAAAGCAAGCTACCAGCATTGAAAACCACCTCTGGAACTGGGATCCTCTTCCTGCCTTGACCTGAGTGATTTTTCCTGAAGAATGTAGTCAAAATGTTATAAAATGCTTCAGAAATCCTGTGAGCCCCTGAGGCAGAGCAATAGCTCTAGAAAATGTGTTTAACTGAGAACATTCAAAATGGCTTAAATGTCTTAGTAGAAAATGTCCTGAGCTTCTGTTTTGTAAATGTACTAGTTCAGACGTATGGTAATAAATATTAATTTTATTTTGACATTCGAAAGAGACATTTGAATGCTGCCTATGTGCACTGCAGAATGATTAAAAATTATTGTGGTGTGTGAAATTTATGTTTTAGCTACTATGATTACATCCTTCTAAAAATGTTCAAGCCTGTAATCTTTTAAAATTGTTTTTGCAGTAAAGAGATTAAAATTCAGTGAAGCACTTCATATATTTTTAAACAATCATGTTAATTTGAAAGTGACTCAAATAACATTCATTCTATTTTAAATATAAGTCATAATGATCCACATTCAAATTCTTTGTTTCCAATAAAAGTAACCATGTCCACAAAGAACTCAGGAGAAAAAGTTTTCTTGTACCATGAGCCACTACAGACACCAGCTGGCTGGGTATACAGCAGACATAGTAGAAAGACTAAATGTATTTCCACTCCAAATCAATGCTTTATTTCAGAATACAGGATAGGTTTCCATCCACCTTTGCCTCCTCCCACACCTCTACTCTCAGTCTGCGTACCTGTCCTGGAATTTCCCTGGTGTGGCAGTGGAGTCAGAGTCAGGAAGATTTGCTGCAGGCTGGGATTAGACAGTGACTGAAAACTTGTATGGGCACAGTTCTGCTGCATTTACTTTACAGATAAGGATCTTACCTTCTTGCTGAGGGTCAAATTCAGATTGGAGTGGAATGAGAACAAAGTTGGTGTGCTTCTGAATGGAAGAAAAAAACAGATTAAATGGATACTCAAATCTTTAGAAATGCATAGCATTCTTGCTGATTAATCTGAGTCAGTCTGTGCTGTGTCCTCATATTTGGTGATTCCCTTTCTTTGTCAGTTCTGGATTTCTCTCATTTGAAGGTTAAAAGGTGTTTATAGGTCCTCTGGATAATAATCTACCCTTGTGTTAGATGGATTGCAGTGAGATACTGGTCTTGAAGCTGTGTTCTTTTGTCTTCTGGTGGAACTACCATGTCTTCTTCTCCATTATCCAGCATTGACTTTCACCCTTAGTGTGTTCTGGGCTTTCCAAGACCTTTTCAGATTCAGTGTGTGCATGTTGTTTCAGTGGCAAGCACAGACTTGACAAGACTCCCTGGATGGACCTCAGTTCTGACTCACTACCAGCCTCATCCAGGACACTCAACCCAGCCTTCACCTTTGCTGTCCTGACCCTGTGCAGGTGCTGGGTGCTGTGCCCAAATGGGGGGAGGGGAGGGGTTCTGCCGTACCTGTGAGAGGTCCACCACCTTGTATTCTGGCTCATTTCTCCAGATCTAGTTAATCTCTTCCCTGATGGTGTAGATAAAGCAGCTCTGTCTATGCCCACAGAAGAGAAGGGATGCAAAGCTGCAGTTTCCTAATGGCAATAGTGAAACTAATTGAAAGAGAAGGTTGTTTCACTGAAGAACCTGAAACTGTGTGTTGGCTCATGCTGCTGTGTGTCGAGTGCAGGGTCTTCACTGGAAAATATCTGTAGAAGAGAACTTTCTGTAGAACACATTTTGACAAACTATGACTTGTCCATTAGAAGTAACTAAAATTAGAGAAAATATTAAAGATTCAAGGTAGAAATGATATCTAGAGTTTTTGATTGTATAATGTGGATGAAAGCACTCTCCTTTCCTCTGATACCCTAAAGGTGCTTGGTATTGCAGAGTGTCCTCACAAAAAGGAGGTGAATCCCAGATGATGTTTTCAGGCCATCTGTATTTGGTGAGATGCTTTTAACAGGCAGATTCTCCCCTTTTCTTCCATCTGACCTTAAGGGAAAAAATGCATTAAGGAAGGATAGTTCTGAGAATGTGAGTGTACCTTGCATTGAAAGACAAAGTTCCTTCTTCACTTGACTTTAAACTCCAGTAATGACAGTTAACTCTTGAAGTAATGCCATAAAGAGAGTGTCAAATCTCTATTAAAATGGAGTTTATCTTTATTACTCTCTTGAGTTAGATAACATAGTTTACAACTATTCTTTTTCTGCGTACATTGTAGACATACCCCAAATCATAAAACAACTCCCTGCGGGAATTTGGAAAACACCTGTGAAACAGTGTTTTCCATTCCTACTAGGTAGAGTAAAACTGTGAGAAAAAAACCATGTCTCACTAAGAAAATATTGCTTACTTGCCAAAACAAGAACAGGAAAGTGCAGAAAACTCACAAGGTGCTGCTGGTTGGCATAGGGGAAAATAGTATCAAGGTCAAGACCATGCCGTTGTTGAAGTAACATCAGAAGCATTAAAAAAAAAGTAGATCAGTCACACTGCCCAAATCTACGAACAGGTGCAGGTACCTAACACTGATCTGACTACATTATGCTGTGACTTGTCCTCTGCCACAGGATAGGGAAAAGTGAACCAAAGTGAATGTAAAATTTTTTACTTCTGAAATATGTATTACATTCAGCATCCAGTTTTTGCTTGTGAAAAAAGGACTATAACAAGAAGAGAACGGATTGATGGGTCGAACTTTTTACGGAAGAAAACCTGAAACAAAATTGCCACTAATGGCATTGTCACACCCCAAAAGTCTTGAATTTTAGTTTGCAGATTGATTCTGGAGTGCTATATTTCTGTAATGTTCTGTAGTCATTACTGATGTTGGCAGAAAGTCCCTTTTGGAACATGGAGTGCTCTCATGTGAAGTGTTTATATGTAAACTGGCCAATCTAATTAAGATTTTTTTTGTGAAATAATAGAGATGAGAAATAGAGGTAAACTTTCAGCTTAAAGCTGGATTTCAAGAGCTTCTGCTCCTCTCTTCCGTTGAGAGCAATCAAGTAACTTTTGTGGGAACCATAACTTCTGCTCCATAGAATCACTTTTGATTATCCCTGGTACAAACTACATTGACACGAGTCACAGGAACCGTTACCCACATTCTGAGATGTCCACAATACTGTATACACAAAAGGTGTGACAAAAAGAAGACAATATGGCCATATGGAAGTTCTGTTTGATATGGTAAGAAGTGTTTGCTGTGACAGAGCTCTAGCTCAAAATGATGTTTGTTCCTTTTCCCACCGGCTTCTTTCTGACATGATCCGAAAATTCAGATCCTGACCTCTCATTGAGTCCCTTGATTTGTCATTCTTTAGTCAATGGGAGCCTGTAACATGGGTGACCATTCTGGAGAACTGCCCAAGAGAACCTCTGTGCCTTGGTGCCCTGATGGAGGAGAAAAACCTGACCCAAATGAGGATACACCAGGCTAAATCCCATCAAATCACTGACCTTTCTGCTGAAAATCTTAAGGAGATTGCCTTCTATGCTGATGTTATTTGTGTTGTGAACATACTCCCTGGATTTGGAAAATAAAACCAAAGTAATTGGATTTTGAGAATGAACTCATTTTCATTCGGTTGTTAGAGGAGTCTCAACACAACTTTCAGGCCTCTTGTGGCTTGGGCAGAACCTGAACTTACGTTCTTGAAATGAAAACTCTGTATGCCATTGCTTATTCCCTGAGCCATACCAGGTTGCTAATACATTATCCCTGATGTTTTTGGGGGTTTTTTTTGAACAATATTTAGGCAAAAGGAAGATGCATTTCTGCAACTGTGTTGGCAAAATAACACTGACAGAAGATAATGTCATGGTTGATGTCTTTCTATAGAAGTATTTATAGACTATGCCTATATAAATCTGTATAAATGCAGTTTGAATAAATTTTTCTCAGTCTGTAGCCTGGAGTCCTTCAACAGTCTGCTGAAAATTTACTGACTGAATTTTGCTGGATCTATTTTTAGTTTCCATCTGTTATAATGCTTTTAAAAGTTAAAAGAACTTGACCCTTACTGTGAGTAAAAAGTTGTTGTGGTTATGGTTAAGGGTATTAGTCAGAAACAGGAATGAAGATGCTCTCTGTACTGCTAGTGGTAGCTCCCTAAACAAAACCTTAAAACTCTGGTTCACATTATGAAACAAATCTGGAACTTGTGGATATTAGCAGAAAATAGTATGATAACTGAAATCAGTTACTGTAAAAGGACTGACTGAAATGGAACATGACTGCAGCTGAAAAGAGGAACATGAGTACTTCTCACATCCATTTTCCATCTGTTTTATCCAAGCAGAGATTACTACTTTTTGCAGTATCAAGCAAAGACCTGGTCTTTGAAAGCACACACTGAAAAAAGAATAATAGATAGAAAATTTCCATTTTCCTGAATATGATGTGCTTATTCATGTGAGCTGTTCCACACTGGGTAAGGGTGTGTAAGAGAAACTCTCCATGCTATGCAAATACCCTGTCATCTTGAAGATTAAGGTCACTAAATAGAAAGCAGAAGGTTACTTACAGCAGAAAGACTTTCTACAAAGGTTCATGGCTCACAAGAGGGAACTACTGATTGTCTGAAAGGCCTGAAGAAGCATTAAACATTAGAGAGGTCCCTCCCAGTGGCATACTTAACAAAGAGCTATCCTTCCTTCTTTGTGACATGTGACATTACTTTTTTTATCCACCATAACTGCTCTTTGATGAAAAGGAGAATGGTGACAATACAGCCCATAAACCTGACTGCTTTTCCAACTGCTGTTCATGGGAAACTGTATGTGTTTGGGGAAAATTGGGGGCCTAAAGTTTTGAAGGCATAATACCCAGAAGCAAAATTCTCTCCCGGAAGTTCTGGATATGCTCCCGAATATGTCTACATAGTAATGGTGTAACAGCAGAGAGGTAATTTAGCTCCTGTTATGAAAAATTTTTATTTTGTTGTGAGTAGGAAAACATATGTATCATATTTTTTGAAAGGGGACTTAAAGCTGCCACCCACCTATTCACTTTAAACATCACAAATGCACTGTATTAAAGCAGAAAACACTATTGCCCTGTATTCCCATTTAACATCAGCACTAGCATCTATGTTTTTAAAAAATGCAATCGACTTTCTTGTTCCTGAACCTTCTCTCATGTGTTTGTTCTTCAGTCCTATCTACTTTCCCCTTGTATATTGAAGCAAGTATATTTTGGGGACAAGATGTCACTTTCAATGCCTTGGTCTGATTCTGAAGTAACGTTAATTGTCAGGAATTAGATTATTTTAACAAGAAACTTAATTTTTTTTAACACTTCTTATGAAGGTTTTGTGGGAAGACAGTGTGAAGAAAATCAGCTATTTTCGCAATTGATTGAGAAATCAGTTTTAAAAGGTTCAGTTCTGCACATTCAGTTGACATGTTTTTCCAGCAGAGGGCAAGAAAGTACAACAGATGGAAATGGTGCTGCTTTTCCAAACAGCCACAGCGGAAATGTTAAGCAGTACAGCCTAAGGATGGAACGTGAAAGGTAATAACCGTCCCCCTTTTAGGGCATAATGGCTTTTCAACAGCCCTTTACTCTTCGAAGATAGTCATAGAAAGACAAGATGGAAAAGGAGCAGAGGAGACCACCAGGGCTGCCAACTGGTTCGTGCAGCTTTGTCAGCACAAGTTCCTCCAGCTGAGCTCCGATTTCTGGGGGGTGTGAGGGAAAGTGGCGCACTGTACCTCTCCTAAGCAGGCTGCAGTGACACACAGTTCCTCACTCGATGTTCAGTTTGCGGGATGAGGAGGCACACAGCTGCCTGTCTGATGTGGGGCTCCCATCCTTTGCAGCTGTTACAGTGGTTGAGTTAAGGCTGTAAAGCAGGGTTTGCTCCTTCTTCAAGGGGCAGACAAAACTATTTGACATCAGATTTTAGAAGCTTGAGCTGATGCTCAGGAATAAACATCTGGGATTTTGCATCCAAACATGAATAAAGTGTGCTTATTGCTATATATTATTGTGGTGAGCACATGTGTGTTATAGGTGCACATGTGGAAATGAAAACTTCGAGCTTTTTCATGGAATCAGTTTGCAGAATACCCAATTTAAGACCGCAGACATCATTTCTTATGCCTCACTATGTATTTACCAAGGCATTTCTCAAATTTCTTCAAATCATTGCAGCAACTTTAAAAATGCTGTACAGTCGCTCTTTCAACTAGAAGAACTTCAAGTCTCTTGGTGCAAACCTTCTGTTAAGGTCCAAACTTAGTTTGCCATGCAGTTGTTTGCTGTCAGTGGTTCCTTATGAGTGAAAAGCGTCTGATTTGCGCAAAAGTTGCAGGTACCTTTTCTTTGGGTTTTGCTAATTTCTTTGTAGTAAAATATATAACTCATAAATAGGCAAGATCATACTCTTATTTTGCTGTCACTGATAGGGCAAATAATTTCATTTCCTATGATAATGGAAGCAGGATTCTGAGGAAAAGAATAAGCTTTGGTTACCACAGTTGATCAGGCTGCACTCAGTACAGCCTGAACGTCTTAGAAAAATGAAAGTGATTCAAATGGTATAAAAACTTTAAAATGTGAAAATAATAATAATAATAATAACCCAAACATCACACTGGTTGAATACCAAAATTAAGAATACATTAATAAAACCATGCTATTTTAATAATAGCTATCTGTTTAAAGTGTAACCAATTATTTTGGACCAATGAAGTACTTCTCTAGGAGGAAGCCTTATATCAGTTTTCTTAAAGGCAATTTTGCCTTTCTGTGTGGTTGTTAGTTATGACTATACTGCAAGTCTAACATTTTCTCATTGCTTAAGTTTCTAGAAACAGGTTCTGTTTACACAGCAGAAATACAGAATTCACAATAAAATTTACATAACAGTATGAATAACTTCATAGCTCTGGTCAACATGAAATCTACATAATGGTCACCATTGGATGGTTCTCTTTTTCTTTTCACATGAAAAAGATCAACATCTGTACTCTGAGGTTTTTTTTTCTGGTTGTGGTGTTTTCTTTGTTGGTTTATTTTGGGGGATGGGTTGTTTTTGTTTTTTGTTTTAATTTTCTGTTTGGTTTTTTTTTGTTTGTTTCTTGCCTTTTTTTTTTTTTTTTTTTTTTTTTTTTTTTTTTTTTTTTTTTTGTCACATGCTGTCTCAAGTATTTTTGATTTGTTTCTCCTAGTAAGATTTATTCAATTTTTTTTTAGTATATGAAGGGATGTCAATATATTGCAATGGGGTTACGGACAGAAAAAGTATCCTACAAAATGTTACCCTTAGACTATCTAGGGTTTGTTTCTTATGCTGTTTTTTTTTCCAAATCAGTGTAGATTGGATTATATACATATATATATATATATACTCATACACAGATTTTTGAATGTCACATATTATTTTTTAACCAACCTCTTATAAGAGCGATTTTTCATACAGAAATCCATTGACCTGCAGAGATCCTTCCCTGATGTACAATAAATCAGACATTTCACATATTCCTGATAAAAAGGACACAATTCTTACTTTGGAAATGCTCAGGGCTGACAGTAGTGGCCTCAGTGACCGGTACTGAGCAGAAAAGTCAACTGACTTTGCCATCAGTCACCCGTAAATGATCAGAAATGGAAACTCTGCTCTTTCTAACCTCAACATTGGTCTTTCCACAAGGTCAGGTGGGGTGGATCATAGGAAGAGGAGCTGCCAGCCAGGAAAGCATCCTGCAATGATAATTTGAGACCCTGAAAATAAATGTACAAACCTTCGGCATCTCTTTAATAACTCTGGCAGAGGAGTCTCAGCAGCACCTCCCACTAACAGCAGAGGTATTTGTGCTTTATGTGCTGAAATTAGTATGAGATGAAGTGTGCCTGAAAGTGACTGTTGTCGCTTCTGACCATAGGCAACACCATCACCCTCAAACCTGGTTTCCTGCTTCAGACCTCTGCATCTGGTCAAACGAGCCCCACTCTAGGCGTCTTAATAGGACAGACTGTGTCAGGGAATCTGCTATATAATCCTTTATATTGTGCTTATAGCAGTAGTCTTAGAAATGTTTTGGTCCTTCTGTTTTTGTGCTAGAAAACTCTTATACAGCATTCCTTAGTTTTTGCTACTTAGCCTAAGTTTAATTTCTGAAAATGTGTTCTAAGTAAATGTTTACGGAAACTCATGTGAAGTCTGGTTTCTGGAGCACTTACAATGAGAAAGTTTATAAAATGTATACCTGTGAACAGTCACAGCAAACTGAAATCAGTTTATTTTTCTTAAAATGCAACTAAAACTCTTTAAGGATTCAATCGGTTTAAAAGAGACTACAACTTCTCCCCCATCGTGTCTTGCAATTCTGTTCTCCTTTCTGCTGTAAGCACCTACTTTTCAGATTACTTTGCAAAAATCCAGATTACTTTGTTAAAGTATCAAAACTGTGTCTTTTTTCGGCCAAAATTCTTATTTTTTTTCCCCTGATTGCCAATAACAAAATTAATTTGAAGTGGGATGCTTTCTGTCAAAATGATGCTTTTGATACAAAGAAAATTGATGTGTTTTTAAAAAATTATTTTGTTTGAAAATGTGGAACTGAATGTCTGTGTACTTGTCCCAGATTGTCCTAAGTGATAATGAAAACTGTTGAAGAAATCAATGGCAGAAGTTGTAATGCTAATATATTTACACTATACTAGTAATTAGAACAGTTTTCAGAGGATAGTTGATATCTAGTTATGCAGTCAAATTGTGGTGTCATTGAACACTGCATAAAGCTAGAATAATGTCAATGATTTTATTTCATTTAATTTCCAGATTGAAATTAAAGATGCAGTTCAGTTTACAGAGCAGCAAAGATGGTCTTGAATGTCTGATTCTTGAAATGCTATGGAATGAAGGACAGATACCCCTAACCCAGCCAAATGTTTGTTTTAAAAAAGCAATTACCTGCCTTGCATTTATAACCAGTAGTGAAGAACAATTTTGTCTTTGATAACCATTGTAGCCTAATGCTTTTAAAAGGCATTTGAGTGAATGGTAGTTGTCTTGCCATTTTCTGATCCATCAATATCTGGTTTGTCACTTGTGGTGTTACTCTGTTCATGTTGCTTTTATTTGCAGTTCTCATCAGAAATGGAGAATGGGGCATACAGCACTTTTTTTTCCCCTGTAACATTCATGATAGTGTCTACCATATGTTCTCCCTACATTTTCTGTAAATACACTATGAGAGCATATGTATGTTATTTCCTAACTCTCTTATGCCAACACTTGTCTGAGATGTCTGTAAGGATGCTATGTCTTATGACAGTATAACAATCCTCTGAATGCAATTAAAAATATTTTGAGTGTTTTGGGGTGTTTTAAACACTAATTCATGTGCTATTTAAAACTTCTCCCCAGGGTTCTGTTTGTGTCTTGAAAATTTGTCTAACATTAAAGTGTGTACAGATCACATGTCATCGTTTAGCTGATGTTCAAGTGTCCAGCATGCATGAACTTTGGAGAAGTCTGTCATCAAACTTGAAGTGAGATACTAGTATTGTGACTAGGTCGTTGTAGTGGATGTGTAAATGTAATCTTACACTTTTGCTCCTGAGAATATAATTTTAGATGGGATACTGAGAACCTGTTCAAACATTTATCACATTTATCTTATTTTGACTATATTTTCATGAAAGGGTGAAGAATTCAAGCAAATGCCTCATACCAAAATATCCTTCAGTGAATTCTGTGCACTCACTTTCTCTGCACCTCCTTTGAGTCCCTCAGTGTTTGTGATCATCTAATTAAAATGGAAAAAAAAATGAAATATTAACGTTTTCAAACATTGATACAAACATTCAAAAAGTTTGTATGGATATCAGCAACAGTCACAGAGCAACACATTCAATTCCCACATTTGGGACTGTAGATGAACACCTCGAACCCGAGCCCATTCATTTATGGATATAAGCTTGGTGAAGTCAGCAACATTCCACAAATTAGGAAGATTTCCCTTCTAGTGGTTTGCAAGCAGCAAAATGGCCATGAACACTTAAATACTGAAGGCTGACTTTTTCCATGTGTTAGAAGGGTGTACACCGACAAGAAGTTGCATGTTTTTAAGAAGACTTGATTGACACATTCATGTCTTGGGAACCCAATGTGTGGCCCGAGTTCTTCAGGCTGTGAACCTGCACAGGCAAACAGGTGTGTGGAAGGGATGAGCCATGTGATGTTGGTGGTCCTTCCCCTAGTGCTTCAAGTTTTAGACTGTGGACAGGACAGGTGTCTCAAACAGAGTCTGGTACCGTGCAGTGCTGTTAGAAGCCAAGAGTAACTGACAGATTTGTGTCAACAACCTTTTGTAATGCCTCTTTAGAAAGGATATCCTAATTGTTTCTCTTTGATGCTCTTTTCTATCAAGGTTTGCCTTTGTGGATGTTTGTAGTGGCAAGGGTAATTCCCTATTTATGGTATGCAGAATTCATTAACATTAGTTTCTGTACTGTGTTTTTTAATCACCAGCAACATGTGTTACTGGGTACAAATTTGCATCTGTTATGCCTATCATTCTGATGAAGGTGAGTGACTAAGGCATTTTTAAAGCAAGTCAAAGCAATATCAGCGTAAAAGTGATGAAATCAGTCTTTAATAACTGTGTGCCACACCCGCAGACACATTCCTCTGGACACAAGACTGGGTTACCGGGTAGCCTTTACTGGCCTTTTCAGTCTGTTTCATATTTGGCTAATACATAGGAGTTTTGGTTGGCAATGTATCTGGGCTATAAATGGAGAGGAACAGGAGTAGGTCTCTAGGCAGCTTTGACCATTTGCATCTGAGAAAACTCTTGGAGCCATTATTCTTCTCCAATCTGAGCAAAATTATATTATTTTGTGATAAAAAGTATTTTAGAAAAAGAATTTTTTGTGGTTTTTTTTTTTTTCTGTGAGTGTTTGTAGCCTCTGGTTTGCCAGTAGCTTGACATGAAAACACGGCGGATGTCGCAAATGTCTGCTTTAAGTTCTTTGTCATTTTGACAGACTCATAGAATAATTTAGGTTGGAAAGGCCATTATAAAGTAAATTAGTCTAACCACCTGGTGAAAATAGGACTGATTTTGGAGTCAGACCAGGCTGCTCAAGGCTTTAGTCTTCATTTTCTGGCAAAAATGAAATATTTCTAAGGATGACATCGCACAGCATCTTTGTGCAACTTGGTTGAGTGCTTGATTGCTCTCAGAGGGTGAATTTTTTTCTAGTACCTCGTAAGAATATTGGGGCTGCAGCTTGTGCCCTGCTGCCCCTCTGCTTGTAAGAGGAAAAGGTGTAATTTTGATCTCAAGTTTAGGTAACTAAGTCTGTGAGCTACTTGTGCAGGTGGTCTCTCCAGCGTCTTCCTAGAGAGAGGCTCCTGTTCTGAACTGTTCCTTGGAAGAACCTGCTTGGTGTAAAGGAGGTCTGAGCACTATTTAACTCACATGGTGAAAACATGTGCCTAAACATGGACGGTTGATGAACTCAGTTTCATGCCATGTTGAAATGAAAAAGTTTATCAAAGTGTATTCATATTTTATTTTTTAAAAATAGTGTGATGGTTCACTGGGTACAGTTCCAAGGCTTTATAGAATCTGGTTTACAACTTCAAATCAGAAATATTTTGAGCTTATTTCTGGCAGACTTGGAGTGTCTAGTAAAAGTGCACTGGACTACCCTATTTATAAGTTTTGTTTTATGGGATCATTTTTTTCCCCTACTTTTTTTGGATTGGGGAGCAATATTTTTATATTTTCCATTAAGTTTTTTAACTTAAGCTAAGCCTGGAAATTTTACAAATAAAATAAAGTGTATTAAAAAACCCCTTGTTTTAAAGAAATCAAACTAGATTGTATTTGAAAAAGAGAAGGCTTATACTATAAAAGGCTCTATGTATCAAAACACTATTTAGAGTCCAAAGTATACAGAAGAAAAGGTGTTTTAAGTGAGCATTTAATGAATAATAAGCTGCTGAAGCACTAGTTATTGCTGGCATTGGCTGGAAGGAAATGAAAAATAAGTGCTAAAGGCAGAAAGATATCTCTTTTATGATCAACAGTGTTTTGAGAAAAAGCTAAAATCTGAACCCTTGATTGTAAAACATTATATAGCAACATGAGGCTTTAGAGGGCCTTTCTAGTTCAATTAATGCCTACAGATTTCAGAAAGATGGAAAAACAAATTATGTCTTATAACTGTCAGCCTGTACAGTAAACATTTCAAAGCTTATTCCTTGAGGAGTGAGCAAGTATTTTACTTCGTTTTTCCTCTTCATTTACAATACAGAGTGATGCTCTCAGGACTTTGTTGTGTATTTGCTCATAAGTTGCATTGGTAGCATTTGGACTTTTCCTTCATAGCCTACTGTTCTAGAGCTTTCTTGTGAGCTAGAAAGGCTAAATATGTCTCTTCTCCAACTTGTGAAATAGTATGATGAATACTACGCATCCAGAACAATTCTCTCCTCTCCATTAGCCATGTATCAGTGATGTGAGGAAGCAGAGCGAGGCAAGTCCAGTAAATAATACACATTCCTGACCCAAATGACGGAGAAACCAATGAGGTGAGATGCTCTACTGAACATCATACTCACCAACAAGGAGAAGCTTGTCGGGGTTATGTGTCAAAGGTGACTTTGCCTGCAGTAGCCAAAAATGATGGAGTTCAGGATCTTGAAGGGAGAGAGGAAGGTAAAAAGCCAAGCTCGTAGCCCTGGACTTCGTAAGTGCAGATTTTGGCTTCTTCAAAAACTTGCTTGAAGGAGTCACATGGGATAAGGACCTAAAGGAAATATGGGCCTAAGAAAAGAAAACTGGTTAATATTTAAGGATCTTCGGTTGCACCCAATGAGTAGGAAGTCAGGCAAAAATGCCAGGAGACTTTTGCAGATGAACAGGGAGTTCCTGGCCAAACTCAAACACAAAAATGCAGCATACAGAGAGTGGAAGCAAGAATGGGTAATCTGGGAGGAATACACAGATATTGTCTTAGCATGGAGAGGCGAGTTTAGGAAAGTCAAAGCCCAAATGGAATTTAGTCTGTCCAGAGGTGTTGAAAACTACAAGAAAGCAATGTATAAGTACACAAAAGGAAGACTATGGACAATGTGGGCCCAGTGTACTATGAGATGGGTGACCTGGTTACACAGGATTTAGAAAAGGCTGAGGTACTGAATGCCTTTTTGCCTCAGTCTTTTTGGGCAAGACCAACCATCAAGAATCACAAGTCCCAGAGACCAAGCAGAAAGGCTGGAGCAAGGAAGATGCAACCTTGGTGGAAGATGATCAGCGAGTAAAATACTTCTTCCTCACTCCCTCTCTTCATCTGTGTTATACATGCCTTTAAAAACAGTTTTTGAGCATATGCCTTTGAAAGATTAGTTATGATTAGATATAGAAGGCAGAGTAGGGCATGGCATGCAAAATCTATAGGACATATCTTTGGTGTAAGAGTTTTGATTTTAGAATAGGGTAATTTTGGGTTTCAACTCTGCATATTCCTAATTGGTACTCATTCAAAGTGCTCAGTTTCCAAATGATGGCACTGAACTTCTGCCTGATGTTGATCTTGGAATAAGCCCTTCCTATTTTCAAAAGACCACCTTAGTGTATTTTCAAAAGCCATCTAGCTTTTGAAAAATCAAAGTCAGCAGTGTTCACAGGAAACTTAGACCCCTAGAATTTAGACTTTTTAGAAATCACACAAGGCTGTTTAGACTGTTTTAAATATTTAGGCATTTCTTTGTACGACTGTGACATGAGAACATGTCCACAAGTAAATGCTAAAGATATTATCCCATGAATAACCATTCAATTTGTTCTTCCTGCATTTAAATCGGCTAACTTAAATATATTCTACCAGTAAACCATTGAAGATATGTAGCCAAAATACATAGGGAGCATCATCACAGCTTGAATGATGCTCACTATGTTGGAGAGAAAAATAAGAAGTTTTCTCTTATTTGACGAGTTAGAAAATACCACTGGGTTTTAGAGTGTCATGTGCCTGCCTTCCTCCTCCTCTGGGTTAATAATTTGCCACATAGGTACAGCTTACTGCATAATCTTTCTTCTCAAATCTTACAATGCTTATAAAAATGTTTTTATAATGTATGGCTTCTCAGCAGCATTGAACTGGGAGTGTGGAAATTGAAGCTTCTGTTAAATGTGGGGGTTTTTTTAACAAACACCTTCAGATAGCTATGATTAGTACTCCTACTACTGTTGCCTTAAGGCATCTTCACTAGAAATATTATGCTTCATATTAGACAAAATTTATCTGTGACAAAACTTAAACATAGTTTCTGGAAGTATGCCAGTGTGAATTTGGCAGATTACTCTGAATAGCTCCAGACAAGACATCTTCCATCTATTTCCAGCTATAAATGTGTTGTGACAAACATTGTGAACAAAAACGTGCCTGCCTTTGTTCTTGAGTTTTCACCTTTCGTCTGACAAGATCCTCCCTGACTGTATCTTGGGGTAAGACAGCATGAACCGTCTTACTGCTTTCTTGGTTAGTAAGACAGCAGGAAGCATCTTACGCTCTAATGACCAATACCCTAAATTGTTAAATTTCTTTTTCCAATATGCTTAAAGTCTCACTGCCATGCTATCACATGATCTTTCAATTATGGAACAGCATAAAGACAGAAAAGCCTGCTTCTTATTTATAATATATTTCCTTAAACTGTGTACTATTTCTGATAGTATGGCATTTTCAGAAATCATCTCTCCTTGCCACAGAATTTTATGTCTGGGCTACCAATGGAAAGAATATATTTCTTGATTGCCTGCAAATTAAGGTGGCATCATATTCTTTTATTTGTGTCGCATGGAAATTGAAACTCTGTACATTTCATTTTCTAACTGCAATATCTGGGTGATTTATCTGCTTTTCAGAAAGAGTGATGTTTTTCACCTATGGTCAGCATTATTAGAAGATGTGTCCACCACTGGAAAAGATCTAGAAATTCTACATGAACTGAATAAGGTGATATTTGGATTGAAAACTCCATGAAAAATGGAAATACATCAAAGAGTTAATTCAGAAAAGTTGCTTTTCCTTGTAGAGGTATCTGAAGCTTTTAGCTGGAATCAGCACAATGTTGTTGCAAATTTGTCTCTAAGATAAAGAACAAAGCTAGATTTGATCACTGGTGATCACTAAACTGATAATCTATTCAAAAAGATCAATGAAGAACCATTCTTATCAGCTATGTTGACCTTCTGGATTATTCAGACTATAAAACTTCATTCACTTTCTGAATCAATCTGACGATTTCTTTGGCTTAGGATAAAGCAAGCATTTTAGAAAGTCATCTGCAAGAGGGGGGGAAACTCAAGATAAACTCACTACTTTCCCCCCTCTCATTTTAATCAAATTCTGCCCGAGACATTGTGTTTACCTAATACGGACAACATGCTTTCAAGCATATTCTTTCTATATTTTGAGCAATCCTTTTCTAAAAATATATGTATATAAAAATTGCTATTTGTGATAGCCAATAAAGCAAGATAAAATGTTGTTTTCCTGAATTAATATAGTTATGAAATCTTCTTTAGGTAATATTTTACTTTCCTTGGAAGATTGTATTCCTGTGAAAAGGATGTACACATCAGAACTAGTAATTAAAATATATTATTTGTTTTTTGTCTTTTGGAATCATGAATCTTGCATTGCAAGACCCTGATGCACATGTTGGGGAAGTAAAGGCCTGGAAGGGAATGGAAATACTGTTTTATTCAATACTGCTTTTTGGATAACAAGTTTATTTGCCTTGCAGTGTTAAAAATGAGTAGAATAACAGTAATATATAAACAAATCTTCGAATTCTAACCAGTTGGTGTATTTTTTTCTTTCTTGTGTTTTATTCTATCTCAATGATTTTTCTTTATCATCTATTTGCTCTGGTTATTTCCACTCCTGGATGAAAAGGGGTTAGATTTCCCGCACTAAAGCAGTACGACAAACAGAAGTGATGATTTTCCCAACCAGTCTGCAAAGCATTTTGTGCTCAGTGTTCCACTGAAGCAGAAAAGGGAATTGTGAATATTTCCATTCTGCTGGGTGTGCAGCAAAAGCTCTGAACAAAAATGCCATATAAAATAACGTGGGGGAAAATTCCTCAGGGAATGGGAGGTGAAGGGCTGAGATGTGGTCTCAGGAAGAACTTTTCCTTTGGAATTACTGTGAGTCTCTAAAAGTACGTTTGATGGTAGGGACTCGGAAGGTGGAGGCATACATGAATTAAAACCCAGTCTTTAAATCGGCCTGTGGTGCTGGAAATTAATTACATGACCTTCCTGATACTCTCCTAGTTTGCTGCAGCAGATGAAACAACGCAGTAAACCCTAGGCTTTGTTCAACACAGAACTGATGCAGCAAATATCTTGGATAACTGTTAAGACTATAAGACTTTAGTCTTGATTGGACCCGGTATCTTAAGTTAGATAGGAGTGATTCATTCCCCATTAGCTTCAGACACAGGATGAAGGTGCCTAATTCAGGGTCAAACTCACTTTGGAATGAACAGAGATAACATTATTTCCAGAAGTCAATTTTAGCCCATATTTTCTCATCCCATTGATTATAATGGGGTCAGGCTACCCTCAAAAATTATATGCCACAGCAAAGTACTTCAAATTAAGTGGGATAAATCTAGTTGTGATCAGTTAATCCAGCTGGGATCAGCCAAGATCAGCCTAAGATATCTCGGTATAATGAAATTCAATTTTCTTGCTCCTAAGATGAGTTAAAATAATGCTGTCTTGGGGATTGTTAAATAGCAGTCATGGTCATGGGAGAGATCTGTCCTTCTCAACTGGCTCTGTGTCCAGCCTACGGTTGCCTATTGGGAAGAGATAATATTCTCCTTGAGCCACTCTATGAGCAAGAATTAAATGTGTGGCTCAGCCCTAGCAGGGAATATCTATTGTCTTGTCTCTGCACCTCGTTCCAGTCTGTGTCCTCCTGTGCCTGTGCCAGTCTCTGATGACACAATCAGCCGCAACACAGGGAAGACCGCCTCTTCAAGGAGCTGCTTTCCGGACCTGCCTCGCCTGTAGGACTGCCAGTGCATGGGTGGAGGCTCCAGACTGTGGCTTTATCTCCCCAGGGACTGTGTGCTGTTGCAGTGCTGAGGCTGATCCATGGGACTCTGCTGTGTCCTGGCAACCTGCGGAAGGGTTTAAGCACAGAGCTCACTGGCCACAGATGGCGCTTTACCCACCCCTGTGCCTGGGGGGCAATGATTTTGCTGACTTGTTGCACTGTCCAGAGTGGCTGCCAGGTTTACCTGTGTCTCAAGTCAGTCCTAAATCATAATCAGCGAAGGGAGGGCATGATTTTACATGATTTATCACGGACCTCAATTTTCTGGAAAGTTTGAGGCTCAAGAGGGTGGCTTCTGAACTGAAAAAGTCTGATTAAGCAACATGTGTGTCTTTCTGCACACCTCATGGTGATCGATATTGCAGTGGCCAGAAAGAGAGAAGTTACCTATGTTAAAAAATACACTTTTTCTGCTTGGGTTCTGGAGGCTGCTTCTCTACGAATGACACAGTGTTGCCTGTAGCAAACAAGCATATTTATGACTAGCCACAGTCAGTATTGACCATACCGAATACTAAAGAAATAAAATGGGTTTGGACGTCAGACGCCGTCAGAGACACTACCAATCCCAAATATGAAACAGAGAGACAGAAAGTTATCAATGCACGAAAGGAAGAGTCTTTAAAAAGAGGCAGAGTAGAGGTGAGAGCACTAAGTAACATTCGAGCTAGTTTGGAGCTGGTTTGTGTAAAAGTGTTGCTCTGAGTTAGACACCAGATCTCTGATTCAGGAAGCTACAGAACTGGCGGCTGTTAGGCAGAAATGTGTGACCTCAGTAAAAACAGACTTTGTAAAAAGGCTGCAACATTAAGCAATCTGATTATAATGAAGCTAAAATGCTTTAGAAAAGCAGGAGTAATTTCCAAGAACATTTGTTCGTATTTGATCCCTGGGACCTGCTTCTGGGACAAAAACTAGTATATTTGCATGACAGCACAGTACTGAACTGGTGAATAGCATTAATGGTGATGCTCTTATGGTCTCTTTCTAGCCTCTCTAATATTGCAATACAACCTCATCTTGCTTCTCCTTGAACTGGTCCATGCATACAGCTGGTAGAGGAGAATTCATAGTAAGCCATTCTTGTGTAGACCTGCCAGCATTTTCAAAGCTGGTTTGTGTAGCTCCACATTGTGCTGCAGTGCATGATACAGACTTATCTTTCCCTCCCTGAGCATACAGCCATTGTAAATGCTTATATAGGCAGAAATATAACTGCGTGCCTGGGGACTGTGCCCCTTGTCTAAAATAACCTGCTTAAGCGTAGGGTGAGAGAGACTGATCACATGCCTCAATTAGATATATTTCTCAGTGCTCCTGGAGGATCAAACAGGAACATGTCTTTGCAATTTTTGTTGTATCTCAATGAAGATGCACATAGCCTTTCAGTGAAAAATTAAAATAAAAGGTCTTTTGTAACCCTAAAGTGCTGCATAGACAATGTGTCTGTCTTTGACACTGGTAATATTAGGAGAAAATAACTCCTTCAAAACTGCATTCACTGAGTTGCCAAAAATCTACAGGATACTAGTAATAATAAAACAGCTCAAAAGAGCAGAAATTCCTATTAAGATTACAAGAAGGCAATACAAATCCCAGAAGTGTAAGCCTGATAGAGTGTTTGATCACAATCTAGAAAAGATATAGCAATAAAAGACAGATACCTAAACATATCATGTTATGTAAACCTCTCTGTTTTCAGCTGTTACATTTTTGAGGCAAAAATTTTGCATAATAGTTTCCCGAAACTTGATTCCTAAACAATTTTGAGTTCATATACATCGCAATCTCCAGAGTTTGCAAACATGTGCTTTCCTCCTTTAAAATCAAAACATGCTATGTTTTCTTCTGAATTTAGTTTCTCCTATACGCCTTTTTTTTAAAAAAAAGCATGTCTGGAGGAGATTTAATTGCCCAAAATAATAGTTGAAGGAAGAGAATAATAAGAATATATTTTCTATCTATGAAGTAATTATTGTAGATTTTCTCAAAGAATGCAGTCAGTGCTAATTTTTTGAAAGGCTTTAATGGGTCACTGCCTTGCAGAAAAACAAATTTTGGAATTCCTGCTTGTATTGTCAGATATTTGTAAATGAAATGATGGTGTTATTAACTGCCAGAATAGTAAATACACAGCATAATTGACATGGAATTTAAACATGCCATAATAGTGTTTTCATAATTCCAGAGGAATATGTGGTGGCGTGTGGAAAACAAGCTGAAACTGGTGACATGTTTGAATGAGTTGTCTGTACTTAATTCTGGCTCTTATTCTCTTTCTTTCTAAGTGCTGTTTGGGGATTTGTTCATTTAGCTATGGTTACACCTGGTGCCATTGGGGCCTGCTGGTGAGCACATAACTCCTGCTCAGGAGCTGAACTCCCATGTGAGATATCTCTCAAGCATGCAGTTTAATAGACTGATGAACCTGAAAAAATCTGAATGTAGTAGTCAAGATAAAAATTATCTGGTTTCATAAGATATAAGTACTCGTACATAACTATACAAGATGACAAATGTCAGTGTGCTAGATTTAATGGATCAAAGAATTCAACTCTGTTACTTTTTATGGCTTTGGTTTTTGTGGCTTTCAGGAAAAATGTGTCATGGTCATAACCTCTATACATCTATCACCTAATTAAAATAGAACCAGAAGCAATGCATTTATTCTCTACAAATTGAATTAGAAATTTTGTCCTTTAATCTCGGTGTTCCAAATAAAAAATGTTCCAGATGAAAGACACCAAATCAATAGTTACATTTATATCCTAGCAAATATTTCATAGCTAAATAATTTGCTGAATTACACTTTCAGATTCTTTGCATCATTTTAGTATGTTTGGCTTCTTTTTTGTTTTTTGCTAGGTACTGTTTAATTGCCTGGAAGATGTTTGCCTAAATTCTACAGAATATTTTTTCTTCTGAAAGACAAAGGCAAAAATATTGTAAACACATATTTTTTTCTCAGATGCATTGTTTTCCCTTTGTCCTAAAATGTACCACAAGCACTGAAACCTGTTTTTTTCTGAAACTGAAGCTGTTTTTTTCCTCTTGTAGTTTGCACACTATATTCCTGACATGTAAGCTTCAGAAAGTCTCTGAGTTTTTACTATTATATGAAAAATTAATTAGAAAAAAAACCAAAACCCCCCCCCCAAAATTCCGAAACTGAAACTCAAATGGACACTATCCTTTATATTAATCAATCTTACTTTGTATGCTGCAAACATTTTAGGAACTGCATGTGTCTTTTAGGACCCATAGTTGAAAAACTGCTATCCTTCCAATAAACAAACTGGAATATTTGGTCTTCAGACTTTATTCAAGAGTGAAACAAAACATGTCAATAAGAAACTTTTACTATGTTCCTGCCCCTACAGTTTCTTCAGTCTTCTTGGCAAGAAATTATGTCTTTCATTGACATAGTTGAAGTCCTGATAAAGGAATAGCCACATAGAAACTGGTTGAACACAAAATACACCATATCTTCTAAATCCTTAGGAAGATGTCTGGTCTGATAACAATAGTAAAAACGGATACCTCCTTCCTAAATGCTTTCAGAGAAGATTGCCTTCTGAACCACCCTTCTTTTTAGGTGTGAGAACAGAGTGAAAAATATGAATAACTATTTTATACAATCATTTAGGTGACCCATAGGGGAGCTCTCATTTTCTTCCTCCTCTCGATATGGAAGACATCACTCATAAATTATATCAAGAAATCAAATTTGCATTACAGCATCTTGTATTCTTTATGAGTGGCTAACTTTATATTTTATGGTAATATCTGAATACCTTGAAAAACTGGGAATGCAATATTTTGCTTTTCTGACAGGATTGTGGTTTGCTTTCCAGAAAACTTAAGTTAAATACTCATATGAAACTGAAATTACTGCAGCTGCTATTTATTACAGAGGGTTGTAATGCATGGAAGAAGAAATCAAGAGGGTTAAAAGTTTGGAATATATTGCAAATTGTACTGAATAACATCCTTCTGTATTCACTGCTTAGACCACTTGGTTCAGAGGTGCAAATGTTGCTTATGCATGTAGATGACTCCATCTGATGACCTGTGGTCAGACTCGTGCTCTGCATCTGTGTGATTCACCAGGAGAAAATCACATAAACGTAGAATAAGCTAAGTTGGAAGGCACCCATCAGGATGATCAAGTCCAACCCCTGACCCTGAACAGCACCATCCCCAAGAGTCCTACCATGTGCCCAAGAGTATTGTCCAAACACTTCTTAAACTCTGCCAGGCTGGTGCTGCAACCACTTCCCCGGGGAGCCTTTTCAAGTGCCCAACCACCCTCTGGGTGAAGAACCTTTTTCTAATATCCAACCTAGACCTCCCCAACACAACTTCAAGCCATTCCCTTGGTCCTGTCACTGGTCACCAAAGAGAAGAGATCAGTGTCTGCCCCTCCTCTTCACCCCATGAGGAAGGTGTAACTGCAATGAGGTCTCCCCTCAGTCTCCTCCAGGCTGAACAGACCAAGTGCCCTCAGCTGCTCCTCATACGGCTTCTCCTCAAGGCTCTTCACCAGCTTTGTTTCCCTCCTCTGGACACTCTCTAATAGTTTAATATCTTTCTGGTATTGTGGCACCCAAAACTGCACACAATAGTCAATGTGAGGCCGCCCCAGAGCAGAGCAGAGCAGGACAATCCCCTCCCTTGCCCGGCTGGTGATTCTGTGCCTGACGCCCCCCAGACACTCTTGCCCCTCCTGGCTGCCAGGGCACTGCTGGCTCAGATTCAACTTGCAAGAAAAGGAACTGGCAAGGCTCCCTTTGTGTCTGCACACAATACCTGTCATCTTTCAGTCCGTTGCAAGACAGCTACCCTGGCAAACAAAAGCGTAAACCTCACAAAAACACCGAGGTTAATCGTAAAGTTTGGAGATTTTCATCAAAACAGAAGTGGTTCTCAATACTAGAAGCCATGGCAAGACCCTCCTTGGCTGAGTTAAAAAAGTATCAAGATGAAAAGTGAAAAGAAATCACAACTTGTATAAGTGCAATTAGCCACTGGAACAGATTATCAAGAGAAAAAGGGAATTCATCATGGCTTGGAGTTTCTGTGAAAACAAGACTGCTTTAAAAATCCTGTTTGCTGATGTCTGTAATTTTTACGATGTGCCTTGTGATGCTTAGTGGATTCTATGTTAAGCCACCTCCTGTGTTTGTTTGAAATGCTCAGATTTCATCTCATTCTGGTCATACAGAAGAGTTTGTATGGCCCAAGTGATGCCTAATGCCTCCAAAGCAAAGACAAACACCAAAATATTTTTTAAAATCTCAGGGTTTTACAGTCAATCTCATAATTTCTATGCTTATTTTATAATTCTTGAATTTTTGGAGTTGTCAGTAATGTAAAAGGAGTTGTCTGCAGTTATCTACCATCTGAATGGTATGTGAGTGAGCTAAAAAAAAAAAAATTAAGTAGGACTGCAGCAATTTCAGTTTCTCCGTGAAATCACTCTCCTTGAAATCCCCTGACTTTTTTCCTTTTCCTGATCTTAAAATTCTTCATTTTTAGAGCCATGTATGACAACGGAAAATCCATGTCTTTTTGCTAGAAACTGACTGAAGTCTGTAATTAACACACACAAAACTGCCAGTGCCACTCCATGTTTGAAAAATGTATCTGTCCCTATTTCTGTCTCACTCTCAGACATTATTTAATGTTTATTACTCTTGAAATTTAACACTCAAGTATGTATCTCAGTATGTTATTGATTGCTAGATATCCTCTGATGTCCCACCAGCCACTACCAGAAGACAGCTGAGAACCTCTTGACCCTTCTGTTGCCTACTCTCTACTGTGATTTTGAAGCTCAAATGGGAGCCTACTTTTTTACCATTTCAATAAAATTTGCTATGTACCTTTGAAACTTCTTGAAAAGTGAATTGGTTTGATTCATGTTTTCTTTCTCTAAAACTATTCTTAATTGAAAACAGGTTGAACAAAGAGACAATCATTTATTTATAACGTCAGAAGCAGATAGCACAGCCACAGACATTCATAGAAATAATGGGTGAAGAAATAAAAGAAAAGCTCTGTTTAGCTTACTTCACTAGAATTAGATCAGAAAGGTCTCCCTTTCTTTCTCAATTCAGGATTGTTTCCTCATTTTTCAAGATTGTATTCAAGTTTCAGGCTTTATGCTTGTCACTTTCATCCTGTTGTGGAGTATTCTATCTTTCCTATTAATTTCCTTCAATCAAATCTTCCAGAAGTCCAGACCATGTATTTTTTTCCCTCTGCCATGCCTCCTGTTTTATCCTTCCAGAAGAGACAGTTTGTCTTTCCATCTGTCTTCAGGGAGAAAAAAAGCGATTATTTCATTTCCATAGTTCTGAAAATATGTTATGTCTACTGGGACTCATCCTCTGCTCTCAATTGATTAGTAAAGAGCAATTTATTTCAATGAGGTGCATGACTGCCTCCTTGCCTTTGATGACTATTTCTAATTCTTTACTAGGGAATATATTTTTCATATAATTTACTCTTGAAAAAAGTTTACTTTAAAAATGCACAGGAAAAGACAAGAGTCTCAAATGTATACAGCTTATTACTAGCTTGTGGCTGAGGCTAGATATAATTTCAGAGAAGTCCTCTGGAGTGACAGTGGATTTAAGGGTCACTAATCCACTATTTCTTCCTTTAAGGTGTGTAATAGTGTTGTATATATAATATATTTCCACCAAAAGTAGACACGTGCATGAGACTGTATTTCCCAGCTAGCTAGCTGGCAATGAAAATATTCTGATCTGTAGTGCATTTCGTTTTGCCAGAACAGTCAGATTTATGATTCAGATCTCTTAAGAGGTGTTGGTGGTAACTGGCTGAATATATTCTATAATGTGGTTTTCTTTTAGCTGGTGTTTTATAAAATCAATTTTATTCTTTCAAATTTGACTTTCATG
Source organism: Oreocharis arfaki (assembly GCA_013398015.1). Lineage (NCBI taxonomy): Eukaryota > Metazoa > Chordata > Aves > Passeriformes > Paramythiidae > Oreocharis > Oreocharis arfaki. The sequence goes on along the minus strand of VZRR01010904.1, from coordinate 270,278 downwards.
AATGATTTGTGACCTCTTTCAGTGGCAGAAAGCCTAAAATAAAGTTTTAACATTTGTTAGAACCATTCTAAGGGATCCCTTCAAGAAAGTCACATTTTATGTTTACACGAACTAAAGATGTCTGAAAAAAATGCTCTATATTCCAATATCAAGGAGATCAAGAATATCGGGTTATAAAAAACTGGGAATATCTGAAGCAAAGAGCCCTATTTTGCTCTTTTTCTCTTATGGAGCTGCAGTATCACAGAACGGTTTGAGTTTGAAGGGAACTTATAGATCATCTAGTTCCAACCCCTTTACCATGGGCAGGGATGTCTTCTGCTAGACCAGGTTGCTCAAAGCCCCATCCAGCCTTTTCCTGAACACATCCGGGGATGAGGCATCCACAACTTCTCTGTGCAGCCTGTTCCAGTGTCTCACCATTGTCACAGTAATGTGTTTCTTCCTAATATCTGATCCAAACATACCCACTTTTGGTCTAAAGCCTTTCTCATTAATCCTACATATACATGCCCTTGTAAAAAGTAATTCTCCAGCTCTCAGTTTGTAAAGATCTTCGAAGTACTTAGAAGTGTATTGGTAAGCTCATATGGAGACAATTCTCATGCATAACACTTGGATTTTTAGCAGCCAGTTTCAGAGAAATTCCTCTGAAAAGAAATACATAATCCCCATAGATCCCTTCCTGTATTAACACTGAAAACCGCACTTCAGATGTGGGTACTCTTTTGAGTAATAATCAGGAAAGCTCATCTCTTTCAACATGTGGGTATCTCCTCCCTACATTAATGGACTCTAAGATTATAGCCAAAGGTGACAAATAGACCAGAGAACTTGGATCTAAACTTCAGTGTCTTTGTTCTCCTCTAGTCTTTTTGCCTACAATTTAGATCAAAAGAATTATAAAATCATTTTCTCTCTGATTTCCTGTGCAGTTGTTATCATCACATGCACCTAAATACACTAACTTATATTTGCAGTAGCTTTATTAGGTAAGGAAATGTTATTTCCATTTTACAGGTGGAGAAACAAGGTACAAGGTCATTTACATAGAAAGTCGGGGGCAAATCTGCAACAGCAAACTAGAATTTTTGTGCATCAATACAAGTGCATCTACATGCACCCATAGAATCTGAAAGCTTGAACAGCCTGTTTGGAAACACGAGAAAGAAATCATTTCAGCAGTCTTATTCTACTTATTGTGCTGGAAATATAGGGTCATACAGAAATCTAGTAATCGTGCTATTTACTGTCATTGGATCATGAATCCCTGTTTTGTTTACTAGTAGCAATTTATAGGGAGCTCTCTGGTCATCTGCAGCCCTTCTGTATTTTAGGACGGCATTTCAAATCAAACCTCTCAGAATCAATTCAGTGCTCATCCAGTATGTGAAAATTACTGGTGATAGTTGGGTTAAAAGTCAGTAATTTTTTTTGCCTTGATGAGGGGAAAATTAGGCCAACAGGATACCAGTGGGCTATGAATAAGACAATCTTCAGGTAAGAAAGGCAGGAGGAGTACAGGCTCTAATTATACTCACTACATATAAATTTAAATTCTGGCTCTGCTGAAATAGATACAGATTTTGTCGCTGACTGTGCTGAAGCCAAGCAATTATTCATTACTTCCAAGTGAACTCTTGGCCATTATAAAAGCTGTTTCAATATAAATTGTTTTTAGCGGGACTCTGTTCAGTTATGTATTACTTATTCAATTATTTCTTTGTCTTATCATTGAGGCAACCACTTTGCAATTTTCTGTGTGTTTTGACTTAGAAAAGGCTTCTTGATATTCAAAATCCATTGTACTTTCATTCTGGTTAGACAAAATATTTAGTATGTTGCCAGTTTACGTTCTCAAACTGAAGCTTAAAGAAACCTAAGGAATAAATCACACCATATTGCAGGCCAGTTTATATTTGACTGACTGTTTTGTTCAGATATAGACCAGTTCCACTTCAAATGCTGCTGTTGATCTTTTTCCTTCCAGGTAATATAAAAAGCCAATTATTTTCATTGACCTGAGACAAAGAACATTTCTGATATTGTTAAATACCTAAGAAGTCTCTGCATGTGTGTGTGTGCCTGTATGCGTTGCTCATATCTAAAAAATACTGTAGGGTGACCAAAGGCAAGCTATAGACTCTTAATTGAAACTTTTCTAAACTTCCTGAACCTCTTATGTCTGCAAAATTTCATGGAAAATCTCATATGAGGGAGCTGACCTGTGATATTTTGACACTTTCATCTCCAAAGCTCAAAAAGCTGAAACACACCAGAGTAATTCAAGGCTAAGTTAGCCAAAGGCTTTGAACCTTAGGGATATTACATAAGTTTAGTTTAGATTTGGAGCAAATGCTCTTAGCAGATCTTATTTTAATTTAACTTTTTTATCCACACTGGTTGTTAGTGGTTCATCCTGAAGGTTATTTAGCAATTAGATTCTGGGCATTCAGGCTCTGGAACTAGGCACAGACTGAACCAGCAGCTATGACAGTGGCAGTAACAGAGGTCAGGACTAAATCATGGGCATGTGTCCCTTGGATGGGTCAAACTCCAAAAGCTCTACACATTGGTGGGCTCATTACTGTTCAAACTAACCCATAATAGGTACCATGTTCTTAAATAATTAGCCGTCTTATAGCAGTGTTATCACTCTAGTCAGAGGTGAGTTTGAAGAAGATGATTTCTTGGAAAGCTAAATCCTGATTTTATGACAGTTTAAAAAGATAATTAAATTTAAATTATTCTTTTTATTCTTCTAAAATAATAAATAACTAACCTGGCTGAAAGCTCATGGATCATTGTGACTTTGGCTATTATAGAAAATCTATAAATATGGACATTGATATATCCTTTGTTATACAATACAATTACTTTGAGGTAGTTTTATTAAAGGTAAACTGTATTTTACTTAGTCAGGTTTTTTATTATTATTTTAAAGAAGACTACAAAAGGGCTTTCATTTAAGATCTAACTGATTTGCTGGAGGTCATTCTCCTTCTTAAACCTCCTTTGACTGATTAGGTGAAGAATTGTTCAAACAGGAGGTAAAGAAGCATTGAAAAAAATCTGTCAGCCTGGCCTACCTTGCTAAAACACAGTGTTCCGGTAGGCATAACTTTGGGCCAGGTCAGTGTCGTGTCAGGTCAGATGCCCTCGTTCTTGCAGACGAGTGCTTGCCACATGTAGCTCTAGTGGACACGCAGACACTGACGAGGCTGGACGGGACACGGCAATGTGTGTTCACAGCCCAGAAAGCCAATCGTGTTCTGGGCCCCATCCAAAGAGGTGTGACCAACAGGGTGAGGGAGGGGATTCTGCCCCACTACTCTGCTCTCATGAAACCCCACCTGGGGTGCTGCATCCAGCTCTGGGGTCCCCAGCACAGGAAGAACACGGATCTGTCGGAGCAAGTCCAGAGGAGAGGCACCAAGATGATTGGAGGGATGGAGCAGCACTGCTATGAGGAAAGGCTGGGAGAATTGGGATTGCTCAGCCTGGAAAAGACAAGCCTTCAAAGTGATCAAGTTGTGATCTTCCAGAATCTGAAAGGAGCCTACAAGAGAGATGGAGAGGGACTATTTACAAAGGCATGTAGTGACAGGACGAGGGAGGATGGCTTCCAATTTAAAAAGAATAGGCTTAAATCAGATGTTAGGAAGAAATTTTTTACTGTGAGGATGGTGTGGCACTGGAACAGGTTGCACTGGAATAAGTTGTAGGTTCCCCATCCCTGGAATTGTTCAAGGCCAGGTTGAATGGGGCTCTCAGCCATCTGGTCTAGTGGAAGGTGTCCCTGCCTGTGGCAGTGGGGTTGAAACTAGGTGATCTTTAAGGTTCCTTTCAACCCAGGCCATTCTATGATTCTGTGATAAGTTGCTGGAAAATTGGTTAGGCCAAAGTCCTGGTGAACATCCTGGCAAACATCCTGGCAATATCCTAATGTTATTCAGAGGCACAGTTTAACTATGTACACACAATTCTCTCTCCTCCATTTCCTGTGGCGGTAGGGCATGTGGGCTGGGGGCAATAGCAATTCTTCCAATACAGAGAACTGCAGGGCCAGGGACGAGCTCCAGCAAGTATGGTGGCACTCACTGGAGTTTGATTGATACTGTACTGCAAACTTGAAACACAGAGATGGACAGAAATTTAAAAAATCAGTTATTTTGGTTAAACTTTTTTTAACAGGAGTCCTGCAAAGTTAATAGGAAATTTACATTGACTTTGAGTACCTGCTTCTGAATTACAGGACTTCTTTTTAAAAGAAATTTTCATCTTAAGTAGGGACTAATTTTCCTACGAAACCACTCAAATGGAAATATAATTGATCTGAATTATATGAAGGCAGTTTGGCTGTGTAACTTTAATTTAATGTACTTGAAACAAAACAAAATGTTAAAATTAAATCCAGGAATCAAACTATGTAAAGGTGGATTTTTCTGGCCATACAGTTAAAAATTTCCCAGTTTATTTAACTGTTAAAAATAGAAATATACATGGATCTTGCAAGCCAGGGATCTTGTACTACAGTAGAAATGGCCCAGAAATTCAATGGTTCCTGCAGTCCTCCAGTTCATGTCCACACTCCTGCACAGGCAAGACACACACTAAAAGTTGCTCTTTGTATGACTGCTGGCTTACTTTCCTCATGCATGGGAAGATTTTGCACATGCAGGATGCATTAACGGGTATGGTGGATATGTAATGGGCAGGAAGCTTTGAAAGCATAATTCCAGATTCTCTATCATATGATTTCTAATTGCTGGAGCCAGGTAATTTTGTAAGTCAGTTCTTGACTTTCCAGGAGTTATTGATGAACTATGTTTCATTTGTGAGCCTCTGGTCGTTTGGGAATATTACCATGTGTAGGTAAGTACCTGTACGTATACAGAGCATGAGAAGGGAAAAGTGACCCTTAATGGCACAATAAAAGGAAATGAGGTGTGCTCACCTGGGATAAAACACAGCAAGGAGTATATAAACAGAAAGCAGTTTAGGCAATCTGACCCACTACTAAGAAGAAGTAAACTATGCAGGGGAAGAATTTCTGCGGGAGGCTGAATTTGTCAGCCCTTGAAATCCACTCTGTTCATCCTTAGTTACACAAAACATGATAGGACAATTAACGTGTTGGGTTGTTTTTGTTTTTCTTTCATCTATAGTAGCTACCAAGGAGACAAGAATGGCAGCAGCAGCTGCACACAGAGCTAGCTGCAAAGTGTTTACTGTTTCCATGGAGAGAGTATCTTTAAACAGATCATCTGATAGACTACAACCCCTTCTACTGCTTGGGTACTGTGTAGAAGATCATTCAGTGTTTCCTCTTGCTTATTAAAATAAAGGTGGTTTTCTTATTTTATTTTTATTTTTAAAATCATATTTGTTATATTTCTTGTAGGTTCTGTTCAGATTGTATTTCTCAGTGCCAGGCACTTGCAAACACAGATCTCTACAGCTGATGAGTTCAGTTCGGCCAGAAACTCCAGCAGTAATCCAACATTCCTTATTGCATTGTTGCTAGTATGACACGTAAAAAATTAATATTTATTGTGCTTTTATGTTTCTTCCATAGACATGGAAGGAAAGGAAATAGTTCCATAAAGGACATGGTCTTTTTGGCTTCCTTTACCTTCAGTCCTTCAAAAAAGCGTTATTTCTGGAAAGGCAGTCTGGAAAGCGAGTGAGTAGAAAGTAAAATACTAATTCCTGTTAAAGTTAAAATTTTCATACTTGAATTCACCTATGTTTTACTTTCAATCAAAATTGTTCTTGAGTTGGGTATTTTGCCTTTTTTCCCCCTGAAAATGCCACTCTCAAAGAATCACTCCCAATATTATTATTTCATATTAGAATATGTTGAAATACAGTCTTGAAACTGTATATTCAGATAACCTTTAAGTATTTATTTTTCTTTTCTGTTCATATTTGCCTTCCTTTTAGGAAGCAATGGTACAGATTAGGACTAAAGCCATTAAAATCAATAAAGTGTGTGTCTTGTCCAGACTTGACCTCCTCCAGAATCTTGTTTGTTTATGTGAGATTTATCTTACTGGCTCTGAGTTATTCCATCTACTTCAGGCACTTATCTCTATTGCTGCCAAGGGATCTAAACCTTTATGTTGTGTAAACTACGATTACTGGAGACTTCTTTCTTCTTCCATCTCTTTGTGCCTCATGATGAAGTCTAGGTGGCACGGTTCCTCTGACACACATTTGGGGAAGGTTCATTGCCAGAAGTTGAGGGATACATCTTTCCCTTCTTCTAGTTTTCAAGTTCCTCTTGAGTGGATTGACTTCTCTATTACTGAATGGCCACTCAAGGCAAAGAACCACTGAGCTCTTCAGCCACCAGGCCCTTTGGCCCAAGACATAACCTGAATTCATTACTTCTTCATCAATAGCACAAAACAAGACAGAGAAATGAAGTTATTAAAACTGCTTTAAGACCTCCAGAATATCTTCATTTTCTCCACAGTTTCATCCCTGGTTGTATCAGAGAGCTCACTTATTTCTCTTTTTTGTTGTAATATAGTTCTGGTGGGTCCCGTTCAGCATGGCTACTGCCTCAGTTCTTATGTTTATATCTCTGAGGATTTGTATTTTGAATTTCCACAGCTATACACGTTTCTAAAAAATCCAAGAGGCACTCCAGCTCTTCTCTCCCTGAATACATTGTCTTAAGCTAACATTTTGTGAAATGTTGAGATCCACTTGAAACTATTCTTAAGGTAATTTTAGTTCACTTTCAGAGTAAAGGTGTCAGAGGCTTGTAATGCTTCATAACAAAAATGGTGCCCAAGCAGGAACTTCTAAACAGTTGAGAGGCTTTTCTGTACATCTGGATTTCCCCAGGTACCAAAATTGTCTCTTCTTGGAAGTTTGCCTGGTTAGAATTTGAGGATGAAGTAATTTTTCTGAGTACCTGACACCTGGAAAACCAGCTGCCTCTACTCTGGATATATTGATGAATATCTGAAAATCTCAGGCACATCAGCTGAACTCTGTCACTCTCGTGAAATTTTGGTGTTTCTGAGATGTCTTGGTCCCCCTTTGAAAGCGCCATACAGTGAATTCCATGTCTCCAGAAGGTTGTGACCTTATGCACAGCATCTGCAAAATCCTGGTAAGGATGCTCTCCCATGGGCTTGGGCTGGAGAAAAATCCCAGGGAAATACTGCCCCAGGGAAAGGCTTTGGCTGGCAGCTGAACAGGCTCCTGCCTCAGGCATTGTTTGACATTGAGCAGGGGTGTGTGTGATTTGAAAGCTTGTTCATTTCTTCCAACAGTATGAGTAACTAGTTAAACATTTTCTCTCAGAAAAATTTTCTCTCAGACCATCACAAGTGTGTTGACACTACCACTAGCATCTCATTAATAAAACCTTTTTTTATGTGTTTCTCTCACGCCAACTCTTCACAGTTTCCCCTGGAACACATAATGTAAAGCAATATGCTGTTGTAAAGCTGAATAATCTAATATCTAGTAAAAATACTTTTTAAAAAATTGTGGTGTGTGCATACATTTCAGAGAGTCCCGATAGCACGTTGTGCTCCCCCATGTGAGTCTGACCTTTGTGTGGAGGCTGAAGCCTCTCTTGGGCAAGAGTTGTCTCTCCTGGGCTTGCATAGCATTTCTGAGAACTCTCAAAAGGAAATTGCTTACTCTCGCTAGCAAAGGACCAGATTGGGTCTTCTGGAGTCTGTTTTATATGGAAGAACAGTAGATGCATTTCTGGGAGAATCCTGGGCAATCCTGTCTCTTAAAACACTGCTTACAAGAAGCTGGAAGCCTGTGTCAGGGTAGTGATCATATATTGCCCTATCATGTGCACTTCCTTGCCTGATTCAGGTCAGTGGTCTGTTGATAGACCTCGGGTCTGACATGGTGTGCTGTCCCTTTAGGCCATTGACTTTGGCGACATTTAAATGCTCTCCTCACCTCTGTCCTGAAAGACGGTGCTACCCTCTCCAGAAAAGTTTGTGTAAAGAACTCAGCTAATCCTTGCACCTGAGTGAAAATGTCCTAACAACTTTGTTCCTGCCTGAGAAAGCAGCTTAGCTCAAATCCAAATAATAATATTTTACTTTGTTCTCCGGTAGTAGATAATTCTGTAATTCTATGCAAATGGCAGTCAAGCCATTTGAGCAGCACCACTAAAAGCTGACACTTTATAGCACACTATATATTTGCCGCCCTTTTTTTTTTTGCTTTTCTCAGTATTTATTCTTTTGCTGTGTTTCTGAATGCCTTGATAGGCTATTTTAAATACAGCTTTTTAAAATTCTTATTTAATATTTCTGGTTAGCATTCAGCACTTTTATGGAGAATGTGAATTACACACTATGTGAGCCAATAAAAATTTCATTCAAAACCTTAAGAGGAGCATTTTTAGAAGCACTGAGGGATAAGACAGTAAAATCCAGAATAAATACAAAATAGTGTTCTGGTGAGAATTGCTTATCACCAACCGGAACATTTTGCTGACTAACTCGTGGGGGTAATGGCTGACAAACTTTTCTTGAAATCTGTCAGTCCTGTCGTTTTCTGCATGGCTGCAGAGAAAATCACAGGCAGTAAGCAGAGCACCTTGTTCAGTAAATCACTACAGCACTTCCCAAGCACCGCATTAAATGGACAAGAGACATGTTTGTGGCATGTTGCTTTACATCTAGTGTTTGGACAACAGTCAATTAGATTTTATGGCACGGAGTTAAGCTGAAGCTTTACTGCTCTGTTGGTAATAGCGTAGCAGCCAGAGAAGATGGTTATTTTAACTGCTAGGCAATAAAAGCAAAATACTATTATTAGAGACTTTTCTCCCCATTTCTTTTAAAGCTTGACTGCATTATGATTTCATGTCAGTTTTGAGATAATTTGTGTCAACACTGTCAGACAAGGTACACAGAACCTGTGAGGCAGACCTGTTGGAAGGGCGGGCCTGCTCATTATCAATGCCATGATCGTCTGTGTCTAGTCTAGTCTGCTTCTGATTCTGTCACATTGTTTGACATTTTATTTATCATTTTCATATCTGTTTATTTCCAGAAATAGTTTAAAACATGTAATCCTTGTGTTGTCTCTGCAAACTGGAAAGTAATTTTAGCCCATAGAGTATATTTTGGCATTTTGGGTAACGAAATCTGATGATATGGCTCAGAGGTTTTTATTTATAAGAAATGAAAAATGGTTGCAGTGTTTTTTAAGAGGCCAGATCCCAGGTTTGCTGAATAGGGCATGGGCTCTACCTGGCAGCTCTCTCACTGTGCACATAGCAATGTTTGCAAAACAACATTAGAGATAGTAATGACTCACGTTGAGAGAAGGAATGTGAGCTTCTTCCCCAGAAATAAGACGAAAGATGTGATCACAGATTAAGCAGAGAGGCAGAAAGAGCAGGGGAGCAGATTCCGTCAGATGCTTGTTTAAGGAAAGATGCCCATGGGTTTCCTAGAGGTGTGCTGTAACAGGACAATAAATGTACTACAGGACCACACACACTACTGGAGAAAACCAATCTATCCAGGTTTTCTGGCAGATTATGTCCTTCCCTTTTGAGCATGGCCTTATTTGGGCTTTACTGATCCTTCAGGAAGCTTTTCACATATGAACATAATTTATATGCTTTTCCTTATCCTGAGGTGGATAGGTCCTTCCAGGCTGTTGGGTAGCAGGGAGACCATTATGTTATGCAAACATCAGAAAATCAGTGAAATTCTATCCGCACTTGTCTTGGGAAGGCACATTAAGGGAGCTTTTGAGCCAGAACAGAGGTATCACTCTGGGCCATGACTGAAGGTAAACCTAGCTGCAGCATCTCTGTTTTCTTCAGTTTGTGGTCTTGTCCCTGCTGCTCGAGAAAAGTGACTCTGCACATGCTGGGGAGAAAGCAGCATGACCATGGCTTCTGCCTTCCCCTTCCCTACCATTGCCTGACCATGGAATGAAGTACACACTGAACTGTCCAAACTGTGAGACCCATCCCATCCTCTCCCACTATGCTCCTAGTGACAGGTCTGCCAAGAGAAGAAAGCCCAGACTCATGGGCACAGAGCATGACCTGATGGGGTCCATCAAATTCCATGACCTAGAAGCCTAGGGGATCAGGACTTGCCCTGGATGGTCTTAACTGGGCTACTAACAGACTGGAAATCTCAAGAACAGCTATTTTTCCACCCTGAATGGAAAGAGCCTGTAGAATTTACTAAGAGCTAAATTGCAGGGTTCTATAAAAATGAAACATGATCCTGTACACATTATCCCATGAAGGTATACATAAATAACTGAAGTTTATAAGACGGAAGTCTTGTACACAGCAGACTTTAATTTCTCTCCTTGAAATGGCAGAAGCTTGATACTGGTGTAGTAATTCTTGGTTAAAACAAAATTACGGTTAACTTTACTGAAAAGCTTTTAATTTTCATTAATGTATTCACATTTTATTGTAAAGGATTGTTAAATTTAATGGGCTGCTTTAAAAGAATACCTGTAATAAAAATAATAAGAAAAAATCTGTTATCAGAGATATTGCCATTGATTTACTATCATTATCCGTAATACTACCACCTTTTATTTTAATACTAGCTGTTTAGTGACCTGCTTTGGTCTCCGTGTAGTACACTGAAGTCACCTGGTTGTGACAGAAACCAAAGGCACACTTGCATGGTTTGAAATCAAGATTAGGTATCGTTCTAGTAAAAAAGGCAATAATGTTTTACTAAACCAGCTATAAAAACACTAATTCAAACTTGTTTAGAAATTACTGTAGTAGTGTTTATAAATAAAGCATTTTTGTATGTATTTTATTCTGTCATAATAGGTATTTGCAGCAAGCTGCCCGCAAGCTTTCTCTGTTTCTAACTCAATTGTGCTTAGAAGAAACAGCTCTGGTGCTGCTGTTTTATGGGGAGCTAAAAGCCCTGTTTATCCCTGTTGTTACTTTGTCAAATGTTTACTCTGATGTGGCAGGAAAAGATTTTAACCTCTGAACAGTTCGAGACTTGTCAAGCTGATCAGCACGCAGAGCCCTTGCATAAAATCAGTGAGGAACACCACTTCCAGCTGGGATTAGAACTGTCCTGTGCGCTTTGCCTTTTGCTGCTAAGACATTCCTCTCTGGCTGATGTAAACTAAGGTGCTTTTCTCCTTTTCTCCAATTAGTTTGGTAACTTCTTTTCTGATCTGAGGAATAAGAACTCATTTTTGTGGTTTTTGGAGTCCTTTTTCTTCTTTACAGAGTCTTCTTTCTTTCACTCAGATATTTTCCCGACTTAGAAGTCAATGTCAACTTTTTACCCTCCTTGATGCCCTTCTGTAGTGGAATTATATACCTAGAATTCTCAAAGAAGGTAAAATATTTAAGTACATGGATGCAAATTCTTGTGTAAATGCATCCTTGTTTACAGAAAGAGTGCTGCACTCTGCTTTTTATAACAGTTCTTACGTTTTCTGATTTCATTAGCAATCAAGGTGTCATGGTCTTGATTATATTAGTGTCAAACCAGAATTACTCCAAGAGAGTTCCTTGAACAGAATTAACCTGGACTTAGACCATGTAATAGAGTTCAGGATTTCTATTCCATGACTTTACAGATGAAAGCAATAAGAAATCAATAATATTTTTAAGGGGAATACTCTCACAAAGAAAGACATCCTTACCTGCTATTTATAGTTGTGTTTTCTTTAGATGTTAAACTACGATAGAAATAATGAAAAAGAATGAAAAATATTTATATTTTAAATTTTGATTGAAACAATTGTTACCAGAAACCAGTACATTTTTCAGCTTGAGTCTTTGATATATCTGTAGAGTGTTGGGATCAAATAGTTTCTGTAATTAGACTTCATAATTCTGGTATAATATTAGGTAAGCCTCATAATAGTTTGTAACACTACAGAAAGATAATAAGAAAGCTACTTTTAAAGTTGCCATTCTTATCTTGCTCAAAGCAGAGTTTATTCAAAAACAGGGCAGTTAGTTGCATTAACTTAAAGCTTACTGCAATTAAGCACTTTACACAAAAATATTTGCCAAGGCATCATCACAAAGCGACAGAAAAAGAAGCAGAGATCTGTAGTACCTTTTTTTTTTTTGGCCTCCTAAAAAAGAGGGGACACTGTGTCAGTGCTTTGAATGTAGATTCTTGGCTGGCAGACTGCAGCTACTCCAGCACTCAGGTTTGAGCCAAACATGCCCTGCTGAAGTGAACTCCTGCGTTGTCCCCATTTAGCAGGTTTTGGTTTGGTTTGCAGGGCGGTTTGAGTGGGTGTTAGCAACGCCTTTTCTGGAGAAGCTACCCTGGAAATTGCCATCCCATTGTGTGCCACATGCACTCCAAGTCTTCACGAGGTGACACTGTCTGGCCTGATGGCTGGTCTCCCAGCAGCTTCATATTATGAGTGCACTGAGCTGCTCATCCCGAGGAACTGGGTCACATCTCTTGTAAACTTACGCTCCTGAGCTGTTACCCGGTGAAGATGCAGGGTCCTCAACATCGTTTGCTTCTATGCTGCATCGCTCTGCTTCTGCTCGATTGTACAATACTACTTGCTTAATATAGACACAGCTTTCATTTCATACTATTACTTTTCCAGTACATTTCAAAAGCGTCTTAATCAAGCCCAAAATGGAAGCTTCAGCCTTGTTGGTTTTCAGTAGGATTCAGTGTTCTTCACACATTTATTGTCCTTCCCAAACCATTAAAAAAATGACATACCTTTACTGAGCCTCTGAAGATGGAAACTGTGTCAGAAGTAAGGAATATGTAAATAGACTTCTTTTGGCATTAACATGCAGTTCCATAAGACGAATCTCAGTAGCTGCTTAGTGGTGTGAAGCTGCTTGCTCAGATATATGCAACAATGAAGTGAGTGAAAGGAGAATCTAAAAAACCATTCAGCTTCAATGGGAAATTAGGTAGGTCATAAGAATTGATGCTGAAGCTAGCAATACTAATCTTAGGAGAAATGCCACAGAAACTTCAATAAGCATCAAGAGCATTCTGAGTTTCTATCTCACTGTCGAGAGACATCAGTGCTGCAACAAAACCCACCTGATCTTGAGGGGATCCAGCTGAGAGACCTCATTGACCTTGCCTGAATCCAGCTCACTTTGGCTGTAAAAGCTCAGAGGCACCAGGCTTCAGTAAACAGATGGGTGTATTTACATGCACTTTGTGCGTATTCTTCCACACAAGATGCAAAGTTACAGGATGCATTAAGCATTTCAGATATATTCAGGGAAGAACAAAAACCAGACTGTTAGCAACCCGAACTTACTGGGGAAAAAAGTCAAAAATTCTTTTGACTTAACTGAAACCAGGATTTAAATAAACTTCTACCTGATTTCTGCCCATGTTTAGAAAACCCTCATTTGGCCAATCGTAAACAGACTGGCTTTTCAAACAAAGCTCCCTTTGACTTCTTTGAATCATGATTTGACCATACAGTTTTGCTAATTTAGGTGATTGCCATTTTAACTCTCTGAATCACTCCTTTGAACTTCACCTGTCTGTCTTTATTAGACATAATTGGCAAGTGTACAATAAACAGGATGCATAAAAGCTGATACTTGAATTCAGCAGCCCGTAATTAGATTAAGCTATGTCCTACTATGAAAAAAAAAAAAAAGATTGTGTAGCAGACTGCAATTTTCCTGAAATTTTTGTGTGGGCTATACTATTACATAAAATGCAGTAGCATCTGAGCATGTAAAGTCTGCAACCTGTGGCTGATTGGGAAGTGGTTTCCATTTTTCCCTTTTTCTTTCCCCCCTTTGCCTTCTTCTCTTTCCTTTTTTTTATTTCCACTTTTTTCTTTCTTTCACCTTGTATTTCATCTTCAAGCTGTATCATTATAATGGTGGATTGACAAGAAGCAGGCACAAATTCATACTAAAGTTATGAAAAATAAAATGTTTTGCTGGTATGTTGAGATGCTACTCTAATATGTTAAAGCATACATCTTATAAAAGAAAAAAATGAAGGTAGGCTGTATGCATTTTAAAATCCAATATTTATTATTGAAACTCTAAAGAAACACAATTGAAGCTATAATGTTAAGTAGATTTTTATATCCAGAATAAATAATGAGCATATTTCTCATTTTAGTCCTTATTCTCGACCACAGAATGTAGAATTTAGAAGCAGAGGCTAAATTGAGGTGAGTGAGTTAAAAAGGTAGGAAAAAGGTGGAGGGAACTTAGAGCCTTTACATTCACATCAGTCTGTGAATTGTTCCTGTTAAATTTTTAGTCATATATGGCAAATGCAGAACACTTAATCCCCTTTTTTTGGTCTTTACATCAACACTCCCTAAATGTGGCTGATCCTTCCTAAGTATGTTTCTCGGCTTTGGCTTTTCTTACTCATTTCCAGCACTAAACCACATCACAAGGCTCTGATCACCTCCCATCTCCTTGCTGCAGCTCCCTCCCCCCACTTCTCTTGACAAAAGCTGTCTTACCGCAGCACTACACTGAAGATCTCTCTCGGGGTCTGTTGACCATGCAGCCCCTGTCTTTGATTCCCTCTACATGCTTTCTCCTCTGTATATCATATGTGAGCTGCTTGTCTTCACTTCCAAGGATTTTTATGGCCTATTCCCACTGTCATCTCATTGTGACAGACTGAACTACCACATAGGTGGAAAACCTGCCAAGCAGCTGGCTCCAATTAGCCACCTATCTTTTTAAGAGCTGGTGGGAGCAAGGGGAGATCTAAGTGCTGTATAATCAGACCCAGCTCTTTCTGAGAAACTGTCCTATGGTGAAGAAAGGTAGATGTTGAAGGCATATCAAAGGGAAAACAGCTGAGGGAAAGGAGGAAGGATGAAAGGCAATGCCTGAGTGAAGAAATTTAAAAAAAAGAAGGAGGAACTGGAACTGAAAGTGGTTGGGGACCCAGCAATCCTGCAACAGAGTGCAATGCAATGCAACAATGAAACCCAGATGGAAGTCTCTGACAACTGTCTGCCACAGCTCTCCTCTCATGACATGGCTGGGCCTGTGTTCTAAAGGAACTGGCAGTGTTTGTCTGTCCTAAGTGCTGGGTGTGACGCTGCTGGGGACAGTCTTGCACATGCCTGACTGGCATCTGAAACCCTCCTGCATCTGTGGACACAATTTCAATGACAAGCTTTGTATAGTGAATGGGTACCTCCGTGCGACAGGAAGTACAAACAAATCCTTGCCCCGGGATCACAAAGACTGAGCACCTAGTGTGAGTGCACACTTTTATCTTCCAGAGCAACCCACACAGGGTGAAATGGGCTCCTGATTGTGCTCAGGAGCACCTTCTTCTCATATTAAAAAAAATTCCTTTTCTCTCATCATGACAACCTTCATAAAGAAATTGCAAATGTGCTTACAGACAATCCTTGATTGGGACGTTTATCCTTACAAAGGCCACAAAGCCTTAGTTTAGTCAAACTACGTTATCAAGGCTTTTTTACTAGAATATAATAGTAATTTAGGATTTATGGCTTAACTTCCTGCCCCTTCACTCTTGCAAGTGTTCTCAAGGATGCCTGTAATCAAAGTTCTCTCTCTCTGTAAGTACTTGTAATAAATCTTTCAGCTCACTTGGTAGATGTTTCATTCTCTTGCACATTGAGTTCAGTATTTAATTATCTTTTGTTGTTAAAGGACATGAATAAAGACAAAAGCAGAAAGCAGGTCTCACTACATCCTTCCATGTTCCTACCCAGTTGGCTAAAGCAATTCAAACTCTTCTATCATTTCTTGTATTTTTTCAGCATACAGGGTGACATTAACTATTGCTATTTTGCTATTGGACAAGTGGAAGGAAGAGCATTTGCATAAAGGCTCCTTTTCCAGGCTGGACTTAAAAGTTTAGCAAATTGATCTGCATTTCTAGAAGAGTGAATTTTCCCACCAATCTTGGTGCTTTCACTTCAGCCAACAACTTCGAAGCCTTCAAATGCTGCCAGGTTCCTTGGTCTCAGCCCCTTGTCTATACTCCCAAATTTGAAATAAACTTTTATGATGTTCATTCTATAGGCTGGAGGACATCTTTTGCTTTACAAAGAAGATGAAAACTCCCTTTTTATGATGAGTCACATGTAATTGAGGAGGGGTAACAAGGATAAGTTACTCCTGGGGAGATTCCAAATAGACACATGAAGATTTTTCACTACGAAAACAAATCAGTCATTGGAAAAATCTTCTCAGGGAACTGGTGGATTCCCCAACACTGGAAACATTTAAGTTTCACCTGGACAGGCTGCTTGGCCACCTTGTCTAGACTGTGCTTTTGACAAGAAAAGTTTGACCAGATGCTCATTGGGCTCCCTTCCAACCTGGTATTCTATGATTCTTTTATGATTTTCATATTCAGGTAGGAGTTTAAGACCACGTAGCTTACCCTTCCTTACTTCCTTCCTAGCCATGGAATTGCCTGAAATTCCAGATTTTACCTAGATCCCGGGTTGTGTTTTTAACTTTACACAGATGTCCTAAAGTCTCTATTCAGTTGAGGATACCGTAGAACACATGGGCTTTTGTGTGAAGTCCTAACTGCCCAGACTCCTTCAATTAACCTTCCTAGAGATGGTTTCTGAAGTCTGTGCCCACAGCTACACAAATGTACCTGGCTGCATCAAACTAACTTTGATATACATGGTTTTTGGGGACTGAACCAAGTAGAGAAGTTCAGACGAGCAAAGATTTTCCAAAACAATTTTCTTCAACTAGTATTTAAAATGTTCTTAGAAAAACTGTCTTCTTCTAAGTGAAGGACTTTAACCTTCAGTCTCATTTTTAAAATGTCATGTGTATTTTATATAGGAAACTAACAATAACCAGTATCATAAAAGTCAAGTGGTTTCATCTTAAGACATTGCTTCAATTTATAGAACTCTCTTACTATGAAAAGAAATGCCATGTGTAAAAAATATAAGGCTGCTCATCTATCACTACACCTGATGTACTATCAAGGATGTCTCTTTAACCTTAATTGTTCTTCACTGAAGCGTTCAATTTCCTGTTCTCTGTTCCTGCAACGCCTCTGTCTTTGCTCAAAAACTGAGTTCTTTTTAACATTGAAAGTGCCTGAAATGCAGTTGTGAAACAGATGATTATAAAGTTTTCAAACATCGATGGAAACCCAATGTATTTTACCAGAGAGCAGAGTTTTCTGTTTTTAATTTTTCCAAACAGAAATTCTTAGCAGCTTTATCAAATATTGACAAAGTGCCATATTTATTATTTATATAATTGATTTAATAAATGAAACATAGATTATACTTAATCTTGATGTTGAAAAATGGCAAGAACTGAAAAACTCATATATGGTGAATTGTTTGACCTTTCGTAATTAGAGAAGGAAGCACACCACAGGTGTCTTCCTGTAGTTAGAAATAATACTCCTGAGAAAGTGTCTACGTTGCAAGTTAAAATGTGTTTCTACTCAAAAGCAGTTCAAGTAAAGTGGAAACACAGCTTCGCAGCATAGTCCTTATTCAGAGTGTAGTTTGGTGTTTATAATCACTAGCACACCAAACGATAGGTCCTGTTGTGTTTGATGCTGGTATAGACAATATAATTGGCCTCTGCAGGATTTGGGTAACAGGGGAGAGAAAATCTAAATGCACAGCTTGACACATTACCTGTCAGGTTGCAGTACTGATGATTATCTTTGTTAGGATCAAAGTGAAAACCATCAGAAAATGAAGGATCAGAAATGTCACTGACTGCTTAAAAATGAACAGCCATCAGCAATTAGCAGGGCTGTTTTTCTTTTGCCCTTTCTTAGCTCATTTTTTTACTCTTTTTTCACAACCACCAAGAAGCTGTGAGCTTCCTACCACCCTCAAATGATCTTTATTTTGGACGGTGCTTACTTCCTGATATGTGCCTTATGTCTTAGTTATCATAACACCTTTCTTTTGGTAAGCAAGGTACCTATACACTTCCACTGCATTTTAAAGTAAAAATAGTATTTTGGATACCTGACTTCATTTTGACTACAGTTTGTTCAGAGATTCTGTGTGCCTCTGACCCCACCTTTTCTCTCTGAAGGCACCAGCTTTCAGGCTTGAACTATTGATTGTTTTGGTAAGGAGCCCTGCATCTCAAAGTGGTCATTTATAGAAGTTCCCTGTGTATCAACACTTGAGGAAGAACAACTCTTTACCCACCTTATCTGCCCTCTTCAGGATTTCGTAAATCTTTCCCTTCTCTGTCCTCAGACATCGCTCTTCCAGCTCTAACCTATTCAACCTTTCTGCACAAAACATCTGGTCCATCTCCTCAGCCATTTCTGTTGCATTCCTCTTACCCTTTCTAGCATCTGTCCTCTCACAGATGTGGAAACTGAAGCTGTCCAAAGTAAAAGTTAACAACTGATTTAATCCTCAGTTCTTAACTATTGATGTAATCTTCCATACAGAATCCTGGTAGTTTAAATTAAGGATTTGCTTGTGTGTGACTTGTGTAATATGTTATGTTAATGATTAAACCACTTAAATCTGTGCTTTGAAAAGATTAATTTATTAAAGGCTGTATTATTCTTTAACAAGAGAGGTGTCCTAGTAGCTGAACACAAGGAAACTAAGCGTTGCTGCACCTCATCCTGGCCTGGGATTTTGGGTCCTGGGCTGCAAACCTGCCGCAGATTTCTATGAACCTCTGTAATATCCAAGAAGATGCGAATGCCTCAAAATGGGATTTACAATATTTAGCATACTGACACTTCAGCAGCAGCAGGTACAACTGAAGGAAGGCACAGTCTCACTGGGATTTAGGCCAATATCTTGGTTCAACAAATGGGAGAGAGTTTCAGGAAGACTGGTTTTTCAGTCTCTATGCCCTGGTCTCGCTGGTGGAACACAGAGCAAAACAGTTGAGACTTGCAAAAACAGGGCACCAGATGCTGAGTCTGTCCCTGCTGCCACTGTTCACAAGGCTTCCGTATGAACGCTGCTGGATGCAGAGTAGTGTGACAGAAAGTAGTTTATTTCTCCTGTTTGCTTGATAATAAAAAGCATAAATAGCATGCCAAACATCCCCCTGCTCCTTCTGGAGTTGCAGAGCCTTTAATCATTCACAAAATCTCCCAGATAATTTTTCCCCTCCTCCTTTCTCTTAAATGTCTTGAAAGCCTTGTCATGAGCAGTATAGAAAATGAGGCATAGATTAGATTAAATGTTTCCATCTGGAGCAAACATAGCTGTAAATTAGTGGACTCAAAAGAAAGTAGTTAAATGCACATAAAAATAAAGTCCTCCTGAAACACAGCACTGCTAATGACATGACATTTGGTTAGTGTTCATAGACAGACTCTAACTGGTGTCAGTAGTGCAGCATTTGGCTTTGCTGGAAAGTGTGAAGTACCTGCTTGCAGAAGGTATAAGTTACCAAAGGGTAGCAGTCCTTTTCAATGTGTGTATAATTGCTGTTATTTATTTCAAAGCTTTAGAGTATCAAGTATCTGACATTTCATAGTGGACTTGCATGTGACATATGAACCATTGTGTGTTTACATAACCTGCATGGTTTAAAAAATGATATTAAAGTGTTAGACTCATAGCACTGGCCTAAAAAAAAGCCCTCAAAAAACCAGTCTGTTTTGGTTTTTTAAAAATTATTTATTTATATTTTTTAGTTTACAAAGAAACTCACATACACAAAATGGCACAGAAAAGGTTTGATTGAGCTGGGGACCAGGACAAATCCCTGAAGAATACCTAACAAATTCATAGCTTGTGAATATGATAGATACTCTTTTTTATTTCCAGGCTTAAACAGTAGTCAAGGTATTATGTCTAATTGTCTTTTTCACAGTTAAGTGTACCTTAATTTTCAACTACTTGATAATAATAATGTATAATTCTGCAGAGACTTTATACCTTATTCATTGCTTGAGCATGATTTCACAGCTTGTAAAGTGGGAGTCGACTACTGATGGGGCTGAGAAATTCTAGGACAAAAGCAGAGGACCAAAGAAAAGTCAGAAGCAGCCTGCATCAGCCTAAGAATGAAAGTACGTTAAATGAACTGGTGTATTCAGACACATTTCTATGATGTTTATCTCTAGGATAGGAGTCAATTTGCTATGCTGGATTTCAAGGAGCGTGTGTGCACTCAGGAAGTTCAGGGCTCAGCTCTTCTCCAAGGAAATGCAGAGATTTGGAGTAGAGTCAGTGGGCAGTGGAAATACAGCTCGTTACCGAGTCTCGGTGCAGTGCAGAAATGAGATACAGGTACCACGCACATTCAGAAACCATGGTGTTATTTATGATTCTGTGTGGGTATGTTATTAATCCTAAAATCCCCTGTTTTTTGGTATTAGTCCAGACTTTAGGGCGATATAGAAGCTGCAGTTCTGAGTTCCATCCAGGTTGATGAGAGAAGATGGATATATGCTGCGACTGTAGAGACTTTTTTTGCCATTGTTCACTCTCAGCTATTAACTGATCAGCTCAGAACCATTCCCTTCCACAAAGCACTGGCACTGACAGAAAGCTATTAGCTCTCAGCACCTTGGGCACAAGGGGAAGGAGAGAAAAATATTGAAAAGCATTTTCAACAGACTAGGAGATAAAAGGCAATCAAGTTGGCTATGTGCATACAGGTTTTCACTGGAAATCCTTAGTGTTTCACCTGAGATGTGTAGGGCATGCACAAACATGGAGCAAATCTCCTGGTAAAAGGGCTGAAAATACGACATTTTTGTAGTAAATAATTGAAAGATAACACTTGAAAAAACATTTAATTGAGGCTTCATATTATGATTTTTTCTGATGACAAGTCTGGTTTAGGAAGGTTGTAGTCCCTTCTGTTTGCAACTGCTTTAATCTCTTCTGCCTCTCATACATCACTGTGTCTTTTGTTGTGCCAGTGTAACTGTTTTTACAGTTTTTTCTTGGAAAAGTATGAGTCATATTATCTAGAGCCCAAACCTTCTTCTTTTTTTAATCCTGAATTTTTTTCACTGATCTGGTTTACCAGATCCCTTGCAATGAAGTGACTCCCATGATGAAGCACCAGGTTGCTCGGTACTGTTCAGCCTGACTAAACCCACTGCTGAACTAATGAATTTGTTGCTTTTTCTCTGCCTTAGCACTTGCGAAATCCAAATGACTGGTTCTGGGAGCTAAACCAGCAAGAAAACAACACTCCAAACAAGCAGCTCAAAGCATATCCTTCCCTGTTTTTGGTATCCTCAGCTGGCTCATGGCAGGGTCAGCATATGAGTGAGGGCAGAGGTGGGGGCCAGCAGGTGGGCTGAGAGAAGAGGCGAGTCCCCCGCACTCAGCTCAGCTGTAAAGCGAAACAGTTCCCAAAGGAAGCAGGCACATGTGGCAGGCTGGTGAGAACCACCTCAGGATGAGTCAGTCAAGGAGTGGATGGGCAAAGTTTGCTGCTGGAAAGTTGTACTTTGAGGCATACCTTTGGTGTAAACCCCAAATGCTCTGGGAATCACTTTCTTGTCTCATGTTTCTATCGGATTAAGGTGGCTCCTGGCTGCTTCCTTTATGTGCAGCAGCTGAAAGGCTCGGATTCAGGATTCAAGAAGATATTTCTTTTCGAGATATTTATTTATGTCTTTATTTGGACGGGAGTATTTTTTTCCCTTTCATCATGTCAAAAGCTGTGTTAACAGCAATCCATACTGTATTGCTCCCTATGAGACTGACTTTGCTACCATAACTTGCACAAATAATTTTAACCTCTTTAACAAGTCTCAGTGGGAATATCTTCTTAGGAACAACACGGGCAGATAAGTAGAACATCCAGGGATTAAATTCTAAACTTCCTGCCAAACTACCCGTTTTTTGGCACCTTCTTTCTTGTGAGGTCATGGCGCACATTCTTCTGTCATGTATTTGTTAGCACTAATCTCCGACTGACTTGCCGTTTCTGATTTAGTTTAATGGCAAATATTATTGTGTTAACAATATGACAATTTTTTGTGAGTGTTGTCAAGTTTATTTTTTTTCTCTTCCATACGGTAAAGAAGAAAAAACAAATGGTTTATAAGAACACAGTTAATAGTATTCATAGGGCCGACTTTGCTATCTAACATATGAGGTAAAGCCAATATCTATTCTAAGAAGATAGGAGAGATAGAAAAAGGTGTAATTATTTAGATGCTCATAAACTCTATCTGTTGTAAACAACTAGGGCAAGCTGGAACAGAGTAGTTTTACTTTTAGTGTTTTTATCCTGGAAGAGTTTTGGTTGCTTGGATTAGCACTGCAGAACTGATTGACTCATCCTGTCATGTTACCGTTGAGTATTTGCGCTTACTTTTGTAAAATAAAGATATTTGTTTGATTTTTATGGTTTTGGAATGCCCCATGCCACATAGAGCCTTGTTCTGAAGGTTAATGCATGAATTCAAGTGTCCTTGCCAGGGAAATGGGGAACCTGCTGTTATTGTTCCTGTATTTCCACTAATTAAAAGTGGGCTCAGTTTGTCTTCCTGCATGTGTGATCAGCTGAGCTCTGTCTCCCAGGCCTTGCTAAAAATCTTAGACAAACAGCATTAATAATATGCATACATCAATTAGTTTCCCTTGTTTTTCTTAGTATGTTGATGGGCATGGAGTAGACAATCTGTCATGCTGCCTTCCAGCTCTTCTTCCTGTTGTACCAGCATTTGTAAATAAATAGAGTTCTGTTACTCAGTGGTCTGGCTGTGGTTAACTCTCTCATTCCTTTTAAACAATGTCTTCTAAACAATGAATCGTGGAAGGTTTTTTTTTCTAAAAATCTGTATAATTTTTTTGGCTTTGAGTGAAATTGCATGCCAACAGAGTCTTGTTCTGAAAACAAGCCAGGTGTCCTTTGCATGTTTCTCATGATGTGTGTCATTTTGAAAACACCTTAGATTTGTTAACTGTCAGTGAATCACCTCTCTCTTCCCTCAAGATGGAACTTAGAGTAGGTTTCTAATGGGTCTATTCTTTCAACATAGAAAAAAATGCACAAAGTGAATCATCTTTCTTCTATCCTGTATAAAATGTACTGCTAAAACAGAGATGTGATCCAAATTGGACTCCCTGAGTTTTGCATGCAAAAGAACCTGACTTATCATACTGCATGCCAAATTATATTTTCTAGTATATGATTTTGTCGCATTATAGAGCCCCATTTTGTTTTGCAAGAATAACGTTGTAAAGGAAAGATGGCTCTGTTACAAGGAGAATTATCTCATGTCAAAGCCCAAACTGAATAGTTTAAATGTTTGAATTTTGCAACTGGGTTTTTTTTAGTAGCCAGCTATTGAGCTTTTCTAAACATCGATTTTACTTTATAATTATAAATCAAATCAGGATTTCAGTATAAGCCTCATATACTGCAGTTTTTCTTCCCACTCTATCAGAGGTATTACTTTTATTTATTTTTAGAATGCATAAAAACATTTTGCCAATCTCTTAAAAATCCTTTAAGATGTAGCTAATCTAGGTAAACTGACATTTAATCAATTTCTTTATTTACATTCTGACCTTAACTGTAGTGCTTGAAATCATTTACAAAGAAAAAGATTGTGTATATATTTAACTTCAGAGCAATAGAGTAAATATATAAGGCCTTATCAAAGAGATAACAAATTTATTTATTCTGATAAATAACAAATTACTCAAGAGATTCCAGCAATGGAGGAACTGAATCAGAACAGAGAAGAGGAATGTATAAAATGACTTAAGAAGTCTCCCGGTTCACATCCCAGCTGCCGGCAGATGCAAACATATGTTGTGCGTAAAATGACTCAGTATGACTGTACTAGGGTTAAAAAGAATCATTATCTTTTTTTTCTTTTCCCTGGGGACTGTGCTTTTTTTATGAGGAATTTTTAGAAATAGTGATACGAGAAGACATTTGTGCTTTCCTGGAAATGAACTTTGCTGTAAAAATCATGTACATGGGTGGCTTATGTATCAGAGATACTGTCATATTCCCATGTTTCTTTTCTCTATGCAGAAATAGGCCTCTTTCTTTTTTATTTTTAATAGACAGTTTCAAAGTTGTACCAATGCAGATGCTTCTACTAGCTTTTCTTGGGGACTTTTTTTGCAAGACTAGGGTACTGGTGTTCCTAAGCAGCTACTAGAAAAAGCCTTACGTAACCTCCCTGTAGACCATTATGTGGGCACTTCCTTTCCACGGGTTGGTACTCGAAAATAAAGCCTAAGCTGTGGAATAATTAAAGAATGTAAGACCATCATCATGCAATATACTGGAAGATGATTTTTTTTCTTTACTGGGTCATTAATAGATGGCCAATAGCTGATTTTTTTATTAAGATGTTAAAATGTACATAAGATTATGTCCTTATTGTATCCGTTTGTTTTTGTCAATGCCTACCTCTTAAATGTTTTTCACAACGCCCCTCTTGATGGTCTCAGAAGTGGATAGGTAGATCCTTCCTGACTAGAGCATGGTGTAGTAAACACCACAGAAAAGGTTTTGTAATAAACAAGTAACTTAGAAGAACAAATTTTCATGATACCTAATGTATCTGTTACTCCATGATTTATGAATATGCATGAATATAATGTATATGGAAATATGTAATGCCTCTTTATTCTCCAAATTGACCAGGCTAAAAACCCTCTGCATGCACTGTGTTTTTCATCTGCTGCGCTGAGTGCTTGCAGGCACAGGAATGCTTTGCTGCTTTTTCTGGCACAAGTGACCTTCTGCAGCCTCTCTGCAGCATTACCAGCCTACAGACACAGTTGTAGTGGGACCATTTCAGGCAGACACTGCTTCAGGTAGACACTGTGGTGAGAAGGTTTTATTTGGCCAGGTACCCAGTCATGGTGTGGACATCAGCTCCTAGGGTTCAGGAAAGACTCTTTGGTAAGCAAATGGCTGCAAGAACCTCATGGGGCATCAGGCATTTGATAGCCTTAGCCATACTCCTTTCACCATTTGGAAAACAAGGGTCCGTTTGAGATTTGTCATGCTGCTTATTATCAAGAAATAGAAATGCTCAGCTGCCTGTAGCATTCCCATAGCTTCAAAATCTACAGATGGTTGACTTTTGAAATGGTTTCTGAATATGTTCACATGCTTTGGGTAACAATGTGGTTTCACTGAAGTTTAAAACTCCCTTTACAGTACAATGCCAACTAAAATATTCACAGCTTGCCAAGTTTTTCCTGGCCTGTATGTGCTAGATGGATTATTGCTCCTAGACCTGCAAAAGCTATACACTAAAATAGGAATTCTATCAATTTATTGTATAACTTAATGCATTTTTAGTGATTTTTATCTATCTGACAGAAAAGCAAAATCTCTGAAGTGAGTTCCATGGACCTTGCTGGAGGGTTATCACTGCTCCTCATCCCGTGGATGTTTGGTCTCAGGATGAGAGTGCTCTGAATATCCATTGGAGGTTGCTCAGAGTGAATCAGCGATATTTCTAAGGCTGAGTTGCATCATTTGTATAAGATTACCTGGGAAATTTCAAGGATTTTGGGTAGTCAATCAGTCTTTTGGAAGTGGTGAATTGAAAGACTGTCAAGACCACACATACTGTTTCCTTATGGATTTGGTTGCTTGGCTGTTATAGGAAGTTTACCCTGGGGCCAGTAGGACAGATTTGCCCAAACAACATTCTGTCACTAGCAGCAAAGCCCACTGTATCCCCATAAGCACCAGAAATAATTGATGAGGAAGTTTGACTTTCGTCACCTGCTCAGTGTGTGAGCTAGTTCTATTTGTGTTTTGCAGCTTCACAAACCAGACTGGTTTGTCCTTGGGCATAAGATGGAGTGTGATGAAAAAGAGCAAGTGGTTCAGGGTTTTTTTAAATGATCATGTAAATATGAGTAAGTAAAGACATCCCAGGGTCTCCAATCCGTGAAGCACCATATAACCGACAGCAAAGAGTTTAACCATATAAGCGTTTTTCTGACTGTATGTGATACAGATGCAAATAAGATATTATTCTGAGTTTAAAGATTGGCAGCTTTTGCTTTCATTGGTCAAACTATTATGTCGTTTGAAAAGACTGGCTCCAGTTGTGCTGTGGACAGTTTTTAGTTTTTATGGATTATCATCTACCAACTGTGATTTTCCAAATGATCTGTCAGGGTACCCTTAGGCATTAGATGGTTGCTGTTGCTGGTTAGACAAATAAAAATATTTGTCTGATTTTCTCATTTCAGGTGCAAAAGACAATTTGGGATGTCAATGATGATTTTATTAGAGGAGGAAAGCTTGTGAGAGAATCCTCTCAAATTGTGGTGGTTGCCTGTCAGCAATTTTCAACTGGCACTGTCTGCTGACAGATGTAGTGACTCATTAGTGAAATCATTGTGAGAAAAGAATCCCGGAACTCTGCAACTGTCATCTGAACATAAATTTAAGCTATATTTTGCTCCTTTTAATGAAATTTGGAAGAGAAACTTGTTATTGATCATACCATACTGTTCCAATTGTGTCTCATAATATTACTTTTATAAAACTTAAAAATTTCAACCAGCTTAATTTCTGAAGCTTTTAGAAAAAGTAGATATATTATTATAAAAATCAGGTATTACTTATAGGAAATAACAAAGGTTAAAAAAATATACACTTCCATAAGTGTGTCTGAGGGAGATACGTAATTTCTTCCTTATTTGTCACTATGAAAAATGGTATGGGAAAAATTGCATTAATATGTAAATAAGGAGCTGCATTCTAACCCTGCAGGAATGCTTAGGTAAAGGTAAAATGAGCACCTTGGTAATAAGGACACAACAATTTCTGCTCCTTAGCTTGGACAATTTGAAACTACTCTAGGTCTCCTCTGGTTCAGAGAACACTCTCGTTGACTGAACAATGGAGAATGAATCTTGTAATTTTGCATATTATTCTATAGCTACATTCAACAAATCTTGTCAGTAACTGAAGACAAAATATGGCTTGTTCTTTAGAAGAGGATCCAGTCTTTTCAACAAAGCCTGTTTTCTCTGCACACAGCAACGAATATAGCTCCATCTTCAAAAGTGATTTGATGTGTTTGAGAGGTTCATATAATTGCCTTCACCTTTTATACATGTTTTTGATACTGCATATAAAAGTTTGCTTGTGAATTAAGCAGAAGTGAATTAGTAAGGAACATTTATGGTTTTAGTCCCTTTCCAAGAACTTAAAAAGTCCCTGGGAATACAAAAAACCATGACAGATTGCCTGAAGGTTTGCAGTAAACACTGGTTTGAAAAGCTTGTAACAACCTCCATCTGTTCACTGCACACTTGAAAAGGCTCACAGAGCCTATGCAGTAATACAAAGATTCCTATGAGGGCAGATCTTTTCTTGGGAGGATTGTTTAATTTCACTGGTGCTGTTTGGGAACAAGAAACTTCCTAAATACTTATTGTTTTGTTTTTCAGTGAAGGCAGTCATTCAAGTAGTTTTCATCCCAGCATCTTTTTTTTTATACTGATACGCATTGTAACTTGTTTCTTCTCAAAAGTTCAGCAACAGGTAAATGAGGAATCCTCAAGCAGTAAGTACATCAGCTTTTTGAATTAGTTTCTGACAGAAGTGATTCTCATGAGGCTGTGATGCTGTGGAAACATGCATACCAGACTTCAGTCACAGTGCTGCATTCTGGGCAGTGCTTGGAAATTTAAACTCCTGTGAGAATCAGGACCTGATGCACTAAATTGAAGTAATAGTTAACACAAATAAAAAGGATTTTCAAACATTTGACTGAGATATACTTTATACTTATCAAAATTTTTGTTTTTCTATTGATCCAATTAGTTACTGCTAACCTGGATGATGTCTGTCTTGTACAATTTTTCTCCTCTCATGTTTAGTAGCAAGTTGGTGGAGGGGTTGACCTTAGAAAACATGTTTTTTAACACATCTATTTCATATACTGATAAACAACGAGAGAGGAGAATGATATCATGCTTCTTTGTAAAGTTGTTTTCTTTTGTAATTAATTGTGCAATTTTCTGTGGAATATACTTGTACATAGATTCTCATAAATCAAACTACTTAAGAATAATTTAAAGTTAATTAAAATTCTTTGTACAATGAAGGAAATGTTAGAGACACTAGAAATTACCTCTATGTTAGCATTCGTTTCATATTAAAACATGCAGATAGCATCTACTGTAGCAACACAATAGGTAGCTTTCTGATATTTAGCTTTTCTGATAGCCAAATGACTTCCTGTTTGGCATTAAGAAAAAGTTTTCCTTTTTTCTATTACCCTTCACACGCTGTCCTGCAATGAAAATGCCTGCATTTCAGCAGGAGGTACTTCAGTTGGTGTTAAAACCCAACAGGCTGTTCACTACACAAATGATAAACTGTGGACCATGTCAACAGTGAATTAATTTTGGTGTGACAGTAACTATGTCATTTCGCAGAAGGCAAAGACCTACCAAAAAACCCCTACAAAATCTACACCGGGATATTTCTCATTCTTCTTCACAGTACCGGCACCCACCTAAAAACTGAGAGGTTTGTATGTAGGGGGATTATGAGGTTAGGCACAGACTGAATTGAGTCAGTGTTGATGGACTTGTTTGCTTTATGATGTGTTACAGGATATATCCATCAACTCCTGATGATTAAGCCCCTGCAATGAGTTTTGTGGCCTGTCTGACTCAAAAAATGAGTCCTGGAACTGCACTCAACTGTTCTACTAAGAAGATGTTGGTCAGATGCAGGGACAGCTTCTAAGTTACCTATTCAGACACTTAGGTGACTTCTGTCATCACTTTAGGCATCTAGATCTGTGTTTAAATGTAGATAAATCATGGTGGGCTCTCTATATCTTGCTTGGAGAGAAGTAGATCAAACGAACCACTCTGAGGAGGGATCTTAGATGACGGATTCAGAAGGAGATGGATTTCCGTGGTTACCAAGTGACCTATCTGTTCATTCACTGTCTTTGGAAAGAGCCAAGGTGGCTGGGTTGGATTCAGCTTTGTAATGAATCTCACTTGAAGTTATTCTGATTGAATAGGCTGTTGAAGTAATGTATACTATAGAAAAAAATATTGCCATTTCAGGAAAATTAATTTTTGAATTTCAGCTATTCAGCAGTTAAATATATGTAAACACCTTTTTAAGCATTTCTTTATATGTATCATTAGCACACTTTAATGAACAGTGGATTGAATAATGGTCTTCTGATATAGATGCTAAGGATTAATTTTAAGAATTACTCCATCTCATGTAGCTCATACCATATCATATCTTAAAAATCCAACTTTTCAGAAGAGAAAACCTGCTTTTTCAATCAAGAAATAGGTATCATCTTTTGGAGAGGCAGTTAAAATAGTGCTTGAGTGGTGCATCATTCCATCAAAGGCAGAAGATCTACTGCTTCAAAATATTTTGCTCACCTCACCCGATCTTGTCTTTGAACCTTCGTCTGCTTGTAAGTGATATTTCCTTAAGCTTATCCAAAAGTTTCTGCAAAGTGGCTTTGTGGCAGTGTTTTGACAGCAAGGGGAAAGATTTGCTTTCCTGTAGAGTGTTTCTGTTGCTGTCTCAGAAATGTAGACCAAGGTCTCATTCTGAATGGTAACAACAAGATTATCATCTCCTGTTCTTTGATTTTTATAATTAAGGAAAATAAAAAGAAATTACTGTAGCAATTTAAGGAATTTCTTTTGGATGGCTTACTCAAAGATCTTACTTTAATGAGACATACATAACTAATTCTACAGTTTTATATCAGAAAGGATTAGTTGATTTTTTTCAGATGCTGTTTATGAGTCTATGAGAAATCAGTTTCTATTTGCATTAATTTAGGCTACTGCTAAAACAGCCATAACCCAGTGTTTTCCTCAGAGATCTTTGAATTTACTTGATTATGTTTTATGTAAAGCTCCTGAGCTTCCAACTGTGATGTATCGACTCTTTAAAGACTTCTGAGCTAGCCCGACAGCCTATGTGATTGGCTGCTTTGGTTGGGTTTAATTAAACATTTGCCAGGTAAAGAAATACCATAGGCACAGACAGAGGGTTCATGTGTGGTCTTCAGGTGGAAACCATGCTTATTCCATTTCTGTTTTTCTCTCTAATAACCCTGTCTGTAGTGGCTGTAAAACAAAATACGAGTGACCCTGGAACTGAGTAGGGCAAAGGGCTTAGAGGTATTAAATGGAGCTAAAGTCTTCGCTCAGTGGGCACTGAGGAATGTAGTGGGATTAAAAAAATGACATAAGTACATAAACTTCAGAAGCAGGGAAGTACAGAGAAAATGTATTGCTAAAATAGTTAGGTGTATATAATATGCACACAGTATCCTTTAACCCAACTTTCCTTAGAAGTATTTTCTCTTTAATTGTGATCTCATAATTCCCTTTCAAACCCCCAAATTCTTGTAATGGAATGGGCCTGTTAAGAAATGTCTGAAATCATTAAAAGCACGTATAGGAAACACTGGTTAAAATTAATTCATAATATGCAGAGATCCTTAAATGTGGAAAAATATGAAGTTAGAATCCAGTCATATACAGGAACTACACCACAAATGCAGAATGGGAAACATTAGTCCTGTGCTACAGTCCACATCTTTACAGATGATCCATAACTTTTATGGCACAACAGCACACAATGTAAGGCAAATATTTGTCAGCGAGAGTGAAAGATTGCAGAAGTCAATGAAGTATTTTAGCTCAGCTATGATTCTTTTTCCATTAGTGAGGGAGGAAAAACTATTCCAGACAAGCAGTTCATGAAAGATATTTGATATTGCTGCAACATCAGCCAGATACACTAATGTAATGCTCTGTAACAACTCAAGCCTTCTTTTCCTACAGATGATTGTGTAGAATGGTTTATTTAAACTTGAAACCTGAAGAGAATTCTGGCTCCACAGACATTATTGGTATCTTTGTG
Organism: Oreocharis arfaki; assembly: GCA_013398015.1. NCBI lineage: Eukaryota > Metazoa > Chordata > Aves > Passeriformes > Paramythiidae > Oreocharis > Oreocharis arfaki. The sequence continues at coordinate 239,443 of VZRR01010904.1, read as the reverse complement.
CCCTACACGCACCATGTAGTCAGAGATCGCTAAGATTATTAAGCACCTAATTCATCCCTTGGGGTAGAGTGATTAATTTGCTTTCTAAAATGTGGTAACCCAGAATCTCAAAATATACATTTACCTCTTTACGTATTCTTAGTGGCCACATGTGTTGAATTCTTGGCTCTGCAAAAAATTAAGTTCCTCTGACTTCATTGTTTTGAGTGACTAAAACGAACCTTAACTTTTTTTCTCCACGCATTACATGTGTATCTCCTTTTTTTGCCCATCCCTCCTGATAACATAAAAAAGGTGAAAAAAAAAGGAAAATGAAACAAAGCCATTGGTGTCTTCCTGAAAGAAATAGTAATTTTGTTTTTCTGCCTAGATTGAGACTTCCTCCCGCAGTCTGCTTTGATTATTGGAAATATCAAATTGCTCAATAAAAATACAAAACTTGGGGACCTTGTTAATCCATATTTAAATTACTAGTGTATTCTACCTCCCATATTTTATAGACATTCAGAATTTTGCCAAGAGTGTAATGGATCCATATTTTCATCTATAGAACAGATGCCATTTTACTTTTTATTACAGGAGATGTTTATTTTAGACCTTTTTTTCTAAAATTCTCTAAGCACCACCCTCAAATTGCTTAAGCCTTTACCAAAGAGATTCTTTTCCTGTGAATAAAATTGCATTTTTATTTTTCTTTTAATTTCTATAGGCATTTTTACATTATTTAATATCCCAATAAGAGTTGACTCAGTCAAATAAATACAGCTGCTCTTCCTTTATTCTTCCCTGGCCCAAAAGAAATGGTTGTAGTTTTCCATTGCTATCAAATCACTTCTTAAGCTGCCTGAGTTAACTGCGGTGGGTTTTTTTTTTGTTTTGGTTTTATTTTTGTTTTGTTTTTTGTTTGTTTGTTTTTGTTTTTTTTTCTCAGCACATTTTTATTATTTTTTAACCTCTGAATTGGTGAAGATGGAAAATAAGAAAATAGTATGGTATAAAATTTAAAGGAAGTTCAGACTTAGAAATCTGTTTCCAAGAGCTGTTGACCAAAACCGGTAATCACTTATATCATGCATGCATTGAAAAGAAAGTAAGAGGAGACCCCTGCCTACGCCTTCCAGCTACTTAAAATTAGAGAAGTCCAGACAGTTCCCATAAATCTGAGTGTCATAACACAACAATAGAGGCAGCAGACAGGACTTTTAAATTTATTTCTTTGCTGGTATTGCTAGAACAGAATTTCCAAATAGCCAGTAATGATTCCTACTGCAGTAGTGTCTCTGTGAAAAACAAGAACTGATCATGATCTAACACAACTGTGTCACTCAGGAAAGAGAGTGAACACCTGTTGTGTTCAGTGAGTTTTTTACAAAAGTCTTTTTTATTTTCCCAGGAGTTTGACAGGGAGAATAAAGTAGGTGAAACAAATGGAATGTTTGATCTTAGGCTTAACCTTATATACTACAGCTGAAAAATCCTAGAAGAGAGAAGAAGTATCTAGTTATAAGCAGAAGCTGCTTAAGCACCAGCAGTTCACCACTCAGTTTATGTCAGAGCCTTTTAAGAGAAAAAGGTTGCAGCTCCCAAGTCCTTGCAATATGTTCAGGTTTCTAATTCTCCCAGGTGTGTTCAATTCTTGTTCAGGGAGTCTATGCCCAAAGCTTTATCTTTAGTAGCTCATCTAATTTAAACCTTGAAGTCTTTCCCAGCCCATGCACCCGGCAACTGGCAAACTACTTAATAACTTGCAGTCTTGGGCAAGAGGTCCGTGAAGAACAATCTGAATTTTTTATTTCACATTAATGAGCAGAAAGAATTGTAGACCTCTTGACATTCAAGTTGCTGTACCTCTTCAGCTCCAACCTCTCTAGCCTGCTATAGAATGAGAATGCGATTTTTTTGCATGATTGCAATTTGATAATTACCTGATCTTCCTAGGTGTAATGAAAGTGTTATATACCTCATGATAGCATAAGGTGTATTTATCATGGTATGTACACTACTCATAGGTGTTGTATAGCTCCTCTAGTTAAAGGATCAAGTTCACCCAACCGTTTGGGGTGTGGTTTGAAAAGGAATTTGAAGAGTTTTATGAGATTTCAGAGAGCACATGGATCTGCCCATGTATTTACTGTTGGAGTAAGTAGTCCAGACCTCTTTGGATTATTTGAAAATGCAGAGTTAGCAAGGATGTTCATACCGTTGCCAGTATCAATATCCGGGAAGTTTGAGTTAGCATTAACATGTGGGTTTATTTAAAATGTAGTCAGCTATGGTGAATGCAATGATGATGTCTAAATACTGTTGTACAGAATATTTGCTATGATGTGTTTTTTGTAGCAGGATTGAGCCCATAAGATCATGTGCAATTTTCATGTTAATTTTTAATTTTTGATACTGTTTATATTCAAGAAAAATCGACATACAAACAAGGTGGGACAAGAACAGGGGGCAAAAAAAATATAAAGAAAATGAAGACATTGTAAGAGTCTTCTGGGGACCCCATCATTCATGTTAATCTTGACCCAAAAGACTGGTATGCCACTCTTGGACAGCTGCTTCCAGTAGTTCTGCAGCATTTTTTTCTGATGTTTACAAACAGTGCATTGGGCATTACAATTTTTTTTGGACCTTAGGCAAGACTTAGAAGAGAAAGACTTCAATGTGTCAGCTGAAACAAGGGCATCAGTAACCAAATCACTCAGTAATAAAATTTGCCTCATTGCTTTTAAGAACTAGCAGATGGTTTCAACTTTATCTCCCATTGGAGACAAGCTGATTGAATACAGACTTTGCTTAATGGCTGCTATTTGTGCAAATGAAGATAAAGGAACTTAGCTAAAGATTGGCTATTTCTTTACAGCGAAGTGTCAGAAAAGGCTTTGCACGTCTGACCAACAGTCCCTTTTGTAAAAGCCGCTTTTTTCATACCTTCAATGACTGGCAGTGATGCCTTCTCACAATGTGCAAGTAAGAGAGTAGAGTGGTTTCCTACCTCACTGATTACAGTCGCTTTCAGCCATATATATGTATATATATATATATATATATTTATATACACATATATATATATATATATCTCTGATAAAAAGAAAATACTTGACAACAGATCTACCAAGCCCTCTCAGTTCCTAGCTCTAAACAGGCAATCTAAGAGATTGCTGAAATAAATCATTCAAACAGAAATTAGACTCTGACACAATCTTATGGATGTGAATCTTATTGCAGAACCCAAAGTTACTGGGGTTATGGTGTGTATCACTGTTGTTTAAACTGACTCTGTGCCAATGGGAAAACACAAGGAAACTACCCATTGTAGACTGCACTGAGTAACTTGAAGTACAAAGAGATGAGGTTTGAAAAGTTTGAAAATACTGGAGTATTTGTGCTGGGAAATGGTTGCTGCAGGTTTCTTCTCCTCTCACGGTTGCCAACAGCCTATTCATAGCAGGCAGACTTAGTTGTTGAACCCACACACAGCCTAACCGAGGAGATTTACATTTGAGGCTGGGTCAAGACCGTTTGGTGGTTTAAAAGTGTAGAATCACCACTGGAAACACTGCTGGGAGATTGCAGCTTGCCTGGACAGCAGCAATCCTGCTTCTGCCCTGCTTGACCAGCACAGTGGGTAGCCAATGCACTGGGATTTGCAGATTCTCCCCTGCTGCTGGACAGCCCTCCCAAATTATGACCCTGGATTTAGTCGTGAACACTCATTTTGTGAGAATTTTATAACTTTTTATTTTTGTTTTGACTTAGAATGAAATATCACAGTGCCTGTAACTGAGTTCTGGCCATAGCTGAGGAGGTCACTGACAGTTTGAGGGGACCTCAGCTCTTCTTGCAAACAGTATTTACAGCAACATGACAACAAGGAACTATGTCCAGAAAGGTCCTAGACTTCTTTGCTCTGGGACTTACCCACAGTGTGTCTCTACTGGTACAGTAGAGACAAGGCACAAGGTCACAACTGCATTATGATTCAGGTACAACAGCAGAGAGCTGACACACAGAGAAACACTTTCATTTACACCATTGATCAAACTCAAGAACACAGGCAGTTTGTTGGTATAAAGGACAAAGAGAGAGAGGACTGCTTTAATTACTTACATTTTATAAATGTGTATGTACATTCTCCCACGCATAAAAGCAATTAGCTCTCCTAAGTAAAGCTGATTCAGGTAGACAACAGCATGGCCAAACGAAATAACAGCATATTTTTAATTGTTAGTTGTATAGTACCCTCACCGTGTAAAGTACTGCATGGCACGGCACCTTTCATCTGAATATGTTTGAGACCTGTAGAAAATCTGGGTAATGGAAATGCCTAAAATGGATGGAAATAAGAGTATGAACCATACATAAACACTGGCAAGGTGACACTGTTGGTTTTGTCAGATGTCTGGGTTTGATCCAGACATTTTGGAATTTAGATCAGACATCCACAGAAGAGTACAGACTGGAGCAGTGCAGGTTCTGGTTGCCCGAAACTGCAGGACACATGTTATAAGACATGGTCAGGACTATGTATCAAAAGGAAACAAGAGCAAGAGTTGTCTTCATCCAGATAAGATAGTCAAGCCTATGCATAGTACACGTCTGGTTAAATCTGGAGTCTGTGTATCCTTATTTTGCTGCAGTTATGTCTCCGAGAGTCTGCTTCAGGTCAGAAGCTAGGGTCAAGGTGTGGCTGTGTAGCAGGCTGTTAGCTCTGCCTTTGCTTCCAGGAAAACAGAATGTTAGTCGAGCTATGATCTTGTGCTCACACAGCTGTGAGACTGATGGGCAGGAGCTGGGTTCCATATCTTCAACTTCCAAGAGCACAGTCTGGAGAAATATGTGCCTGTCCGTTGCATTTGGTATTCTTAATGAGGAAGTCTCTTAGTAGTCAATAAAATTATTCTGTCCTTTGTAAGTGAAAGTGGTTTTGCATTTTTCCTTTAATTGCTGATGCCTTAGCACCCCATTATGAAAATGAATTCTTACAAGTATACATGCCTTAACTGGGAAATAGAAAATATGTAAGAAGAAGTCAGGAAAATGCAAAAATAGAATATTTGCAGGAGAAATCTTTCAAATATGTTCTTTTTACAGAGAGGGAGTTGTCACTTCGGTGGTGAAAATTTAATCTTTTGCGCTCAAGTAGAAGCAAAAATGAAACATACACCGTTCAGAATGTCGTCAGGCGCTTTCAAAGCTTTGTCATTCTTTAAAGGGGTAAAGAAGGGGGAGGGACACTGGGAGACACAAAGCCCATCAAAGGTGGAATAATGAAGGGAAAAATGTTTGAAAAACAGTAAAATGTTCCCAAGCTGCAAAGAGTTCGTACAACTGCAAAACTGATCCAAGGAAAGGCATCTAATCCTCTTAATCTTTTGCTTCATCAGAGGAAAATGCTGGACAAGAGGAAATATTTTTGATGTACTAGAACATGGTAAGCACTTCAGCAAGGGACCTGCTCCAGGCTACATGCTGAATGGTGACCTACTGAAATTATTTAGAATAAGAACCATGGCAAGAATTTCACACTTTGTCTGTCTAGGAAAGCAGCTTTATCACACACATGATTTAAAATGTGCTGAAGTGTTTATTTTTGTATAAAGTCTTACTTTTTTTTCAAGATTTATATGTTTTTCTCCACCACATGTTACTTTTGGAAATGTGAATCTATGTTTATGCTCTTGACAGAAAATATCGTTATTCTTACCTCTTTGTCTTCTTTCTTGTTGGAAGAAGTTATGTGACAAAATAATTCATGTTTTTCTAATGTTGGGAGATATGGGTGTTGCTTTTAACTATATTTTCTCTTTATTTTTTTTTCTCATACCATCACAAAGATACTAAGTTAATGAATCTGAGCAGATGTTCAGAACTGTGATATATATTTTGTCAATATAGACAGCACAATGTTTCCTCTGTTAAGGGGGAAGGAGTTTAGAATTCACGGTTTTGCATTATTCTGCTTTAAAGATTCTGTAGGGTCTCTAACACATCCAACAGGCTTGTTTCCATGTGCACTGAAGATTTAATGCTAAAAAACTTTAGTATGCTTTAAAAGCACAACACCTCACGGGACAAGGATGCAAAAACAGAGGCAGCTTAGCAGCCATTGGCAAAAACCTGTGACTGGTCATGACTAGGCAAACCTGGTCAGCCCTGCAAAGGCTGTGAAACAGAAGATGGTGAAGGACTAGAAAATTTATGGATATAATTTTTTTTTTTTTTCAGAACAACATAATTCAGCAGCCCTTTGGGACTTCCCTCTCTTTGGGAGGAAAGGTGTAGAAGACATTATAAAGATTTCTATAAGCAGTTCTGTTTCTCTCAAGCCAATAAACACAAAACTTGCACATGCTATGCATTATGCTTTATTGCCTAGAACAAAAGGCCATAGTGGTATTTCGTAATAAGGGTTTAGCTTATAAAATTCAATAGAAATATAATAGGTATCCATAGAAATTACTTCCAAATTATTTAGACTTCAATAGTGAATTATCTCTTCTATAGGCATTTTAATAGGCCTGTAGCGCCCTATAGCAAGCAAGGCATTTTCTTTAAATTGAACAACTCCAAAATCTGTTAGAAATGTGGTAGTTCTATTTTCTTTTCCCTGAAGAATTTAATATACGAGACTAGAGAGTTACTATAGCAGTCTGCTACACTGCTCTTGATCTCAGCATTGGAAAACAGCTGCTCAGGATAGTGCAGTTTGCAGAAACAGTGAATGTTTAACACTTATTGAGAAAAACACCTTCTCTTAAGAAAGCAGGGAGGTCATAATCTAAAATGGAATGAGCTATGAGGAACACACCATGGAGGAGTGGAGGAAGTATGGAGAGGATCATTGTATACTACAGAGAGATGAAGCCCATGAAATGGGGAGTTAATGTAGAATTTTTAGGAGAGGGAACTTGATCCGAGAGTACACTGAAATAGGTGTTTATAGGGTATGTCTGCAAATTTTAGTATGGATCAGACTAGCCTGCTTCTGGAGTGGATTTCCCAGTCATTCCCCCAGTCTGTGTCTAACCTGTATGAAATTAAATCAAAAGATGGTCTCCAGGATCTCCCCTTAATGCACTCCAAACACTACTGGTTGTCAGTCAACAGGTCCAGAGGTCCCCAAAACACACAAGGTGTAACCACTTGTTCTCAGAACTAACATTTTGTTCTACAGATCAATTCATACTGTGGTCCTCTTGCAAATGAAGATCTAGCCAAAGAGTAAAGGAAGAAAGAAAAACTGTAGAGCTCCTTCTACCCAGAAAAGAAGGTATTTTTTATTTTGTTAGAAGAATACTTTGTGCAAACCGAAGTTCCTCAATAAGAATGAGAAAATGAACCTTTGGAAAAATGCTTGTTAAGTACTAAAGAAAAATGTATAGATCTGCTTACATGAAGAAATTTTCCAAGTCCGTGCTCCTGTATTAATTACTCATGTGGCATTGGCACACACTTTACTACTGCATGTAAAAACAATGGGTGAAGCCAATTTACAACTTTCAGAATCTCATTTGATAAACAGTTTAAAATCATTCTTACTGGCCTTGCAGACTGCAATTTAGGATTGTTGTTTTGCATGTACTTTTCCTCCATCCAGAACGACCCGTTTACTAAAGTTTGTAAGTGGATTCTATTGAAACATTTATTTTGATAAATCTGCACCTTTAAAGATGTGAGTGTTAAACATGGGTTAATCTGGTAATCTTTTATTGTGAAAATGTATTCCAAAGGGCATTGAAGTGTTGTAGTAAAAAGCTATCAGATAAAATAAGCAGTGAAATTGGAATTTCAGCTTAAACTGCTTTTTCAAGAAATAAGTTATCCTAAAGCTCATGTTTGAACTAGCTGCTATTATTTGTTGTGCGTAGCAGTCACTTCCTTGTTGAGATTCTAAATTTATTTAAATTACATCTGGGTGTAGAATTTCTTGGTACGGTTACAGATACCATTAAAAAAGATTCGTGGTTATTACTTAAATTTTACAATTTGGTTCTTCACAGAGAGCAAGTAAAAGAGAATATTACATGTCATTTCATTTTGAATAATATTGAATGTCTTAGCTCTGTAGCTCTGACTAGAAAGGAAATGAATATGGTTTATTTTATAGTCTAATCCTGTCTTAGACATCCATTTTAGTTTTAAAAAAGGTTTGAAATATCTCTCTTTGATGATTAAAACATTGCCTTTCACACTACTGAATCCTTTGATTCTGCATTTCTTTATTATTTCACTTGAAAAACTTCCAGCCAAGCTGATATGGGTACAGTTATGGGGCAGATACAAGAGCTTGAGATAAGAAATACCCACTGAGGATGCAACAATAAGTTTCTAACAAAAAGTGATAGCATTCTTCAGTACTTTTATATTACAGTATTCTTCATATTTCAGCATGTGGCTGAATTAATTCTACTTGCTAAAGTAAAGGGAAAGAGAACAAGAAATATAATCTCGAGCACATTGATTCACAAATTTAAAGCAATGTGTCTGATGACGTGTGCTTTATGTCACCATACTAGGAAATGCTGCGTTCTTTGCTTCGTTCTATGCATGATCAAATTAAATTGAGTATTTGTGGAAAGTAGAGTTTCTTATTAGTGATCAATTCATAGCTGGATTTCCAAGATTCTTAAAGTGCTTCTTGAACAGTCCAGTTGAAGTGTCAGATACGGGTCACAAAATCCCCATGCAGTGCTACCGGCTGGGGTAAGAATGACTGGAAAGGTGCCCAATGGAAAAGCAGCTGGGGATGCTGGCTGACAGCCACTAAACATGAGCCACTGTGTGCCCAGGTGGCCAAGAAGGCCAATGGCATCCTGGCCTGTATCAGCAATAGTGGGCCCAGCAGGACCAGGGCAGTGACTGTGCCCCTGTACTCGGCAGTAGTGAGGTCACACCTCAAGCCCTGTGCTCAGTTCTTGGCCCCTCAGTTCAGGAGGGACAGTGAGGTGTTGGAGCGTGTCCAGAGAAGGGCAACAGAGCTGGTGAAGGTTCTGGAGCACAAGTCCTATGAGGAGCATCTGAGAGAGCTAGGGGTGCTTAGCCTGGAGAAAAGGAATCTCAGGGGAGACCTTATCATTCTCTACAACTGCCTGAAAGGAGATAGTTGAGGGTTTGCCTCTTCTCCAGGCAACCAGTAGCAGGATGAGAGCACACAGCCTTAATCTGCACATGGCGAGATTCAAGTTGGACATAAAAAGAAATTTCTTTATAAAAAGGGTTGTTAGACATTGGAATGAACTGCCCAGGGAGGTGGTGCCCAGATGTGGTGAAGCCACATCTCTGGAGATGTTCACAACACAACAGGACATGGCAATTAGTGCCATGGTCTAGTTGACAAGATGTTGATAAAAAGTTAGACTTGATGATCTCAGAGGTCTTTTCCAACATAAATGATTCTGTGGTTCTGTGATATGGACATTAGCTTTTGGATTTAAATTTGAACCATTTAATAGAGGAAGGCATACTATGCTGTAGTTGTAATTCAGAGACAGACATTATATATAGGTTGTATGATAATATTCATTACTAGAGATCTTGGCAGCTTTCAAGAAAGGCAATACTTCCCTTGTTTGCTGCAGTCTAGAGCTAATACCCTAGGTACCACCTGTGACCACAGGTCTGTAGGAAGCAAGGATAGCTAGGTACCTTGCTCCAGTTACCTGACCTATTTGATGCACCCCTTTCCTGGAAATTTCGCAAGGAATGAGTTGATCCTTCACATTACATCATGGAAGTCTCTTCATGGTATGAACATTCAAAGCTTGCTTTCTGTTTGAAGGTAAACAGGAGAGAGGCAAATGAAATGAAAACTTGAATTAAGACTGCAATGAAATAGTGCTAACTTCCTTCTTGGGCTGCTTTGAGGGATATTTTTCTATACAAAAAGTACTTGTACGTTAATTTCACTCATTGGACATGGGAATGTGTGCAGTAAGAGGGAAATATCTGTAATTCTACTGTGGTCTATATCTTTAACGGGATGGACATCTTTAAAAATAGATCTGAAAGTATCACCTTAACCTTTTGCATATACACGTCCTAAATTTGAAGCATGTGTGCTTACAGTCTGATGTAAAATTTTATTTGCATGGTATTCAAAGGAATTAGAAGCAGACAAACCAGAGGAAGGAACACAGGAAACACTGACAGGAAGGAGTGAATAGAGTATACTATTCCTTCATATGTCATTGAAATCTCATCTTTGCCGGAGAGATACAGAAAAGTGAAAGAACATTTTCCATAATTAGTGGCCCTTTCAGTTTCTTCTGTTATATATTGCCTAAAACATGTTTTTATGTGAGTTGTGGCTGTCTTTACTGTCGATTCCCCATATCTGGCAGAAGAAAGAATGGCTAAAATGCAGCTAAAGAAAACCAAAAGAGAGTCGTTTTACTTTTAAACAAGTGGCTAAATGCTAGACATGCAAGAAACAAATAAGATCTTATAATTTTTCTTACATGCCACTTATTGTCCCTTTTGCGTTATATTTGGTTCATCGTTTGCCAGTGAGGATAAAATGTGTATATATTTTGATAATGATGAAATATATATTTATTTTTCACATAAACATTTTTTATACAACACTACATGTGGTTTCTGATGTTGTAATTTGAAGGTAGAAATCATCTTAGTAGCTCTGGTGTTTGTTCCTAATTTATATTCTTTTCCTGACTGGAGCCATTATTGCACACTTCTGAAAAAGGCTTAATATTTTCATTAATTGCTCACAGTGCTGTTTTCCTTTGTACTATCTGCATAACATGTGATTTAGGAAAACATACCCTGTCTTTAAGCTACGTGTAATACTGAAGCTGCACATTGAGACAGTCTCACTAGGCCAGCACATAGTGTCAGTCAGTGTTCAGTGCCAGACATTCCAGAAAAAGGTGTAAGAAAAGCAGAAGTGAAATATTCAAAATATTCAGTATCATGACCTCAGAGAAGTTTCTTATCTCACAGTCATCTAGGCAGTAGCTGCTTTACTGTGGAAGCATGAAGATTTAGGCTCTCTGTAACTTTTAGTTCTTCATATACAGACACAACTTGACAAACTGGGAGTTGAAACACCGAATTCCAGTTTTATTCTGGAAGATATATCTATGTCGCATTTAAAATGCATTCATGAAAAATTACAGCAAACAGGTGGTTATACTATGTGCTCTCATTAGTTGGGGAGAGTAGCTGAGCTTTTAAAATTTACCTTGGCTACCATGTGAGATTCTAAGAACCGTCTTTCTGTGAAATGGGACAGAAGATAGGTGATTACAGGTAGTACATGTGTGGTAGTCCACAGACAGGAAGAGAATTTTAAAAGAAGATTCTACTGGTTTACAGGCAAAACCTGGAGAGACTAATAAAGCTTGCATCGGTGTTGCAACTTTTTTTGTCATTGGTTCATTATTTTTCAATCAGAGCATTTCAGGGAACTGTAATGCAACATTGTTTTACACAGCAGTCTTTACAAACTGCAGAAGCACTTACATTTCTTCACATTTGCTATCTAACTCAGGTCCATGAATCCTCAGCTTAGGGCTGCATACTTTCCTGAGGCCTATCCTTCATTACATCTTTTCTTTCTATTTCTCTGAATCTCTTTCTAAGCACCTTTTAACACCATTTTCAAAGTAGAACCCAACTAGTAAGCTGTTAAAACAGAGAGCATAGTCGTACGGAACTACTCTGAGATGAAGTCAAAGCCCATAAATTCAGTAGAGAAGCTTAGCTTTTTTCCTCTTTTTTAACCCCCTGATAAGATGCTGATGATCTTCATCTTTGCCCAGATACTGAAATGTTCATTCCACATAATCTTTCTAGGTTCAGAACTTATTCTCCAATTAAGAAAGTAGTCAATAAATAATGTATGTAATATATTACTTGTGTCTGCAGAACCTACTAACCTTTTCATCCTCTGTTGCACAACTGTCCTGTTGTACATGGGCTTTTTATCTTGCAAACACTGAAAAATTGATTCATTTCAAAGATAGGATTAATGACATCAAAAGATAATTTTGTATATTCTTAATGAATTGGAGCATCAAAGGCCTAAGCCCTTTACTGGCTAATCTTGTGATTTAGTCCAGAGGATGTTACAATCTCACATGAAGGTCTGTTGGTTTATGGCTTGAGAGCGATGAGGTGGAAACTGATGATCTGCTGGTGCTGGTGAAGATGATGAGGGAAGAGCTACCCAACCATTTTCATGCAGAAAATCTGGATGTTTTAGCTGATTAAAGTTTATCTCTATGTCTAACTTTTCATCAGCAAATAAGGGTCAGCCATCTGGCAGTGATAAATTTGGCCGGGACGGATTCCATCTGTTAAATATGATGCAAAAATATTCTGTTCTTCCATGGCACTGGAAAGATACGACATCTGGGATTAGACAAAATAACAAAGCTTGAAACTGGAAGGAATTGACAAAATTATTTCCCTTCTGAGGAACCGGAGAGGTGCCATTGAAGGGTGGGACTAATGACAGGCCTGTAGCTGGGGTTTATCTGTTCACAGGTAAAGTTTTTCAAGAAGTTAATGTTAATGCAGAAGTCAAAATGCTGAGCTCACGCTTCCTCTCCATCCTCATTCTACCATCAGCTGAAGTTATTAAGTAGATTTATGGCCAAGGGAGTCATCTATCTGAGTACGTAGAGATGTAGGTTTCTCATGTGGAAGAGGAATTTTGTGTTACCTGGCATCCAGCTGTTGACAGCTGTGCACCTTGTGATTTACCAGAAGAGCTGGAAAGATAGGAAAAGCTTTGAAGTGCTTTATCTATGAGCTGAAGCAGGTAGCTTCCATTTTGATGGATCATTGTAAATATATCACAATAGAACCTCCAGGGATCCTATTATTCAGGGCACTGAATTTGCCTGAAGAATGAGGAGGTATACTGTAGAGCTGATGATAAAACTTTTTTCCTTTGCCTTTTCAGTATACTGTGACATGACACTTTATCAACAAAGTTTAGGATGTTCTGCATAAATAAGGTCTGTTCATACTGGCTAATTTGTGTTTTCTAGTCCATGGTTGGCTGATGCTTCCAAAAAAAGGATAGCAAAGACATAACTGATCTATGACAATCATTTTCCAAATAACAAGATAAACCATTACTCTTTTAATTGTTTTAGTGTATTTTTCCTTTGCATTGTGCCAGTTTTGAAAGCTCAAAGTGTTACATGCATTCAGGTGATAGCAATTCTCAGCGATTTGGAGGAAATTGTAGGTCTTTAATGTGGGAGCCCTTTCTCCAGGGAGCCCACATCCTTGTAGACATTGGTTTCCAAAATACAACTTTCAGTTTAATTTGAGGACTTAATTTTAAATTAACAAAACATTGCAAGCAGTGACATATGGAAAACTCTGATCATGATTTTCTTTTATTTTCATGGGGCAAAGCAAGCTGCTTTCTAAATTATCACATCCCAGAGAGGAAAGATGTGAAAATAAGGTTCTGCATCTGACCCTGTCCTGAAGACTGGAATTGTGAAGCCTCTTACAGAATAACTCAACAGACACCATGTTAATGTGAAGTTCTTTTATAAATCTAGGCAACAGTATGCCAACATATATTCCCCAATGGCTGCTGTAATGTGAACCAGCAGGCATTTAGTTTTAGAGCACTATGTACAAGTTAATTTTCAAAAATCAATCCTCAGTAATTGGTTTAATAGTTAATAATAACTGACTACTATGGTAGGCAGTAGAGAAGCTATTATGCCCATTAGAATGTCTTTAAGTGTGAAAATTGTTCATTTGTGACCATGGCAAAGAGAAAAGTTTTAACAACTTTTTTTTGGTGTATTTTAGCAGAAGGCAATTAAGTCAGAAGTTGTGCGGGTTGGAATTTTTTATTAGATACATCTTCCCCACTCTTCTTTTTTTGTTGTTGAAGGCAGTGATATAGTCACTTTTTGTATAGCCAAATATCACATAAATTTATTAATTGCAGCTCAACAAGAAATTCTGAGCTTAAGAAAGACTGGGGAAGAATGTAGGATTAGAGTAAGTACAAAGTGACTTTGTCAGGACATCCACTTGTGTGTATATAATGACATTTTTAAAAAAATCTAAGTAATTTTAAAATAATCAAAAGTGAACAGAATGAGTAGAATTTTAAGGCTGAGTGTTCCTGAGAGAATGATTTAGCTATAATTTTCTTACATTTAAATAAGGAGTACCTGGACTTAAATTAGGCAACTGCTTACTTATTTTGCTGACTCAGGGCCTCAGTAAAAGTACTACTGTGCTAAATTTTCAAAAACACTTTTAAAAGGGATATAGCTATTTGGTTTCACAGATTTTTGTCCTTTTGTGTTTAAACGTCATACATTTTCACCAATGCCAAAGAGCATCCTACTTCCTTGGCCCCCTTTCCTCTCCTTTTTAAAACATTATTTTATATTAATATGTCTAAATATTGTGCTTGGTTTCCTCTTCTAATTTATGTGTTTCTTCTCCCACTATTTCCCAGGCTTCCTTTCAATTTATAACTTCTTAGTGTTGAAGTTGTGACACGTAAAAAATCAACCTCAACTTATATTTAATCATTTGTAAAATCCTGATTACTTGGCTAACTCCCCACACTACTTGTACCCCGACAAAGAACTATTTTAATCAAGTAGATTCACAAAAAAAAAAAAAATAGACAGAAAAATATTTTAAAGTTTTCTTAGTGTTAGAACAAACTTGTCTTGTAATTCTCTTTTCTCTTACTTTGTTTTAAAGAAAGTTCTAAACATGTGCTTCAATTACCGAATTGGACTGAATGTACTTAGTTGCGTAGAACCTTTTCCTGATTTGTGATCTGAAAAAACAGATACAATTAATACTGAGGACATCAACCCTAGTGCAAGATGCGGATGCTCAGAAAGTATAGTGCATCTCAGAATTTATCAACACATTTTGCTATAACTCACTTCCTTCACTTATTTTTGACCTGCTTTGATGCGAACTTTCCAGTCTGTGGGGTTCAATCTGATACAAATATCTAACTAACATAAAGGCATTACTAGATCTAGATCTTTGTATAACAGCAAGTAAATTGAAAACAAACCTAGTACCTCCATTCTCTTAACAAATAGTAGCAATATTAGTAGAATAAAACCACATCAAATATTACTTCATCTTTGTCTACCAGCAGCCTAAATTCCATTTAATTTCTTTGGTGTGTGTGTTAGCAGATTGCCTTTACAGAGAACTTTCAGGTTTGTTATTTGTCTCAATTTGCTGAAGTAGCTGAGTATGGTCCAAAAGGAAAAATAAATCACAGAGAAAGCTTATTAGGAAATGTTTATATTGCTGAATTAGAAAGCTGTAGATGGTATTTTTAGGCCAGATAAACTACATATTGCTGTCTTTGAGGGAAAAAAACCCAAATAAAATCTTTACCTTGGACACTCAAATTTTAATCCAAAGGTTAAGATGATAAAGCAGTTACTTTTTTAATTATTTATGGATGAGACATGTGAAATGCCTGCCAAAGCTAACAGAGAGAAAATAATGACTAGTATTAAACATTCGACCTTGAAAGCAGCTCTGATTGAAAATAATTACCCAAGTTTTAAAATCTTTATTTCCTGTTCTGGTGGCAGTGTCCTTCTTAAGCTGTAATAAATTGCCCAATCATTTTAGCATCAGATTAATTTGACTCAAGTGTTTATTTCACATTAAGCTTCAACATTACTGATGCACTATGTAAAAGTGATATTAATTATCTTTAGGGTTCTTTTTTTTTTTTTTTAAATCCAGGCTTCTTTGGTGGTATAAATTTTCATTGAGTTTGCCCTCAATGTTCCTCCGAGGCCAGATGTCATTTCAACTTATCAAAAACTTAAAATTAACTCCGAATTTTCTGCTGACCTCTGAGATGTTTCGGTATTGAGCAGGTGCAAATGAATTCTCTTAGACTCCTTTGTTACGTCTATCTATGTTGTCAATCTAGTTTACATTAACATCTGGAAAATGGATATGGGAAAATTATTGGTATTTTTAATTATAATTAGCTGTCAGTCTTCACAATGAGAGGTATTTTGGTCATTAAATGAATAATATTGGCTCATGAATATTACCTAATATAATAGATACTTAAAAATGAATTATAAAATTTTTGCTTTCGAGAATAACAATGCCACTATAACCACCGTGCATCGATTTGTGTGGGTTTTGTGTTTTGGCAAACATTTTGCCTCAAGGATACCAGGTGTAGCTTTGCAGGGTCCTTTGATTAATGTCTGTCTAGTAACGTCATGGGTTGCTTTGGGCAAACTGTTCTATAAAAGGAAATCTTGCTGACATGGAAAAGAAAATTGCAAGTCTGGTGTGCATGAGAATTTAATTACAATAAACAACAATTAAACAGATTATTATAGCAGTGCAATTATTACTCTAAAGTTGACATTGTGTCAGCACCTTATTTTCATTGCTTTTGTAATCAGTCTGTAGAGTTTGCCTTGAGCAAAAATATAAACTATTTTTAAAGTCAACAACATCAAGATTTAAGACAATTTATTTTTGTAATTTATTTTAATCACTGGAAAGATTTTCAGAGTTTTCTTTCTTCTTACTTTTTTAGTCACAAAGCCATCAAAAAATGTTTTGCATCTATCTACCTCATACAAGCCAAATTCTGTTGTCATTATGCAGTAAGCTTCTCTCTGACTGTGAATTAATTTTGCACTACTGGTCTGCCGTAATGTGTGCTCAAATACATCAATACCTACTAAGAAAACTAGTGGAAAATATTTTTTAAAGCTTTTTAAGTGCCTAAGTGTTTCATTATATATCTCCCTCCTGTCTTTGGAAGTCAGAGAAAACTAATGGAGACTGAATCTCTCATTTTGAAGAAAATGCACCTTCTCCACAACCCGTATTTATTTTCAAATAACAGAGACAATAGAAAGAATTTTCTGGGGATTGCAACTGAAGATATTGTTCCTAAATATGACCAAGTCAGAGGTTTTTTGTAGTTTCCTTCTTCTGCCTATCCACTTCGTGCTTTGAAAATGTAGAACTAGCAATATAATTGATGGAGAGGTGATAGAATTTCCAAATGAAAAATAGAACTTTGATAGGATTCAAACTAAATGCCTTTGAATAAAGAGACATTTTCCTCTCTCCTACATGGCACTTCATGGTAATTGAGTAAATTTTATAGGGCTGAAATTAGTCACAAGAGAACTCTCTATATTATTCTTTGAAAGCAATGGAAGTACAATGAGAGTTGAGAAAAAGAGAAAAAAAAGTTAATTAAGGAAAGAAAATACCTGGGGAGTAGTTTAGCTTTGATATGCTTCAGCTTTTGGGCTTACCTGCATGATGACTGCAGCGAGACTAAAGCTGCAGACTGGCTCCAAATGCCAGCAGCCCAGCTGGGAGCAGCCTTTGGCAAAAAGGTAAGGAAAAATAAGGGGTCTGCAAAGCTCCAACTGCAAACTGTGTCAGCTATTGTTAGAGGAAGCACCCAAGAGAGGAAGGACCTTCAGATTTCCACAACTTTTGCAGAAAATTGCTGTTTGAAGAACTCGGGAGGTGCTCATCTGAAGACATTACTTCTCACCATCAATGGAGGTAAACCAAACTGAAGGCTGCTCCTTTGTCATGCTTAGAAGAAGGTCCACAGAGCTTGCCAAAATTGAGTTTCTTTCCTTTTGTCATCTTCAGTGAGTGGACCCAGAAAAATTCAGAATAACAATGAGGATAGTTGCCTTAGTCTGGCCCTCAGCACACTTAGAGTACCAGCTGCCTAACAACTGAGAAAAAGAAGGGCAAAAAGATTTTCAGTGCTGTGGCTATGTTTTTCATCTGAAAGAAGACTATTTAAACTGGTGAAACACCATGATGGAACAGCAGCTGCTGTAATTGCAGACAAGAAACAAATGTGCAAACATGTATTCAATGGAGGCCTAATTCTCTGTGAAACGTCCAGCTCCAGGACATCATTCACCATGGTGCTTTGCTTTCTTTTCTGGTATCCTGATATTACACCACTGGATCGAAGTGCTCCGTTAATTGGAATGGGCACAGATGCGTAGTTGTCAAAAGAGAAAAAGCTCCTTAGAGTAACAGGAGATGTCTCAGGTATGCTGGTTTTATTTTCATTGCACAGCTAAGCCAGTATCCACCCCATCTTCTAGCCTTGCACAGCAAGGGGTCAATGGGCAAATAGGGTGTGGCTCCTGGGAACACCTATAAACCTTTCACCTCAAATATGAAGATTTGGCACATGTGTGCACAGAAAGGTTGTTGCTAACCTCAAGCCTTTAAGCTGTCTTTCATGAGGTACCGCACTAGTAGAAGAATGTGTGCATGAACAATAAATATTAAAAAGCTCTGCTTAGTGCAAGGTAAGTGACTTTTTATTAGATAGTTATGTAGTAAAGTTGGGTATTACACTGGTATAGGCACGTAGGCTTTGTCATTTTTCCTTCTGTGGATATAGCTACGGACACATAAGCATCTAGAACTCTATGTGTATTACGAATTTACTTGAGATGTAGTAGATGTTTGCAAAAATTCATGCTCTTTCTTTTTGTGAACTTCATGGAACCAAGTTAAAACCATGGTCAGCAATCTATCCCTGAATTTCCTGGGCTTTGAGTATTTTAAAATAAATAAAGGGTCACTGTAATGAAGTTTATTGCGTAAAAATTGTTCTCCAAAAGTTGCCTTTACTATGCCAGGAGTGGTGTCTAAAATTGGAATGATTAAAACTAGAAATAATAAATCTAATGTATGTTTTATCAGATTGCTGGATAACTAAGGGATCACTATTATTCTGGTTTTTGCTGTAGAAAGATAGCTCGTTAAAATTTTTGCTTGGAAGTGGTTAATTTATTGTTTCCTGCCTACGTTGTGGATTTAAAAAAAATATAGTTGAACACCACTCTACAATTCACTTCTGTATACATGGTTTGTCTGCATGTACTGCTGTCATTCTTTCATATATTTTATTGTTTGCTTATGATGGAGAAATTGATGTTTTAATTTCTACATCATTTCATTGCAGAACTATTAAAGCTACTGAAGGCATCTCAACCACCCATTTAATCAAAAGTGAGAAAAAAACCAATTAAAGTTGTGTAGTAAGTCATCGTTTTCTCTTCTGAGATGTTATTTAATGTGCAGAGGTCAGTTTTCTATTTTTCTATGTATTAACCAGCACTACCATGCTGACCTTTGGTATCCAGTTTCAGAATTTTTATACTAATGCTGGAAGGAGAAGATGCAGCTACAAATCCTTCCAAACTGTGTATGCCTTTTTGTTTCTTTCTCGCCCAGCACACACCATACTTTTTCTGCTCATGAATTACTACTGAATTATTTAATCTATTTTGTTTTCCTTATGGCAGGAATAGGTATTATTACAGTGATTTGAGTCGCCGTTGTCCCTGTCCATTTTCCAAGAGACTTAAATCTGAATGCTCTTACTGTTTGAGCTTGTCTGTAACATAATTTTCTGGACTTCCTTCCTGACACTTAAGGACATACATACTTAATGACAATGTTGCTTCTGTTCAGCATCGCTGTTATGGGTGGAAGTTTTATGCCTGTGGGATGGGTGCACAATGATTGATTTTTCATTGTTAATTTTTAGTTCAAAGCATTTTAACCTCAGAGAGGGAGAAGAAAAATTGGTTTTGCTCATGTTAAAAAAGTTTAAAAAAAAGAGGTTTGTTTTCTAATCTCCAGTCCACTCAGTGTTTCAGATATGATTTGATGAATGCAGTCTGCATTCTAGGGTCCTTGTGATTTTTAATAAATTCTGAAAATATGACAGCGAACAGTGTTATTTCTAGAAAACACGATAGCAGTCTTTTCCAAATATTAGTGCCTAATTACAGTGGGGAACAATAGGATTGATTTGTTATTGTTTGGTTCCCAATTGCCAGTGCTGACATGTCTGAAAGAAAACAAAATGAGCAAACTGCCCGACATCAATCATGTAATGATGTTCTCAGATTTACTTATGAGAGATATTCTCTATTTTTCCCATTCATTTTCTGTAATGATCATTACTTTGTGTTTCACTGTGTCTTGATTGCTTGCTACCTGTCCAAGAGCTGATCCAAGCAGCTGGGCTGGGCTGGCTAACGAGCCAGCAGTGATTAACTGCAAAGGCCATTAGAGTCAGTGGCCAAAACCATCTACACTGCCTCTAATCCAGCTTCTATTGAAAGTCAGGCATCAACAATCAACCTCTCAGCTTGTGACCCTTCTGTGAGTTCACCCATGTTTTGTCCTAGAGGAAGAAAGTATATTGCTTCTAGAGTATCTCCTGAAGGGTTTCCATCTCTTGAAATGTGCATAATGACCTCTTTCGTTCAGGGCAGGGTCATAGGTGGAGGCTGAACAGGGATATTGTTTTGCTTCACGTAGGAAAGCAGTAGTTGTTTTGCTAGTAATACACTATATTAAAAGAAAAAGTAGCCTTTCAAGCAACCTTTTTTTGGTGCTGATTGAGCCTCGTATCTGTGTACATCATGTGTTTGAGGTTATTTTCTGAGGAAGCTTTTAAACATAATATTGTCTGTCAAAAAATAAGCTTGAAACTGTAAGGAAACCTACCAGCATGTGGTGTTTGTGGATTTGTAAGCCTTTGAACTTTAAGACTTTGTTAACACAGGAGATGATGACAGAAAACACTGACACAGCATCTAGAATTAGTTTTATAAATTGACGTGTATGTATGTTAAGATGTAAACATATTGGATGAGGAAAAGCAAGACTAATTAATGAAAGATTTTTCCAGTCCTCCCAAGAACAACAGTCTTCATAAATAAATAAATGACTACATAAATGATGACAGCTTTCAACTGTATTTCATCTTCAATCATTCAAGCTAATCAAGCTTGTGGGCTCTTGTCAGTTAATGGTGGTGTAAGAAAAGTTAACTTCAGTTACTCAAGGCTTCTAGACAAAGCACAGACATAGAAAATAAGAAAATGTGCATATTACTGTATGGGTAAGTGTGGTGTTTCATGTCCAATAATTTTTCAATTTATATTCAGTTTATATTTTCAGCGTTTGTCTTTATTTAAACATTATAATGTCGTATCATGGTTGTATTTGTCCGTCTCTTCATTCATTACCACGCTATGGGAAAAGAAAAGGAAGAGACTCAATTGTCACATAAGCATTGCCTAATATACACAGCGAACAAAACATTAATTGATGTCCAGATTATACGAGTTGTCTCACATCTTAAATGCACCAGCTTTGAGACAACCTAGATTTCTGAAGCAAGATGGGAACTGTGAGTTTAAGCCCACAGAGCTAAAAAAAAAAGTCTTTGCATATTGTCACTACAATCTAAAGTTAGGATATTGAAACATGACTGATTTTATAAGTAGTAGAAACCTTCAGTATATATGGTAAGCCCTTTCAGGCAAGCTTTCTAAATAAAGTAACAGCAACAAACCCACAGCTACATCTGTTACTCAGGTGTTAATTGTATGAATTTTCCTCAGGGTTTTTTTATCACCATTATGTTAAAAATAAAAGTTATAGAAAGTTAATCTAAATGGCTATTAACATTTTCAATTGGTTGCTTCAGGGTCACTGTATAAACATGGAAGCTTTTTGCTGCCATCCCCTCATGACATTGCGTCTTGCTAAAATCAACATTTATGAAGCAGATTGATGCAACTTCTGACCTGTAGACTTGGAGCTGTGTCTGACTCCTGGCTGCATCAGGCAAGGGAATTAATGAGTGTACCACTCTGCCTTGCTGTAAGACCTGTTTCTATAATGATAATTATAATGGCACTGTTATGCTATAATGGTTGAGGTGCTGTCACCAATCCCATTATCGAAACAGGGATTTTAAGAGTTTGATAATTCAGCTATAAATCGGTATTTATGTTGCAGTAGTGTAATCAAGGGTGAGTACAAGAAAGAGAAGACTAACTGTTTCTGCTGAACACTGTTGTGGTAAGATCCAGTCTGCCTAAAGGAACAATGTCTTCCTTTAGCTTCATTATGAAGCCCTCCATGAGGAGAAATGTATTTCCATAAACAGTGCTGAGATGGGTGTCTGCAGGCCTTTGGAGGGTCATAATGTCTCCATACATTTTCCTGTCTAGAATGCATCAAGGAGACCTCCATGGCACCTATACTTTCCTTCTGACTGCAAGGGGTGATATCCAAAGCACGCTCAGGGACACAACTACCTGTGGTACCTCCGAATATTTTTGTTAATTAGATATTATGTACTTCCAACTTAGAGCATTTTGAGCTGGAATAATGCAATTTTTTATTTATGTAGTCTTCTCTCAGTGGGCATTCTCTTGTTATTGGGAGATGGTGCTTACCTTCTCCAATTTCAGCTGGCTGAAGGTTGGTCATTAAGTTTAACCCAGTCACTTCAACTCCTTCTATAGGCAGTGGAAGTCCACTGGTTTTGCTCAGATACCTGTTTTCAGATAGGAATAAACGTTCTCCAGAGGTGTCTTTTTCTCTCCAGTAATGATAAAAAGAAGTGTATGCAATTATCCTGAATTTAGACATTTAACCCATAGACCCATTCATTAAGGCAAATGATTAATCTCTTGTGCTGTGGAGACAGTCATAAGTTTGGAGGTTTTAGTTTGCACTGCTAAAGAACATTAAAACACTTTCATACATACGTGAAGATGTTAAAAAATTCTTGTGCTGGGCAAGAAACAGGATGGTGCCAGCCCATGTGTAATAACTTCTCTACACAAAGGGATAGAGTTTTCTCTTAAATGAGTGAGGTATTCCTGTAAATCTGTATGCATGCACAAGCACAGGCATCTGACTACCTGAATATATATGGGAAAACTTGGATCAATATTTTGGTGCTTTGGGTTGCACTTTCTTCCTCAGGATGATAAAGCTAGAACCCCATTTTCACATGAATCAACTCTCTAATATTCCATAACGTCTGAAGATTATTATAAAATTATTCTGGTCACATCTGAATTACTGATTGTCCATAATGTATTGTTATTCCTCTTCATTCATATTTATTTTTATGTTATTAATTAATTATTTAGTTTGTTCCTTGTTTACTGTTATGGGTCATTGTTGCTTGTTATTTTTTAATGATTTTATTACAATCACTAGAGGAACTCTATTAAATGTAAGGGCTGTGTGATGCTAAGCACATTGTGCAAATGGTGAACAGAACATGAAAAGCCATTAGCCAAGGGCTTTGCATTCTTCCTTTTATTTCAGTCTCAGAGGCTTTTAATGGTGGAGGTGGTCTATTAACTTATTTTCCTTGATAAATGAAGTGCCACTGCCTAGTAGTTTTGGAATAGTTCTGATATAAAATAGTTTTATTTCTTGTGATCTCTCTCCATGCCAAACTTATGTTTGAAAATTTATTGAACACCAGAGATGAAAAAGACATTCTCTTTTGTGATTACTAACCCTATGGCAATTCACTTCTAGCTAAAATTCTTTACTCCAACCTCCTCCTTGAATGCCTGCATTCTGCCTGAATATGATACAGCATGTGTAAAGAAAGAGTCATCATATTCCCCCCATCTTTGACCAGTCTAAGCAGTACTTTATTTTTGATCTAGTAAATTCTGTAGAGTGGACTAAGTAATATATTCATGGTCAACTGTGTTAGAATCTGTCAAAAAATTGGTTTATATTAGTGACATACATCTTGAAACACTGTAAAGTATTTCTCACAAAATGTAAGTGGTATTTTACTTGAATAAAAGTTTAAAATTTAGCAAATCAACTCAAAGGAAGTGCTGTAAATACAGAATTATAATCCTATGCTTTTAACCAAATTGACAAGATGAAGGTGGGCATAAACTGCCTTTTTTCCCCATTTGTTCTGATTATCTGTTAATACAGCAAAGTGCAAATCAATTTGCAAGAGTACATTTAAACTCAGTGGGTTTTTTTGTTGTTGTAGGAAGACTTCTAAAGAGCCATTAAAATTTTCAATATTTTTAATGTAACAAAGAGAATCACTGTTTTTCAGCCAATGCAAAATTAATATATTTGTCAGAATGAAAAATAATATTCTGGACAGACTATTTGGAGATTTAAATGTAATTTTGAAGTGTTTTAGTGAGCAGAGTGAATATATGCTTTCGTTTGTCCTTGATTGCTAACTCTTGGTGACAATTCCTTATCTTAGTAGAGTAAGTTACTATTTTGTACAAACTAATGGTGCAATAAATTTGTTCAGTACCATGCGAACTTGTTTTAGCTATTAAAAAATCCAGCCAGCACACAGAATAATTCTTCACTCACATCCAATGCCTCTTGTTTAATAGATATAGAGCTTATTTTGATCTTGCTAATATTTCCCTTATTTCTCAGGAGAAAACTCTATAGATAGCCATAGCTATTCTTAATTTATTAAGGAATAATTTCATAGTAGAAACATTTATTTCAAAACTGATCTTACACGACTATCTTCAGACACTCAGCCTTGGCCTTTCTTTAGGTAGGTGGTTGCCCTACTTTCTTACTATGGTGAAGAGAGAGAAATAAGAAGTTTTAAAGGGTGACTTAAACTATAAGTGGGCCACATCACCCCTTGAGATGAGTATATTTGTACTATCCACCTAGCTCTTGGACCTGTAATGTATTTACCACTGGTAACTTTGTGAAACTTTTGTTGCTGGACCACAGAAATTTTGATGGTGCCTTGGAAGCAAATTACCTTCCTGTTTCCAGATGGAAAATTGCATTTAAAGACAATTACATATGTTATATAGGTAGTCTTCTACCTAATCTAATCTTAGAAAGTCTCTTGAGCTAATAAAGCAAATGAACACGTTTAAAGACCCAACTTTTCAGGTGATGCAGAATTCATACTTAGGAATGTTTGGAAACCGCTGCTCCTAAAATCCTCTATAGACAAAGAGTCAAAGTTGGCTGCTTTGGCAACGTTCCTGATGAAATTGTAAACAAGTGAAATTGTTAACTATCAAATTGGAGTTAAAATCTCCAGCCCACAGATTACATCTGGGAACTTCAGGCACTTTGAAATATCCTTCAAAATAAAGTTTTTAAAAATTAGGACTGTACAGAGGGAGTCAGTTTTTAACAAAGTCAGTTCTTTTGTACACATGATTCCCAAAATTTGATTATTCCTGACTGCAACCTATTTTATCCTTTCATCAGGCATGTAATTTTGCCTTGTGTTGGATGGCTTTTGATCAATTTTAGTCATGTAAGACTCAGATGTCTAAGTCTAAGCTCGACATCTGAATTATTTCTTATTGGCTGTTTTTGGATTAATTACTCTTTCCCCTTATCTTCTGCTTCCATTATAGGAATGTCCAGATTACATATGACTATCTAATTTTTGAGAGATTGAATCAGGACAAATGAATTCCTTCTATATTGTATTTATAACACTGAAATCCAAAGAAAAATTAGTAAAATTTCAGAACTGCGGTTTCTGGGACAGGTTGAGTTTGATTTTGAAACTTAAAGTTCACTTATATGTGAACATGTATGAAATAAAAAGATTGAGGTATCTACACCTTAATCTCATAGTTTAAACAGGTTTTTATAATAATAATAAGAAGAAGCTGAGATGAAACAATGATTGCTTAGGGTAGCTTTATTTCATTTTCTTATTTCAAAAAGTAGCCAGTTGTTCTCCCCCACTTATTTTAGTTCACCTACCATTAGGGTAAAAGATTAGCAAAATCTTATCTTAGCAAAATCAAATTACTACAGAACTCATAATTTATGTTGTGCCAAAGTCCTTGCTAACGTTTTTCATGGTCTGGCCTTTAATGTGGAAATATTTTCAATGCAGTAAACACAGTCAGCATTGTGGAAATAAATTGGAAGGGATCACAGGACAGCTTATTAAGGATGACAGCTCTTTTTGTTCTTGGGCTGAATATTGTACACACTGAAGGGCAGATTATGTGTAATTTATGGTCAATAGAAATTTTGTGAAAGTTAAGTCTGGATATTAATTTGAAGTATCTCTTCTTTCCTTTAACCTTGTTCTCTCATTGCTAGATCTTGATTGCTGGAGATTATTCAGTACTCCAGACTTACAGAGACCTGGGTCTGCTGTGCATCTGTTATCTCACGGCCAGTTTTGAACTTCATGATCATGGAAAAAGAAGTAATATCTAAATGAAGGATCTGGTACTGGTTTGAATTATGACAAGTATTAATTTTAGGTTTTATTTTTTTCCCCCCAACAGCTGTTGCTGTTATTGTTTGGTTATAATTTGTGGAGAACATGTTACAGCATCAGAAAGGACTGTAGAAAAACTTTACTGTAGAAATACTTTTGCAGTAGAGTATAATTTAAGCTATAAAACACAGTTCCAGCTTTTTTATTTTCAGCTTTTTTTCCTGATTCTGGTTGTTCTTTGTATGTGACAAGCTGGACGTAATGAGGTATATAATGTAAGTACCTGTCTTATTCTTCAAAGACTGATCAGAAGACGACTTTCTTTAAATTTTTTGACTAAGTCTTTTGGATGCAACTTTTGGGAACTTATTTCTGATAATCTTAATCAAAGTGATTTTTTTTTTTTTCCAAATTGCATTGACTTCTGCAAGGTAGGCTGTAGGTAACTGCCAGGAAAGAAGTTATCAGGATATAGCTGTCAGTGTATGTAATGTTTGCCCACTCTTCCTACTTCAATTAAACTAAAAAGCTTACCAGGTAGGAAAAATTGCTGACAGAGCCCTGGACTTCTAAAAACAGTGCTTTTCTAAAGTTTATATATGGCTATCCTGGATATATCTAAATGAGGTTGTGATACGTCCGACAGTCTGGATAGTTTTTACATACTTTATGTAACAAAGTAAGTAAATTCTAATAGCACTGTATACTTTTACTCTGGTTTATTTTCTTCCTTTAAAAAAATGTAACAAATCTAGAGTATATTTGTGATTAAAAAATATTTGCTTCTTGACATTTGTTTTTGTATATTTGTTTTAAAATTTAACAACCATTTTTCAGGTGCTTCTAATTTTCTGTTAAATTTTTTAAAGATCATGTGGTTTTTTCTAATTATGATTTTTAAAGATCATTTGGTTTAGGATCAAAACAAACACCGGTGATATAGGGACTATTTGCCCATCTTTTTGCAGTTATTGTTCTGAATGATGATTTATAAAGGACAGTTTATTCTTCTTTATAGGCCTTTTTATTTTTTCCACCTGGCTTAGTATTTTTAAAGTGGAAAAGACTTGTATAACATAGATGGAATAATTGAGAGTTGGACTGCTTTGATCTTTGCACTGCTGCATTATTTGGCTCCAACAATTTAAAGCTGTTTGCAGACCACAGCCTGTTTGTAGAACAGCAGGCAGAGACAGGGCATTCAATAGAGTTGCAAGGTCAAAAAACCCTATTCCTTATTTTTAAAAAAACCCTATTCTTTCTTTTAAAATTAATATTTATTTTTAATATTTTAATTGTCAGTTATTAAGATTAATATGTTATTGTTAAGATTCAGTCATTTAATGACTCTACTTAATGAAATTTATTTTAAATATGAAAATTGGAAAAAATGTAGACATTAAGATTAATAGAAAGTATTTTACATATGAATGGTATATTTAAAATTATATATGTAAAATATTAATATATTTATGTGTATTTGAATTAATAGTTGGCTCATTAATAATCAATGTTTTGGTTATAATAATTTTGTTTTACATGCTTCATGCATAATTATGTTCATAATTATGTGTATAATTATGTTCATAATTATGATCATATGATGTGCATGCGCACCAAAAAGAGCCAGAATAAGCAGACCAAACTGGCAGTCAAAGTTGCACATCTGAAAGTTTTTTTTCTCCACATATGGCAAAATCAACTAGAAATTTCCACAGCCCACTTTCTTATGAAAAATCTTCCTAGCTAATATATGTTATAGACGGGGGTTCTGGTGCTGTTTTCCAGGGTTATACTGTTAACTCTGAATCTCGGTGCCCTGAAATTTCAGTGTTCTACCTGAACACCAAAATGAATTTTCTTTAGACAGGTTGTGATGGGTGTTTTGGGGGAGGTAAGAGCCTGGTGTTTTGTGTACAAAGTCAAAGTACTCTTTTGAAGGAGAAATGCACTATGTCCTTTCTATCAGGATACATCATGATGATTAGCCCTTACTTTGTTCTGGTCCTTTCCAATTTTTAAAGAATTTTCTTGTAGGTAAAACCCAAAGCTAAACCGTAGTTTAAAGTGCATCTTGAGCTGGCGTTGCTGCAAAGTGAGGCACTGCACCCATTCTCCGGTGTTCCTGTCTTTGACTGTACTTGCTTGAGAAAAAATAACCTTTAGCTCTTACAGCCTAATGCTGGTTGATATTTCTTCAGGAGATACCACATAGCTTGTAGGAGTGAAACTCCTTCAGAGAACTTGCTTAGGTCAGGGTGCCCTTGGACTAGGCAGGCTGAGCTTATGAAACACAGTTATGCATTTGCAATAAATTCCAAGCAGATAATTTTTCACATAGAATATGTTTTCTTTCTTAGCTTGTTAGCATTCTGCATTTAACTTGAGAAGACTGAGCATACAATACAGACTTAAACTGGTTACCAGCTCTAGATGCTTCCACATGGTTAATATTTTGGGCATATATCCATTCAGATCATGGTGTGTGAGAAAGATAAAAAATCTCATTCTGTGCAGTTTTCCCAGATGTTTTTTTTGCCAAAGGGAACAGCTGCCATTGTCACAGTTGTAAGCCCTGTGTTTGACAGCACCTTATGTCAGACCCTGCAATGAAATTTTGTGGGGTGTGTTGTTTTTCCTTCATGGCAAAGTGGTGATCTGACTTGAGGATGCAGAGCATTGCACTATCATTTCGCTGACACGTGAAATCGCTATGAGAAATTTTGGCAGTATACCAGTGCTTGCATGCCTCATTTTAGATTTTTCTTTAGAATTTAACTTCAGACTTACAAGTCTGCTCATGTGAATCATCCCATTTTTGCATTTTAGGGACACAGGCAAGTTATAGGTTTTTCTAGTCCTAAGTAGACAGATGTAGTGCAAACATTATGGACTACAACATGGATAGCTGGGTTTCAAAACTAACTCAATTTGAGAATTGAATTTGAATTCATATCTTGGACTTGCATTTTCTTACTTAAATAGTCCATGCTGGAAGAACAAGGAAACAGAGCATGATATTGATATACCTGTATGAAATGCTATCCCCCAGTCTCTCTCCAGATATCATTCATTCTGAATTATGATGTGAAAACAGTTGTCTGACTTGATGGCACATAAAATATTTCTGGTCTACCAGTGCCAACAAGGTTTATTTAAGCTGCAGTTGTGAAGTTTGAGATTACAAAGTTATTTTAGATTTTACAACATGCGTAACGGAGATTTACGGTAAAATGAAGGAATATAAATTCACAAATCGTCCTATAGCAGTGAAAGAAATCAATGTATATGTTATGAGTTTATATTCTTTTTGAATGTCATAAAATATATATTTTTTTAATGTGATGTACCTGGGAGAATTGGAGATGGGAGACCAAACTATACTGCATGTGGCAAATGTTAGTCACATTACTTACCCTGTGACTAGGGTGGCAATACATATCACAGGGATGCTCATGATGGTAGCTACAGGGCTCACACAGGATAGAAGAGCAGCAGAGAAGGATAAACCAAACTGGTGAAAGAGAAAATGCTTAGAGATTCCCCCAAATCAGTAGTGTGCCTACTGCAATTGTGCTATATATGTATATATATGCACAAAATATTCAGTACCTTCTGTGGCATCATAGGATGAAAACATGACTTGTTCATATAAGAAGTTATGGCTGCCTCAAGGCTTTTTTTCTGTGAGCTGTAGTCAGGAGTGGAGAGAGGGTAAAACCCTCTGTGAGGAGGCATTGGAACCCAACAAGACCAGAGTGGATTTACAGATTTGGTAGTTGTTTTTTTTCCCCAAACTATCTTCTCCCTCTTCTTCATCAGTATCTTGAACTTGTGGCTTGAAGTAAAGTCAGATTTTGCTTTGTTTAGCTATGTAGTTGATGCCATTTTCAAGTCTGGGAAAAGCTTTTCTTTTTAGTTCCAGGCTGAGAGAGCTCGGAGAAGGGGAAGAAAGACGCAAGAAGAAAAATGAATCAAGAGCTGAATAGCAAGGTCAGGTTTTTGTTTTTGTACACAAGTATTTTTTTCAACTGCATTCATTGTCTGTGATACAGATAGAAAAATTCTGTGCCTGTGAAAGTGATGCAAAACACTTTCTGGTGCTGGGCTCACACCTACACAAAATGACTTTAGCTGAGGTGCTTCTGTTTGTCATGCTGTGAGTGCTATGGACGACAGAAAGAAAAAGGCGCTTTCAGTTCTTCTATGATATGACTTAGCAGAGAGAGTTTCTCTCTGCTGGCTGGAGCCCAGACATCTGAATTAGATGTCTCTGATAAGATCTTCTGGTCTCTATTGGTCTAGGCCTTGAGGCTTGGCATGGTAAGGAGGGCAAAAGCAATCATAATAGAGGGCAAGGGACTAGCTGTAAAACAGAGCTGGATGGAAAGGGATGTGAGGATTAACTGCAGTCATTCCCAGAGAGGTGGATAAAAAGGAAATGATAACCTCTGTTATATGAAGAAAGGGCCAACTAATTGCTAGATGAGTTTAAGTCATAGAGCTGTGGCTGTGTTAGGCCATCTCTCCATATCTCATTGCCCCTCACGTCTGTCTGGGACAAAAGGCCAGTAATATTTCTCTAGTTTGATCCCTGAGGCAATATAGATCAAAGCACCTTACCTTGATTTGTGCATTGTACCCATAATTTTGGTTTGAACTGCAACACATCTTGGTTATAGGTAGAATAGTTGCTTAATAGACCATCAGAAAGTAATGAAAAATCACAGCCTATGGCTTCCACTCATCTAGAGTGGAAAAGGCAAGAAAAACTCTCTGATTTATCGTTCTGGAACTTCTTCACTGTAAATTGAATATCTCCAGATGATATAGTGGAAATATTAGCACCACACTCTTAATGAGCTCTCTCTTAAATTTGTATTTCAATAACAAAAAAAAGTCTGAAATCAGACTAAGTAATCTTGTATTGCTACATGTTCAGTGTGTATATTACTGTATTTTTCACTTGAATGTGGACTACATTTTTTACTGAGTCAGCCTAGAGCACAGTTAGACGCAAACCAGAACATTATTTTATTATAACTTTATTGTTACCTGTACATGATGATTTTACAATAGCTGAACTGTGCCAAACATTCAGAGCAGTGCTTCAGAGGACTTGTACCCTAAAGGCAAAACAGGCTCAATACAGCACCACAAATCAACCACTGACAATAGTACAGTGCAGTGCATAACATACTTTCCAAAGTGCCTTATAAATATAAAAAGTGAAGTTCAAAGTAAGGAAGAATGTTTGCCTTTAAGCTACTTCTCTATGGCTTGTAAATATAATCTCACAGGTTTCATAATAGAACAGTTTCTGGTATTCTGCTCATTTTCCATCAGTTATGCAAAGGACTTATCTGTCTGCCCTGTACTGAGAGGCCTCTTTTTGTCTTCAGGGAAGCAAAATAGTGAGACCACTAATCAGTAATGAAATCTTCAGTTCTTTGTTCCTGTTTGGGACTCTCACTTCATTTCATCCTCTCTTGCTAAGCAAAGGAAGGCACCATTGTTATCTTCAAATTACACATACATAAAAGAGGTATAGAGGCAAATGCTACTAATTCACAGTTCAATTGTAAGAATCCATTCTCTTTCTTTCCTCTCTGCCCATTATCTCCAGCTGTTCAAAGAGTCTGTTCAAATGAAGACAAAGTGAAGCTGTATTGTTTATTTGACTGCATACAATCATTAAAAAGAACAATATATGCTATGTTCTTATGAATCCTTATATTTCCTGTGGTTCTTTTACTCAGAACAATATATAAATGCTAAAATATATCAAGCAGATCATTGTTTGACATTGCTGAGTGGATTTAAACACCGAGTTTGCATGTAAACTCTGGAATCTGAGATGTGGGAGGACTGGTCTCATAGTCAAACAGGAAAAAAAACCACCCAGATTTTCCCCATTTATTCTGTTTGGAAGCAATCTAGGGTACAAATGTAACCTCTCAAACATAAAATTATTAGCTAAGTTAAAGGGCTTTCCAGTCTTTAAAATACTGAGGCCAATAAGATGGTTATTATCCACCACCACTACACATTCAGAAAACTGAAAAATAACTGGTGGTAGATTTAGAAGAAAAACTTGTCTTTTATTTCATAAAGCAGGCATCTCAATAAATGCCATCAGTAACTTCTGGAATGCTTTTCCAGAAACAGGTTTATTGTGTGCTCGACAAGGAATTAACTACTGTCTGCAGTCTTTCAAGGATTGTTTATTTTATGAAGGTATTATACTGAAGGAGAAAGTAAAAACAGAAGTGAAAATGGAACAAGACCAGAAAAATGAAAATAATCTATATATGTGTAAACTTAAAGAAAAAACAATCTAGCAGCTCTATAACTTCTAGAAAGGCTTCTTTTTTTTCCTTCATTTAAGTTATACCTTCCAGTTCTCTCCTACAATGAAGAAAATAAATTTCGTACTGGGAAAGAAATGTCAAAATCCATGGAATTAAAGAAAAAATAATATAAAACCTGTTTCAAGAACCCTGTTCATTAAACTTCTGATAGGAAGTGCTCATCAGTGGCTATCATGCTGGAAACAACACTTATATTAATGAAAGGAACCATGAAAAGCAGTTGTGTATGAGCATAGTACGAGCATAGTATGAGCTATGACTTTCTCCTCATGGAAATTCCCGTGCCTGTGACCAACATGCCTGTTCAAATTGCTGCTTAAGAACTTAGCACCATCTAAACATCCACTTTCCATCATAGCAGCATCGAAGAAGCCAGTTTGCTCCATGGCATCTACTCTGTCTGAAGTGTCACAGTAGCTTTCACCAGGACAAATCCTTACTAAACGTAGTGTCCTGATATTTATGATATTTTCCTAATTATGGCTCCAGTTAAATGAGATGGAGAGACTGGGTGTATATCACTTTCACTCACCTACTCTTCCCTTGATTCATACAGCTGTCTTATCTGCTGTGCACAAACCCCTGAACCAGAAGGAAATATTTAGGTGGTTTGGAAGAGGGGGCTGCTGGTGCTGTTTCAGCTGCTTTTCTAAATTAGAATAATGAGCAAGAATGATTAATACTGTTAAGAATTTAGTAGCTTGTTTTTCCCATATTTAACTCGCTAAATATGCATTTTGTTTACTGTAAAGAGACAGTCTAGTTGCTTTACTAAAATTAAATAACACATCTGATTTATATGAATCTATACTATTAACATTCATAAGTAATTGTGTTACTCCATGCAGTTTCAACTCATTTTCCTAGACCAACAGATCAGCACAATGCAAATAAGGAAAAATATGTAGCAAATTAATTCTCCCCCAGCTTCCCTTTATATTTGAACTTAAATACTTCAATAAATAAACCAAGAAACTTTGCAGGAAAAGCAGTCCTTCTTGTCATATAACTACACTGTGTATCCAGATGGATGGATTGATGGCTTTTCAGTCATCATAAACACATCTTGAAGCATGGTACGCCATAGTAGCAACTGGTCGAAATGTGGCAAAAGTATGACCATACCTTCAAAACATTTTTCGTATAGAGGCACAAAAGGTTCCTGTTTTTCAGCTCCAATTCGATACCAGGTTTTAATGTTTGTCTAAATATGCTGACTTACAGGTGCTTAGGTTTGATGACGACTTTAGAAGATCTTATGAAGATCATAATTTTAAAATTGCCTACTCCTTGAATACTGGAGTGGAAGAAGTACTGGCTTCACAAAGCAAGAGAACTGACCTGTTACAGTCTCTTCATGCTAATGATCCTGCTGTTACCACTTCTGCTCTTCAAAAAAAAAAGCTGCACCCAGACCTACTTGTGTTGGTGCCAGCACAGACTTGGAGGGCAGACACTATGCTCTGAGCATTTGTTTATACTTATTAAGAACCCTTTTTCAATTAGATCTCTCAGGCTTTGGCAACTATTGACAGTCATTAAAAAAAATCTAATATACCATGTAAAATAATAAATATTGCAATTACTCCTCCACTATGATAGCTGCACACAAATCAGGTATTGGTGTCCATCAGAGACATCATCATATATAAAATGTTGTTAAAGATCATGACCAGGGAGGAGCGAAAGCTGATAATAAAAAAAGACATTTAATCTAAATCTAGAGTACATACGTACTGTGAATTATATGGAGAAGCTGTTTTAAATTGTCGAGCAGTATTAATTAATTAATGATAAAGTTGCTCTTCTATAGAAATAGATTTTGGAATCACCAAAGAACAAGCCTGAAATAAATAATTTTTTTAAAGTAGGAATGAATTCCCGGGTCTAATGTTAACTTTTATTTCTACATTCTGAAATGTTTTAAAAATAGTCTTATAGTCTACAGAGATTTGTGATAATAATAAACTAAATCTTATTTACCATAAGTTACTGGGATGCAAAGTTATCCTTTTGGTTATGATATGAATCTTTAGAAGTTACATTTTCTGAAAAAGACATTCAGCAGTCAATTGGCTCTGAATTGTATCAGTCCAGCATATAATTTGCTCAAAGTTTTAAGTTGAGAGCAGTGCTATGCAGCATTTTTCAAAGTAAAACCCCAAGATTTTCAATGTATTTATTTCTATTATAGAGTGATAAGTTTCACATGTGCATTTTAGAATTAGGGCTATTATTTATTAAATTTATGTGTTTTTCTTTAAAGACAGATTTGTGCTAGGTATTTCTAGATGTGATTACGTACTTATATTGCAAGGATTTTTCTATTACCATCTTCCTGCTCTTTCTCCCCAGAAAAGAAGAAAATGTCCTCTTTGGCTCTTGTTAATTTTGTAAGCAGAAATTTCTTCCTATTTATCTTTAATTTCAGCAACTTAAGGGAATTAGAATGTTGTATGACCTCCTCAAGTAAATCTCTGTTTAGAAAACTTGAATGCAAAAGAATGTGCATGTGTTCTTTTTAGACCCTTTCAGCACATAGGAATAAATCCATAAAGTGATTTTGTAGATTATTCATCTATTATTCAGACTTTGTGATGTTACTTATATTGTGACTACTACCACAAACATTTCATAACCATTGTTTTCTGACTACATAAAAGTGAAACTGATTATGACTTGTTTGAAAAATGAGGGATGGAGAGAGAATCTACTTTGTTGTAATAAATTTATCTGTGTGATCTCTCAATAAAAAAACCCCCTTTTTTTTTCTTGCTTTGTTTATTTTTTAAAGTTGATTTTCACTTGAGAGGCCTGAAACAGTGGTCTTAGAAACTGATAGGACTGGATCAGGCATTTCTCCACAAAAAGAGCATTACTGGTGGTTTACTTGCTAATGAATGTATTTGTGGTAACAAATTAATAAATCAACAATATTGTTGAGCTGCAAACTCTTTGTTATTTCTCAGCTATTTAGAAAAATTTTTGGATCAAGACGTCATATTGTAAAAATGATAACACATTCACTTATTTATGGGATAATTGTGCAAGATTATCCCCAAGTACAACATCATATTCTCAGTGGGGAAGTATTTCCAATCTGTAATAAATATTGTTTTGAATGGAACCCTACTAAGATAATGTCTGTCAATTACAATATATTTTAGTGATTAATAAAGCATCTAAACACAAAATTAAGCAGTCATAGTGGTTAATAATAGATTTGCACAAACTTGTTCTCTGCCTTGCTTCTTCAATTAAGCTGAAATATTTAACTGTTGAAAGATTATGATGGAGGCATGAATCTTCAATGTCAGCAAAATGTTAAACAACTCTCGCTATTTACAGAAAGGAACTTCTATCTTTTCTGCAGTTAATCTTGGAGGATCTGAAGGTGTTTTCAGCTCTACTGTGTAAATGGATGGATGCTGATCATAAAGAAATGAATCGTTACTCTAAGTATGGAGAATCTTCTTGGCTGTATGGGAATCTTCACTTTATATTTGTGGCTATGTATTTTTTATGGCACCAAATCTGGCTATGATATAAATTGACATGATTTGAAGGCCTAAAAGGTAAGCAAGTTTCTTGCCTATCAGTCAAAAATATTTGCTGTGAAAACCATTTTTCTTCTTTTTATAGTATTGCAATGCATCCTTTGACCACTAACAAAAAAATTAGCAGAAAATAAACACAGAAAATATAGAAATTCTTGACTTATGTAATTTCTGCAGTATTAGAAACTGATAATGCATAATTGCATAATGTGTAATGTGATCCAATGTTAATAAGGGTTGCCTTCACCTTCTAAGAAAATACAGGTCTCAACCATCTTATGTAGGCAAAGTAAACTATATATTTTCTCTGCTCAGTCTCCTTATATTTGCAAAGTATGTATGTATTAAAGAGAAATCTGTATAGATTTTCCAGAGTATAAATGCCAATAAATAATCTGTGTAATAGGTAAAACAGCTTTTTAAGTCCCCAGGACAATTGATACTTAACTATGTAAGCTGTTATTCTGGACTGAGTTAATTAATTACACTTAAATGTGCCATGATCTACAACACTTTTGCCTTACCCTAAAAAAAAAAAAAAACACTACTGAATTTCTGGTTCCATAGTTGCTTAAGACTTTTGTATTTCCTAACTGGAAATTCAAAATGAAAGGTGAAAGAGGTGAAGAGGAGCCACATTCTCTTCCTTCATTTCATATGATCAGTATTCGTCTTCAGGGTATTCCTTTTCTGTTCTGAAGTTGTGCAGAGAGTACACTACACCTTGGATAGTCACAAAGAAAGAAACATTATTCTTTAAATTCAGAAGTATTCCCCCTTCTTCGAAAGAAGCATTGGTGGCAGCAATAAACACTTATTTTATTATGCCATGAGAATGAAATATCCGCTCCTAGTCAGGTTATGAAAGAGGTATGTACTCCTACTTTCTTATTCACCACTGTGCAGCTATTTGCAAGCAGAATCAAAACTAACAAACCTATATTTATGAAGAGAAAATATCAGAAATTAAAAATTAGTTAGTTTGTAGCCAACCACACAGGTAAATATACCAGCTATTCATCAAAATTTTTGAGATCTGGACATATCTGTTAAAATCTAATCACATGCAAAGAGCAGGGTCAGTAAAGTATACTTTATGCTGTGAATCATTTGTCTAACTTCAGAAGAGAGGGAAAAATAGGTTAAATCATACCTGGAATAACTTTTTACAGGTATAAGCTAAGCATACACCTAGAGAAGGAAATGCATTCCTTGTTTTGGTCCAAGCACGTCAGCATTCACATGGAGTTGCTAAACATAGCTCAGTAAGAGCATAATAAGCATGACCTTATCTGGCAGTCAGAGTGTGGTTTTGCAGTGTGTTTTTATACGTTTACTCCACTCTCATGAGACCCTCACCTGAAGTACTGCATGCAGGTCTGGGATCTGCAGCACAGGGAAGACATGGACTTAGAGTGGGTCCAGTGGAGAGCCGCAAAAATGATCAGAAGACAGCTGAGATAGTGGGGGTTGTTCAGCCTGGAGAAGAGGAGGCTCCAGGGAGACTTTACTGTGGCATTTCAATATACAAAGGCATCTTACAAGGAAGGTGAATGGAGACTTTTTTACCAAGGCTGGTAGTGACAGGACAAGGGAAAATGGTTTTGAACTGAATTAGGGTATATTTGAATTGGACATAAGGAAGAAATTTTTTATGATAGAGGTGATGAGATTGCCCAAGCAAATTTTAGATATCTCATCACTGGAAGTGTTCAAGGCCAGGTTGGATGGGGCTTTGACCGCTTTGATTTAGTGAATGATGTCTCTCACCATGGCAGGGGTGTTGGAGTAGATGACCCTTAAAAGTGATTCAAAATTCCCAAACAATTCCATGATTCTGTGATTCTATGCTGTAGTAGCTGTAGCTGGTTTTTACGCTACAGTCTGTACCACAAGAAAGACTATTTATACTGCAAGGATTACTAGTAGCTTTCTTGTGAGAAATGCAGGGAAAAATGCTATTCAGTGTGTTTCACTGAGCAGCTGGCTCTGAAGATAAGCATCTAGGGATATTATGATAAAAACACTAAGTAGCTAAAATGCATCAGCAAAAAAAGGAGAAAGCAAAGACATTTACAGACTTAAAGTGCTCAGCATAACTGCAAATCTTATTTAGAAGTCTAATTTTAGTTTGCCCTTTTTTAACCATCCATTTTTCTTCATAATTTTCGAGAGCAAGAGGAAGAAGGGTAATATAATGAGGAAGTTGCCCAGACTAAGGAAAAAAATCTGGCTAGAATTTTCTGTAATCAGATAATTGTGTTATACCAAGGAGAAACTCTAGACATGGGCTGGGACTATTTTTGTTAATTTCTATACTAAGAACAACACTAAAATGGACTTTGAGGATCTCACTTCCTTCAACCTGTTGTCAGAGCAAGATAGAGTTGGAATAGAAGGGGAGCTTCTTTGGAAGGAATTCTTGTTCCTGGCATAGAAACAGCTTATTTTCTTACAGATCGGTCAAACGTAATTTCAAGTGTTTTCAAGGGGAAACAAGGAATGTCTGAAACAAAATTTTGTGGCTGGTCTTATACATCCTGAGGGAAGGCACAGTGACAGAGGTAAGCTGACATCAGTATTTCAGAAAGATGAGGATGGTATTTTCCAGTGTAATTCCTGAGTGCTTGTTGTAGTTGCAGAACCACAATACTAAGCACAGATCAGGTCACTGAGTGGAGATGGAGGGCAGAAATCCACTCATAATGGGCAGTTGTTCGGAAAGGGACAAACCATTCCCTTAGAAAAACTACAAAGCGTCTTCTGTGAGGCTGGGTGTCCTATATTTCTTTGTATGTAAACTGAGGGGAAAGGCAGACACAGTTTCTGAAGCTAGGACATAAAGCCAAAGCCTGCATCACATGATATCTTTGACTACTACAATATCAGGCAAATGCATGGATTTGCCGACTAAGTTGTTCCTGGGGAAAGAAAAGTAACAAGGTGACTCCAGTGGGACTAAGGAGGGTTCTTAGCTTTAGTTAGTCACAGAGGAAAAAGAAACAGACCTCAGGGTTGTCAAATCTAATCAGAAAATCTGGAAATAATACATAGGATTAAGGAGCTGAAAGGAAAATCCTTTCTCCTCTGCTTTAAGGCAGAGTGCTTTGAGCACCTCATTTGCTGACAGAGTAAATGAGCATTAAATCTTTTGGAAACTGAGCAGCAGTTGGCTAACTTGGTGTCATTCCTACTTTGCAGCTTATTGTACCTTTCAGTCACTGATGCGTATTGTTGCAGCAACTTTCCCTACAGGCAGACAGGAGGCTGCATCTGTAGCCAGACTGTGAGCAGCACACGCTTGTCTCCATTTTGTGGTTATCAGGGAGAAGGATGGGATGATGGCTGTGCTATGCTGTCATTGCTGTGCACTCAGCTATTTGCTGTTATGTAGTTTGCTCTGTGGGGATAACAGACTAATTCTGAGAAGTGCAAACATCAAGCAACCTGGGAAGCGGGCAGTATGTTCAGATTGCTCTACATGCAGAGTCACTATAAACCCAGACACTTGTAAGTTTTGCTTTGTGAAGCAAGTCTCCTGTCAGACTTTTGGGAGATTACAGACATAAAATATTTAGCAAGTTAAGAAGGCAGAGGACAGGCTCATGAAGTTATAAGTGGGAAAATATATTCTTGGGAAATAGGGAGACAGGGAGAAAGAGGGAAGTATTGCCCACACTGTCTGGCTATCAATCTGTACAGGAAGACATCAATCTCAGTCTCAGGAGAGATAGATACACTTGCAGGTTGTTTGTTGCGTTATCATCCTTGCCTGTGTTATGTTTTGGTTTTCCTGTTGAGATTGATGGTTGCTTTTTTTCAGCTAAAATGCAGTCAAATATGCTTGAATCACTGAATGCACGTGCTGCTCTGAACTCCAAAAGGGAAACTCTTCAGGGGCTGAGTCAACCTGGGCCTACTGCAGCCATGGCAAATACCTGGGATGTTGCACTTTGGTTTAAGGCTGTAGACATGCACTGTAGGGGGAAGAGATAAAATGCCACTGAGATCACAGTGTTTATCATAGTTGCTACCATGCCTTGAAGACAGGAAATAAAGCAGCAACGAAATAAGGAATGACGGAGGAATACGATACAACCTTTATCAAAGAGTATGACTGCACTGTCTCCTGAGCAGCTGATGGAGAATGATAACTGGTTGCAGGACCACGGAAGAGGCAAATCACCAGTAAATAATCTCTACCCTTCAGGTTTTTGAGTGGTCAGACACCAGGAAAGTCGCTGAAGGCTTGCACTAGCCTGTCATTTGAC
Organism: Oreocharis arfaki; assembly: GCA_013398015.1. NCBI lineage: Eukaryota > Metazoa > Chordata > Aves > Passeriformes > Paramythiidae > Oreocharis > Oreocharis arfaki. The sequence goes on along the minus strand of VZRR01010904.1, from coordinate 199,146 downwards.
AAAATAAATTTAAAATATCATTGTCTCCTTTCATCTACTACAAGAATGGAATCATTAGTCTGAAAATATCTCAACATTCTTGTGGACATTTCCAAAATAGCTTTCCATAAACAAGCTTTATGCTTTTCTTCTTACTTAGGACAGGGTAGAAGACCAAATTGTGTCTGTTGGTCCCTCCTTTCCTGTTCGTGGTAAGTCTATTAGTGTTTCTTCTGTGTTAGCACTGGAGTCACAGCTAGAATGAAACAACAGATAAGCAACATCTTTTGTTTCTTTCAATTCTTTTCTAAAACTCTTTCAGAGTTTGAATCCTATGAGTGGTTTGTGATGGATCTTGGTGTCTAAGTGAGTGACCTTGTGGTGAGTACCAGGTTGTGGACGCTCTGCTTAAAACTGAAAACTTCTTATTTCCAACAGTTGTTAAACAGTATTACCTATATCACCAAAGAAATGCTGAAAATTCCATACCTGGTACAGCTGTGGGTAGAAGTAACCCAGAGTTATTACCAGTATGAGAATTTATCTATGGATGGCTTTGCTCTTTGCAAAAAATTATTGTTCAGGTGTTACAAGAAGTTTTTTCTAGTTAGATGGATTTAAGTTTCAGTTGCTGATACTGTAATCTCCTGCTGTAGATGTCTATCATTTTCAAGGGATGACAGAATGTTAAGTCTGCTGCAGAGGAGATGCTTTTTCTTTCTGACATTTATTATCAATAGACTAAAGAGAAAGATCTTTGAAAGTGCAGATGAAGCTGGATGATAGTTCTAAATATCTCTTTGAATGACTTTCAGACCATGTTACAAGCTATTTTTGTCTCCATTATGACATAAATGTAAGGCAAGATTGCTTCTCAGGTGGTTACAATGATTTCTAGCAATATAGATGTGGATAGCTCTGGACTCCTTAAATTTTTTCAGATGTATAGTTGTTATAAGATGCCCCTCATATTCTATTTTAAATGGAAAGATTTTATTTTTGGGAAGTTAGGAGAGAAGAACTGCTTTTTATGTTGAGTTCTCTTTATCAAAATGTTCTGGCCTTCAGCAGTGGGACAGACAGAAGAAAAAGCCCCTGTAAAGTTTGCACAGCCCTGCTTACTTTCATCTCTAATAGTCATGGGTATTCCATCAAAAGAGGAAAAAAGTATTGCCACAACATACTGAATTATTTTGTTTTCTATCAGCTTTTTTTTTTCTTTTATTTCCTGCTGCTAGCAAGTTCCTTACTTCTCTTAAAACTTGTTGTAAGAAATCTTTCTCAGGACTAAGTCCTTCTATAAATCTGCCTACCTTCATTCAGACTGAAGAATTTGCCTGCTTCCACAAAGACTAACTCAGATTCTGTGTTTTTCATGTACTTGCCCAAATTTTTCAACCACGGGTGTCCAAGCCATGTCCTGAAAAACAGGCCGCTCAGGTAATTTTTCATAATAATCTGGTTTAAAGTATCTGTTGTTATCTCATGTCTCTAGGCCAATCTCATACGGAGTAATAGGAAGACCTTCTCAAGCTGTTTTTGGATTGGGGGTGTGGCAGAGTAGTCCTGTGACGAGGAAATGGCTGATCAGCTATGGGCAGAGCATACTGACGAGAAGCACATCGCTGCTTCTGGGAGCTTACCTCTTATTTCTTCGTGTCCCCGAGTAGTGTCATGCAGACCCACGAAGTGTCAGGCCTACACGATGTACCCAGCTACTCGACCCAAACTTGGGCATCATTAACGTGGTTCTACACTGGATCATGGAGTACCCTCTTCCCACCCAGTTGCCGGCATCTTCACCCCTTCACATGGAAGCCATGTCAAATGTTTTGCTAAATTGAACAGTATTAAATAAATCTGAATTTTGCTTACTGACCCAGATATTTATGCCCCTAAAAACGCCTTTAACCTCAGGTATGCTACCTGTCCACGTGAATCTGAATCCATGTCTACTATCTACAGCTGATGTGCTTATTCGGGTGTTCCTACATCAGCTGTATCTGAATAATTTTCCATCTTTGTTTGCAGTTCTGTGATTCGTCTTATTTTGAGAACAAACAAACAGCAAAAACTATTAAATTTTCACTCTTTAGTCACCAGGAAACCCCTGAAAGCTTTGTAAACTTTAAGTGAATTCTTTTTTTCTTTTATAAGGAAGAGTCACTGATTTACTAAGCACTCTTCTTAAAATTCCTGGATGCAAGAGAAAAAAAAAAAGTTAAATCTTGGCTATTTCTTCAAATGCCACTGACTTTTTCATATTTCATTTATTGTTGAAATGGTCACTTCTGAGAGAGAGGTCATGTCTTGACTGTGTTACAGCTGGCACTTTTTTATTTTGAAGCAAACATTTAAATGTGAACTAAAGCCAGTCACTTCCCAGGCAGAACTGAATACGGACTGGAGGAGGGATAGATGTGTGAATATATTTATGCATAGGTAGTCCAAGTTTTTTGTCAGCACAAGCTGCCAAGACTTACAATAAATCCCAAGAAAACACTATTAAAATGCTGAGGTAACTTTTCGTTCTAGTTTTATTCTCCAATTTATCTATGCACTTCTCATATGCGTTTACGAAAATTTCTCAGGTCATTGTGCTTCGGGTCAGTATGTTTCATGAGTAACTCTGATACGCCCCAAAAGCAAAACTGGAATTCTTTGCTTTTCAATGTTTCATTTATAGTATATTTTTGTTATAACAATTGTCCTATTCTACGTTATCGCTTCCTTTCATTCACAGTTAAAAACACAAGCCCAAATGTGGTGAAAAGGAAAAAGAATGCCTCATTGACATTCGAAAAGGTCTTTTCAACTGCTTTCATGCAATTGGGTGATAAAAATTTGTGAATTATAGGAGGACCAGTAAGGACTTGATGAAGGGACTTTGAGACTGAAATTTTGCCTGCTTTTTCAAACATATCAGCTGATTTAATAAAAGATACTACCTCTTCCTACCAACCACACCTCCCTAGAGTTGTAACTATATATAAGTTTCTATTTTAACATTCTCTTGGCACTCATTTTTTGGGTGTTCCTGTGGGCTTGCTTTCGCTGAAACTCATGTCAATTACTACATTCTGCATACCCCAGGCAGCCTTGCTTGGCTGGGATTAAAGCTCTTGCTCTGCAGTGGGAAGCTCTAGACATATTAAATGTGAGTACACACATGCTCTTCCAGTGCCCATGCAGATCTGGAAACATATTGCAGCTGTGAGTTTCTCAGCTGCCTGAAGGCCTCTTTTCTCAACAAAAAACCCCAACCAACCAACCAACCAACCAACCAACTAGCCAACCAACCAATCACAAACAAACAAACAAACAAACAAACAACAATAATCCCCCAAACCAAAAAAAAAAAAAAAAAAAAAGAAGAAAAAAGAAAGATTTCTTCCTTTGCCGTTCCTTCTGCTCCTCCTAAACTGTTATGCTTTTCTGATTTTTTGTGTATGTGGATTCTTGTCAGAAGAGGTTCTTATAAAACCTTATTTTCACTTTGTCTGAAGCCTAATCTTGGTAGAAAGTCTGAGATTTACCTGTGAATAGCAGTATCTGAAATGTTGGCATTGATGTATCTGTCATTTTGGACACAGAAGATGTCTGCTGTGGATAAGAGATGTTTTATAAGGTCTTTTCTTCTTACTTGATTGTTGCTATGTAAAGACAGCTGCATTTCAGAACCTAAAAAGGATTGATATTGGAAGTCATGGACTCGTGTCCGTGAAATAGAAGCTAACTTCGAACGTTTGAAGATGAAAATGGAACAGCATATGAGAAGACAGGGGAAAGAAAAACCAAGATGAAAAATGTCATTGATGAATCTAACATAATTTGCAAACTGAGTCCTGGAGACGTGTGGCTTTATTAGCTCCAATGAAATATATCAGACCAGTATGAATATCAGAGTATGCAGACATTGCTATCAACATTGATGTAGGATTTGCCACCTTACCTGGCTAATCCAGGCTCTTTTTGAAGAGATCACAGGAAAAATAGGTAGCCTGTACTTTCCTGGGTTAACTGTAACAACAGAGGTCTTTTTCACCTTACTCTGTGGTAAAATTCTGTTTTCCTGGGCTTACTGACCCTTGCAAAGTTGGTATCAGTTGATACCAAAAAAGTTGGTATCAGCTGATACTTTTTTTCTGGATAAATGTTTGTATTTCCTTAACTTTTATTCAAGTTACAAGATTTCACACAAACCAGCAGAAGAAAGCAATGACTTTGAAAAAAAAATGTCTCCATGCTTTTGAATCAGAAGATTTCTTTTGGAAAGAATCACATTGAATGAAAGGTTTCCTCAGCTTATGGATGTTTTTTGTCTGTCGACGAGTTGCTTACTTTTGCTCTTCGTTATTGTTTGTTCTGAGGTGTTAAGACATTTAAGATACATTTTGGAACACATTGCTCATGCTTAACACATAAATAAGCTCTGTTGTGAACACCTCAGTACCCCGGCCATGAGATCTGAAGCTGACTTGTAAAAATTTTCTTTAAAACATTCTCATGAAAAAGAATTTATGGTATAAACCAAAAAGTGTGGCAGCAAATATTTTTTGGCCTATTCTGCCCATACAAAATTAAAACCAGATTTTATTTACTGTTTCATCTCTGAATTGCTTCCATGGAAAACTGTGCTGTTGACTGAAAGAAAACCCACGCACTAAGGTATGCCAGAATTCTAAAAGAAAAATAATACAGTGTAAAAAAGTAACTAAGCTTTTCTGTAATTATGAGAGAAAAGAACCCAAAACCAACCCTTTTCCCCCTTTCTTTCTGCTGCCAACATTTAATGGCAACTTAGTTTCCCTTTTCTGCCTTGATCATGGAGACTTTTTTCATAAAGCAGTGCTCAGGGTACTGGAAGTCCAAGAGTACAACTGCTTTGTAGATATTCTCATTCCTGGCTTTTAAATTGGTTGTTTCACTGGCCAGAAGCAGTGACAACCACAGAGATATTTCAATAATCAGTAACGCATCTCTTGTTTTCCTGCATCTGCTGGCTTCTGTGTGAGCATTATTACAGTTGGCTCTCAGGGTCACATGGAGGCATTTCTCAACTTTAACCATCTAACCTGCAGGATTAAGAATAAAGAACTGACAAATCCAATCATCAGGATTTTCTTTGCAGTTAATGGGAATAGAGTGAGACCTCATCATAATGGTGAATATTTTGCTGCAGTGACTATGACAAATTGATTGAGTGATTATTTTACTTATTTAAGTACTTAAGCTGGGTACACAAAGTACAGTGGAAGAATCTGGGAGCAAGTGACTAAAGACATGATTGTTGCAATTCATGTACTGGAAAATTCCTTCAAAACCCAAATAACTCCTTCCAGGAAAAAGAAAGACAGAAGCCTTTCCTAACAAGGCCATGTGAAAAAAAAAAAAATTCCAAAAATAAAAAGTACCAAAATAAATTTTATATATGAGAAAATGTTATTAAATGATGCTATTGCATATCATGAAATGTCTTATAGCATGAGGGGAAGAGATAAAGTTGTACTGTCCTCTGAAAACTGAAATAAATATTATTTAATTAGATGCTCCTTTTTACATAGAATCCTGTTTAGGCACAGTTAAAAACAGTTCAAATATACTTAGGAACCATTTCAAGGATAGTCTGGAATTGTTTAAGTGTTTTGTAGTGTCACTGGATGGAGGGTAATCATGTGGGAACCATTCAATGACTACACCGACAGGCTTCCTCAAACTTTCTATAGCAGTGAATATTTACTTCTCCCACGCAAGCAGAGTAGCTGTAGCAGCAAGGACTGAGGAAGCCATGACCAAAATACTGTGTATTAAATGCATGTGGTTTTGCCTCTGGGCACCCAATGAGCCAAGTAACTGAAAAGTTTCCCCATCAGGATTTTCCTTATAGCTACTCTTTTTCTCAAGGCTGGAGGTCTTGGGAACAGCCATATCTTACAAATTAACAACTGCTCTCTTCTTTGTGGCACTTTAAGCACACACCATTACCCTGCCCTTAATTCTTTGTAGTGCAATTTAAAAGTCCTATAAAATATTGGAAGAAAGAATTTGAAAAAAAAATCATTAAATAAATGTGATACATGTATCTTAGAGGGCATGACCTGTATGAATTTATAAAATATACACCTTGCTTATGGAAATTACTTACCTTTTAGGACCTTGTATAGTCATTATGGCTTACTAAGAGGAAATTTGTATTTTATTGTTTGAATTTAGATAGGGTTTGAAGGTAGTTTGTTGTTATTTGAGGCTCTACCTTGTGATTTAATTTGTGTATATCTGCATATTTACAATGATTTATGTCATAGGGCAGTAGCAACAGTATTTTGTTTGAGATTGTTCTTGTGATGAATAAGTACCCTAGTTACCACATATTAAGAAAAAATGCCTAGGGATTGCAAATCCTCAGTGCAGTGTAGGTGATAATTTTGTCCTGGAGTGTGGGACTAAAGACTGTGCTGCTGAGAGTTTGGTAACAGGATCAGAAGCTCTTCACAGTCACCCTTTCCAATCTAACCCCAGGCCAAAAGTAACTGAAAATTGTTTCCATCTATATGGTTTTCCTCCCTTGATGGTCTCATAACAAAGGACTGACTGCAATATAAATTTAAAATTTATGAATTATTGGATATTCTAATTATAAGCATCAGCTAAAATCTGACTATCAAATTGAGGATATGGTCTTCAGAGTAGAGTGGCCTTTTATTTCAAGACATATTCTTTGAATAAAACTGAAGCACACTAGGAAATGAGAACTATTGTGAGATTACACTGAATAAGCTAAGTCATACGAATGCAATAAATAAGTAAAGGCATCCAGGTTCCAAGTCTTCAATTGCAGTATTTTTTAACTTGCACTAGAATCCAATGAAAAAAATCCAATGTCATAATTCCATGGTTGAAACTCATGCAATTTCATTAGCAGATTATTTCTGACTATTCTTACTACATGGTCAACAGAGTAATGAAAAGCTGTACAGAAACTCCACTGTTCAGTGTCCACAGTATTTTCATACTGTAAAACATGGTACATGATAAATCTGAATAAAACCTACTGCACTATATTGAAACCCATAATTTCAAAAGAATGCATTTTTCCTTAAATAATTTAAAGTAATATGGGAAAATCAATATTTAATCTTTCCAGTGCTGTTATACACTGGGGGAGGAACTGGATATATAGTTCAGGCTGATAGAATGCTAGAACAAATATACAAACAGTACAGTTGACTAGAGGGTCTTGACTAGTTGCATGTGAATTACAAGGAATTGAGGAAGTAGACCTTATGCTGGAAAGTCAGTTTAGGATGATTATTTTAGGAGGGTAGGGAATTCTGGTAACAGCTCAAAGAAGCCATTCATCTGGGAACAGATAAACCATCTTGTGGAAAGTATATCAAACTATATTGCCTTTCTGAAGAGGTTGAGAGCGCAATTAAGAGCTGGATTCTCAGATGGTTTAACTCAAATAAAAATCAAGTCTCTTGCCTTTCTCTGAACTGTACTGGTTTGCCCAAGCTGAATATTTGTCCACGTGTAGAGATCAATCTGTACAAAAACCACAGCAAGTATGGAGCCCATGAGCTACGATAATGTTTGTAAACATTCCAAGGGTATTATCTGCGGGCATGGGATGATTGAAAAACACGTTACAGAATAAATCTATAGATCTTAGATATTGGTTTTCTGAATCTGCCAGGCTGAAGGTGTCACTAGTTTTTTTACCAAAGTTTCTGTGGTTTTTTAAAGTGGAAGAACAAAGCTTCATCAAGGTGATTCCCAGGGCCTGTGGTTAACAAGTCTTCACAGAGAAGTTGGTAATTGCTGCGTTATTTGGAGTTGAGAAGATAAAGTTACCGAGACTGCACTGGAAGAACTCAGATGCAGCAACTGACCATGTCCAATGTCTTGCTCTAATAGGACACCTCCAGTAAATCATACTGTCTGAATGTTCACAAGCGTTTCTTAAAAGAGCATGTGAGAATTAGGAGCTTCATTGAGGAATTCCTCTTATTTTACCATTTAAAGAAAAACAGTACAGTAATTCTAAATATAAATTAAGCCCTTCTGCCTGTGAGTGCCCTGCTGTCATTTCAATCAGTCCATTGACAGAAATATCTTGCAGAGTCGGTGCTAGTAAATTAAGATTCCCAGTGACAAATAATTTTTATCCATGGCAACATTTTTAGCATGCCAGATAGAAAGAAATTGAAATCTATTTTATATTCTTTGGTTGACAAAACCAGTGAAACTTGAAAATATGTACTGTGTGTACTGTTTCCATTAGTTGGCAAAGTTGGTCTTTGCCTTCCAGAAATGTCAGATTGCATGAAAACACACCAGTACCAATGGCAGAATATGTTATGTGAATATTGACTCTTCACTTGAAAAGTTAGAGCCACTCAGGCTTGTGTGTACGTGTTAATGGGATCTTCTCCTGCTTTGCCACAAGCACGCCTGTTATCCTGTCACAGTAAATAGACATAACCCAAGCTAAATCCTTTCATCTTACAAAGGAATCACAGCAGATGGGCTGGGACAGGAAGGCACATCAGTGTCCTTGTAGCCTTCATTCCCCTTTAGTATAATATGTGACAGTGCATATGTTTTCTACCTGCAATGGGGAACTGGCCATGAAACAGCAGAGCTTTTTTTATCCATCACTGCGGCAGAACCTTTCCTGGGGCTGGAGCTCTTGTGCAACCATGCAAAATGTGAGTGCAACTAGTTAGGATAGAATGAGTATCTGTTATGTGCTACTTCTTAAAAGTGTGTGAAATGTTTTTAAATAGAAACCAGTAAGCTTCAGAAGATTACTTTCAGACAGAATATTTTGGAAACTATTATACACACACCCCAAAAAGGAAAAATGGGTTCTGAATATTGTAGTGGAAAGAAGCACAAATGAAAACACCTTCACTTTGCTAATTATTTTATATAATTTCATCTCTGAGTGCAGAACCCCCTCTAAGATGATCATTAGTATTATACAAGGGCCTGCAAAATTTTTTTTAAAGACTTTTTTTAAAGCTTTTGTGTAGCTTTCCTTTTCAGTTGGCCGCAGCTTACAATTAAACCTGCAAAGGTTATAACCACTGAACATTGCATTGATTCTTCATATAACTGCTATGACTGTTAGGTCTAGCAGGGGCTCCCATATACAGCAGACTAATTTGAGGGACAGCAACATTGCTTGAAATCTCTCTCATATTTTCTGTTATATTCAGAGAATGCCACTGCTGATGAAAAGTCTTTCTTAAATTGAAGATGGCTTATAAAATTCAAGTGAAAAAAAGATAGGAGATCATGGTTTGAGGCAATTTTATAATTTGAAATAACTATTATAATCTTGAATTCTACATCCAAGACAACACACTGTTATTTTGCTCTAAAGAAGTTTTTCTCAGATTTTTAATTTTATAGAGACTTTGTGTGGTGTTCTGATCCTTTAAGAAGGGCATTTTAGAAAACCAGTACTTTTCTAACAAAGAAGGCAGGATTGAGTCATTGGTGACTTTGTCTTCACGCTGCAGTTCCAGCAACCCAATCACAGTACATTTGCACACAGTTAATTGATGTAACTAGGCAAGACATTTATAATTTGCTGTAATTTGTTGTGATGCAGACATAAGTAATGGTCTGCAAGTGGAAAAAGATAAGTTTTCTTATCATGTTGAACTTCCTGGGAGAAACACATTCTAGGGCATCAGCTCTGCCTGCATCTGCACTCATGTGCAGTGTTGGAGTGTACCAATGTCCACTCGGTATCTCTTTTTTTTTGTGGAAATAGTGTCTGGTAGGGGTGGCTAAATGGGTTTCACTCTGAGATATGGCTGAGGCTTATGCCCACAAAAAGGAGTCAGGAAGTGCTTCTATGGCTTAGCTGTAGCCCATTTGTTCACCTGAGAGAAAAGAGAAAATATTCAGTCTCAGGAGAGGTTGAAGGAATGATTATATTTTTAAGATCTCTACACAAACAAGTGGTTACATTTAAAGTGGATTTATGGCTACTGAGTGCTTTAAAACAGATCACTTCCTCAAAATGTTGCTCCATGGAGACGGTGTTATCTTCATCTGCTTTATCAATTTTCTCAGGACATTATGAAAATAACAGTTCTTGGCTTTTCCTGAGAGCAGGATTTACTTTGTTAGCCCTCATGAGTTTGAAAAGCAAGCACTTTCTTTCCTCTGCACATGCCCCCATAAATAAAAACCCCGCAGTACTTAGATCCAGGTAAATGTGTGTTCTATGTATACCTATGAAATAACTGAAGGACAAGTTATCTTCCGGTTTTATTTCTGCAACTTTAATGAATGGAGTAGGGTTGTGTTACACAGCTGCAAATGAGTAAGGAGTGCTGTCACTGCTGAGCCACAGAATTTCACCTAGGAAACATTTATCTTATAATGCAGCACTTGACTACAGGATAGTTTGAATCATCTTGCGTACACGCAGTAGTGGCAAAGATATCATTCTTGATCTTTTTTTCCTAAGCCTGGTCTGCTCATCAGTTGAAAAAATATAATTCCTCTCTCTTCTGTCCTCAGTCATAATTCTATATCCAGGAATGACCTTTTATATTCTATCTTGAAACACATTGGAAATAATAAGGGTGCGATGTAAAACAATAAAAGTTCTGTAGGTTATGAGCAGTAGAATCAAACTTCTTAATGCTTATTTTTACTAATTCTAACTAACCTTAATGCTCAGCTAACATGGCTCATAATATTTTCAATACAGTCCTACAATTTCAGGAGCAGTATGTTGTAAAAATGTACAGTTAAGATGTTAGTTATGTAGTATGATATGTGTAAAATACTCTAAAGTCAATTCAAAAATTAAGTCACAGGGAATAATTTATTGTTTACATAAATAAGCAGGTTTCTTTAAGAAAATGTAATCACCTCTCAGAGTACACATAGGTGAAGGAGGAAAACAGTCATCAGCATTATGCCAGTCTGCCTTCCGTGGGAACAGAGTCATGTCTGTATTTCATACTTCTCAACCACTTGCTGTTATCGGCTGATGCAGCCTGGATGCGTGCTGGCTGTGCTGTGAGCCCTCCACAGAAGATGCAGGGAGAATTAGTCTCATTCATGTTTTTGTTCTGAAAGCTGAGGAGAGGCAGCAGAGATGCAGCTGAAATTAAAGCAGATCTGTGGGTGACCCATGGGCAAATGTAATGTCTGCCCCTGAAGGTGTATCAGGCCCAGATCTGTGCTGGCATTCACTCTCTGCAACATTCAATTTTCAGTGGAGTCATGCAGGGCATGCAGTAACAGTTAGCTTGACCATTCTACTTTTCATTTGAAGGATTCTTAACCCAAGAGGACATGGGGTTTTTATTTTTGTATTTGTACCATAGTGTTGAATGTCATGGCATTCATATGAACCTATTAAAATATTGAGTCAGTGCTATGTGATGTTTTAGCAAGAGTTCATTGCCAATATCGGTAGGTCCAAGCACAGAGTGGTAGGCAAGTGCCTGTCTTATTTCAACACTTAACCTGATAGTTAAAAGAGCAGGAAGGTGTCCTATTCATCCTCTGCTCTGGTCATCTTACACATCTTGTCTTGGTGCAAAACTCACAGCAGGACAGGCCTGGAAAGCTAAAACCAGCAAAAAATAGACTGTGTGATTCGTATGACAATATATATTCTGGGGTAAGAAATGTTGCCTCAGCCTTCTGACAGGAGTACAATGTTGATAAACTCGCTGGGGTAGATTCAAAGGGACCTGAATTAAATCCTGCATGAGGAAGAATGTTTCCCAACTGGGAACTGTAATCAGAGGTGTATATACATACCCCACCTAATTTTTAATAAAATGTTTAGTAGTCTTATATGTACATATATTGTAAATCAGTATAATCCCATGAAAGTCGCTTTAGTGCTGCATTGTAAAACATTCAGGTGCATACTCTGTCACCTTGAGTCAAAAAAGCGTGCTTGAGCCATAGACTAAATAAAACCAGGAAATATGTCTAGGCACTGGAAGCCTTTCACACATGTTGTTCTGCTGTTAGAATAATCTCTGCCATGCTTTTGCTTTGTGTTGCTAGTGCCATAAAAAAAGCAAATGTTGGTCACAGTTTTGGATTTATCCTGTTGGCCCACTTGGAGCAGACATTCAACTACTTCTTTTGAAGACTGAGAGAGCTTGACGGTATGGATGAAGCCAAACCATGCTGAATGGTCTCAGGGCCAGAGTATGAAAGCAGTGTATAATTACTAATGTATTTGCAGCCAGTTTTTTACAATGGAACATTTATTGCTAAAGGGGAATTCCATTAAAACTGACACTTTGTCAATTTTATTGAGAAGACATTTCATGCTCAGACTAAAGTCTGTTTGGAGCCAAATCTGGCGAAGAATATGAAGGAGAGCAAGAAAGTCTTCTGCAGGTAAATCATTAGCTAAAACCAGAAAGACTTGAAGGCCAGGTGATGAACGGGGAAAGGAACTGGTGACAAACAACATGTCTATCCAACCTCATAGCCTCCCATGGTGAGATGACTGGCTCAGTGGTGAATCCTGTTTGTCTTGTCTTTAACAAGCTTTTTGACACTGTCTACCGTAACCTCCTCACAAGCAAGTTTATGAAACATGGGCTAGGAGAATGGAAGAAACTAATTTAAAAATTGATGGAATTTTGGGGCTCAAAAGGTTATTATCAGTGGTATGGAGTCCATTTGGATGCCAGGCACAAGCAGTGTACCACAGAAGTTAATACTGCTGCTGGTGTTCTTTAATATAGTCATTATTAATGTGGACAATAAAGCAGAGAGCATATTCAGCTAGTTTTTCAATGAAAAAGAAGTGGAATTTTTTTGATTAATTAGGCAAGTATTGGCAAGACACAAACAGTGGAAGTGATGTGCAACAGAAACCTAAAAGAAAATTTAGTAGCCACATACATGAATTCTCTGTTTCTTAAAAGTGAAAAGGCATGAAAAGTCTCCTCTGTCCCAAGAGGCTTCTGACTTTGGGGTCATCTGCATCATGCCAATCATGTACTTCGCGCAGATATCAGCTCTAGAGGAAAAGAATTCCCCAGAAAGATCAATTTTTAAATGTTGTAGAGATTCTTTTTTATCTAATACTATAAAGGAAAACCCCAGTTTTGGCAAGACAAAAGGATCTAATAAATGAGTACTTGAGCAATAGCATCAGAAAAAAATAACCTGAAGAAATTTTATGCCAATTGTGTGTCTCCTTAGAGATGAATAAAGCATATATCCATACCCAGTTGGACATCCCATAGATAGTTGAGGCTTCAATCAGAACCTCTTACAGTGAAAATATTTCCCCGGAATATCACAGCATATGTGCAGTCCCAGTTGTTGAAACTGTAGAGAAACATGTGCAAAATCTATAATTTATCTGCCAGCTACAGAGAAATCCTTGCCAATTTTTGTTCTTTCAGTAAGGACCATTAATTTGGGAAAGCTTTAAATGTAGAAAGAAGTTCTTGACACAGCATCAAATTCTGTATTTCAGTTTTCTATTAAGCCTATGACAACTTTTTTCTAGAGTTAAAATAGGCATAAAACATACTATTCACTGTGTCTGCTAACACTTTGCAGTCTCAGAACTACTTGCGTGTGAGGTTCAAGGTGTCCAGTTCAGCATGATTTAAAAGCTTCCTCTGAACCTTTCTAGATGAATAATACAACTTCATCTCCCTGTTTACTGTGTGCATTTTCCAGTTTTGTTGCTGTGTATATTTCAGGCAGACATTTGTTTGTGGCATTTCTGAACATCCTAATGCTGAGCACAGCATGATTTGAGGGCCTGTAAAAGTGGCTTTTAGCCCACAGCAGCCTCAAGATGCAAGCCTTTCAGGGAGAAGAAATGTATGCTTTGTTTTTCACAAACATGAGTGCAGAAAATACTGAGAAATGGCATGTGTGGGAAGTGATCGGCTCATAGGCAGTCTTTTTGGGCATGCTATACTGAAAAAACCTGAGTTTCTGATCATGGGTTCTGTGTCCTTTGCTGAAGAAAAAAGTTGGAAAATATGGTGATGTCCTCAACAGGACCAATGTTTTGAACAGCAGACGTTTTCACTTTTCAGGGAAGGATAGATCTCATCCTTTAATGATGCTCAACTGTGAACATGTTAAGCAGAGTGGAAAGAGGAGAGCCATGACTTGGACTGGGGAATGAGCATTAAAAATGTGCAGAAGGTCTCATAAATTATTAAAAAGAAGGAGAGGAGATGAAAAGAAGCAGGGAATAAACATTTGCTACAACTAATGATGTGGAAATCTCGAGCAACAAGCTGGCACACAGGTTACAGCAGAACCTTTAGACATGGGCAAGTTTTGAGTTGTGTAGTAAAAGAAATATAAAAAACCAAAAGAGCAGAGGTTTTAAAAAGTTTGAAGATATAGAAATTAAACATCATCTGCAGCCATTCAAACTGCATAAAGCTTTTGCAGTTCTTGCAACAGTGGAGCTATCTCAGTGCCTTGAACAAAGTGGTCAGAAGGAGGGACCTGTGTATAAGTGACATGCACCTGAGCTAGGACATACAGAACAGTGTTACTGGAGATGAGCTCTTTGAGGTAAAACTTTTTGAATTGGAGTATGTCTTTCTGTTGGCCAAAACAATAAAGTTCCTGGTTCATAGACAACATTTTATTTTATTAAGGCATCAAGGCCACCTGGAATGAGTATAGAGAAGTTGTCAGAGTAAGGAGAAATGAGGCAAGGAAGGCCAAGGCCCATTTGGAATTAAATCTGGCCAAGGATATCAAGGACAACAAGAAGAGCTTTTTCAAATATATTATTAACAAAAGGAAAACAAAGGATAATGTGGGCCTGTTACTAAATGGAGTGGGTACTCTGTTAACAGAAGTCATAGAGAAGGTGGAGTTAGTGAACATCTTTTTTGTCTCAGTTCACTGACAAGACCAGCCGAGAAGACCAGGATAAAGAAGTGGTGGAAGGAGAACTTTCTCTTGGTCAAGGAGGATTGGGTTAGAGACCACCTAGGTGAACAAGACATACACAAGCCCATGAGCCCTGATGGGATGCATCCACTCGTGACAAGAGAGCTGGCAGACGCCACAGCTGGGTGGCTCACTATCATCTTTGAAATGTTGTGGAGATCAGGAGAGTTGACTGAGGACTGTGAGAATGCAAATGTTACACTGGTCTTCAAAAAGGGCAAGAAGGAGGACCCAGAGAACCTCAACTTCAGCAAGGCTTTTGACACTGTCTCAACACCCCTACAGGCAAACTCAGGAAGTGTGGACTGGATGGGTAGACAGTGAGGTAGATTGAGAGCTGGTTGAATGGCAGATCCAAGAGGGTTGTAATCAGTGACACAGGGTCTTGTTGGAAGCCTGTCGGCTGTGGTGCCACCCAAGGTTCCATACTGGGGCCAGTATTGTTTAACTTGTTCATCAGTGACTTGGATGAAAGGACACATGCCTCCTTAGCAAATTTACTGACAACACAGAGCTGTGAGGACTGGCTGATACCCCAGAAGGCTGTGCAGCCATTCAGAAGGACCTTGACAGGCTGGGGAGATGGGCAGAGAAAAACTGTCTGAAATTCAACAAAGGCAAATGGAGGGTCCTTTACCAGGGGAGGAATAACCCCATGCACCAGTACAGGCTGGGGACTGACCTGCTGGAAAACAGCTATGTGGAGAAGGGCCTGGGAGTGCTGGTGGACAACAAGCTGCCCATGAGCCAGCAGTGAGCCCTTCTAGCCAAGAAGGCAAATAGTATCCTCAGGTGTATTGGGAAGAGCATTGACAGCAGGTCAAGGGAGGTGATCCTGCACCTCTGCTCAGTCCTGGTGAGGTCACATCTGGAGTGTGGTGTCTGGTTCTGGGCTCCTCAGCACAAGAGAGACATGGAGCTCCCAGAGCAGGTCCAGTGAAGAGCAACTAAGGTGATATGGGGGCTGTACCACCTCTCTTATGAGGAAAGGTTGAGGCAGCTGGGTCTGCTCAAACTTGAGAAGAGACATCTAAGAGGGGACTTCATCAATGTCTATAAATATGTCTACAAGTATAAGTGACAGGAGGATGTCAAGAGGATGAAGCCAGGTTCTGCTTGGTGGTGCTGAGCAATAGAACAAGAGGCAACAGGAAGAAACTGATGCACAGGAAGTTCCACCTGAATATGAGGATGAATTTCTTTACTGTGTGGGTGAACAAGCACTGGAACAGATTGGCCAAAGAAGCTGCGGAGCCTCCCTTAATGGAGATGTTCAAGAACCATCTCTACACAGTCCTCTACCATTTGCTCTGTGATGACCCTGCTCGAGCAGGGAGCTCGGCCCAGATGTCCTATTGTGGTCTCTTCCAACCTGACCCGTTTGGTGATCCTGTGATTCTGTAGTGATAACTGGTGAATGATCTCTTCCTGTTCTTTTCTCAATCCACCAGCCTTTTGTTTTATTTTCTCTTCCCTGTCCAGCTGAGAAGGGGAAATGATAGAACAGTTTGGCAGGCACCTGCCATGTAGCCAGGGCCAATCCATCATGAAATTTTATAGACAAAGATTGGGTAAAAATTGGAAAAATTTCTCCATAATGTTCTGTGAGTCTGGCTCAGTCTAAAAGAAGCCTATAGAAATAGAAAAGATTGTTTCATGGAACAAGAAATAGATTAGGATTTTTATGCTTCCCAGCTGGAAAGTAGAGATGGGCTAAGAAGAGCCTGATGGCCTTTCCATATTTCCTTTGGGGAATGCACATAGTAATTAGTTGTTTGAGCAATTGCATAGCTGTCTGAGCGCTATGGAACATGTGGAATTCAGGGGAAATTTAAAAGCAAATGAAGGCTAAAACTAGATTTATGAAGCCCTTGATGATAAAGGTTGAACAGATTTCTCTTTTTTATTTAAGGGATATAAAGGAAGGAGAATGTAGAGGGCCACACTAGGGCTATGCCACCATTGTTGGGGGCAGGCCTTTAGGGAGCCTGCTGCCACCTTGGGGGTAGCTCAGAAAAGCTACAAGTAAGTGCTTTCAGGAATAAATCACTTTTTCTGTTAACAGTAGGGATTTTTTTTAAAAGAACTGCAGGTTTTGAAGCTTTGGCAAATGAGAAACAGGACTTGCTTGAGAGACCAGAAGAAAAGATGGATGTTTACATAGCTTTTCTATCAGTGAGAAAGGGAACTGCTCCTGCGGCTGCGAAGATTGTTGAAGAATTTTATCAGAGATACATTTATTCCCTTTCTGTGGTGTTTTCAAGGGCTTTCAAAGATGTCCTGAGTGAAAGGGCATTAAGATCTTTACCGTATAAAAGGCTTTGCATTGCTTTCTTTCTTTGGTGAAAATTAAGATTTAGAGAATACTAGAGATCAGAGGCTTATTGTCTATTTGAAATAGATTACAAAATTTTGATTCTCTTTTAGCAAAGAGACTGGAAAATAAAACAAGGCAATTATTATATCTCAGCTTAATACCTTTAAAATGCAATGAAATGTACATTCTGCCTGTCAAACTGCCACTACAAGACTCTTGACTTCCTCAATATTTACTACAGATCTAATTTGACGTTTAACAGTTGTTCCTGCCTAGAAGGACACAGGGAGATTTTTTGCTAGAAATTAACTTCAATAACAATATCTGATGCAGTTGCATTTTTTGTCAATATCCTGATGGAATAAGGTCACCTGTGCTGGAAGAAAAACAGGAGAAGGAAAGTGTAGTATTGTGCTGCATTTCTGCAGTTCAAAATTAAGCAGTGTCATGTCCTTGGCTGCTGATCCATAAACCTGTAGGTCTCTAGTGGATGAAGAGTGCAGGTGCACTGTCAATCACAACCTACAGGGCCTATCTCACTATTGTCTGGCTTTACATGCAAACACTATCTTTTAATGAGATCTTAGCCATTAGAAATCCTTCCAGGTTGTGGTAGGATTCCGATTCTTCAGGCATTCAGCTTTTTTGATTACTCTAGCCTCTATCAGCATATTGGATTTTTAGTGTTACATGGGAGAGCAGGGGAAAGGCAGGGGAAAGGCAGGGGAAAGCTGTGGCCAGAGAACTGCAGTCAGCCCCGTCTCATCCACTTCTTCACTAGGTGTGAATCGACAACAGTGAGCTTCCTACTGCTTTCAGGCAGTCTGAATATTATGACATTAAATTTATTGCATCCCAAAATATTACTTGACCTTTGCTATAATGTAAAGCTGTATTTAAGTAGCACCAAGAAGTCCTCACTGATGCCCTATATACAGGGTATACGAGTGCCATACCTGTGGTAATAGGAGACAACCTCTTTGCTCAGACAGCTTGCTATTAAATAGACAAGACAGTTTCCTCATGCCTCAGTTAAGTGATTTTCTCACACTTCTATTGGTTTTCCCAGGGTCAGTCCAGGCTTCTGTGAGAAGACCTAAATATTTAACCCAAATTTGTTGAGACCTCATTTAATACCTTAACCACAGTGACTTTTTTTTTCTTTCACAGACAGTTTGTTTGCTTTCCATTTTTTAGTGGCTGCTTTAAAGTCAGTCTAAATTATTAAATGGGGTCTCTAGTATTCGGAAAACAAAAAGCTCAAGGACACACATATAGTAGCTCTCAACCTGCAGTGGTGCAAGAGATATTTTTCGACTGATACTCCAAGTGCAGAATTAGCATAATCAGCAATCATTCCTCCAGAGTCTCTGGACTCTGTGATGCTCTTGCTGTGAGTAGAATGTGCTCCAGCATGCTGTGCTCCACTCACTGAGAAAATAAGAGATTTGTAGAGACCACGGATTGATGATCTCCTGTTGACCAGCTTAATTTGTGTAGGTAGCAGCAGGTAAGTTGAAGCCGAGGAAAAGTTCCCGTTCATGTATTTGAATTTTAAAGGCAATGTCTTTCCTTCGAGTGTATGTTAGCACAACTCCCTCTGCAGTGTAGCAGAGCACTATTAATGAAATCACTGCTGGCTTTTTATGTTTTACTGCTGTTGACATTTTTGCAGCTGTTAGAGAAATGACTCAAGGCCTATAAGTTCTGGGTCATTTTTCATTTATTAGACATTTTCTCCTCTGCGTACTCAGTTCTGACTTTTATTTTTATTAATTTCTTATGTAACTGAGGATCACTGTAATATTTAATAGGAATTTTAAAACTTGCACAGAGATGGGGTTATTATCTGAAACCACCTGATGCCTACTTAGACAAATTCTGACATCCTGCAGTGTGTAGACCCTCTTTTGTTCAAATTGCATGGGGCATTTTGCATGATGCTACTAAAGATATGAATTTTTGGTTGCTTGAATTTGTATTACAAATCTAAAGCTTACAGTGTTTACTAGCAGTGGTAGAAATGGGACACACCATCAACTGCAAACAGTGGCATTTTGGATTTAGCCTTTTTGAGTTTTGACCTTCACAGTGTTAACTGATCATTAAATATACAGTTTGTACTTCAAAATCATCTTGAGATATTGTGGAAACATCTGTTCTCGAATATTGTTGATGAGATTAGGGTGATGCTTAAACATACACAGAAGAATATACTTAATAACCTTTAAATAACCTCAATATCTCTATGTTTGAAAAATAGAATACCATGACTTAATCCTAATCAATCAAAAACTCATTTTTGTTGATTCAGCTTCCTCAGTGACTTGGCAAGATTGTTAAATTGGCAGTGCTGAGAGATTACCGTCCAGTTTGAAATGAACTGTAGTTTGATATTGCCTGACCATTTCTGCCCTATCCATATGGTATGTTCTACCTTTCAATAGTAATTATCGTATAATTCCATACATGTCAGGTTAGAATAGTTAATAGAACTAAATGGCCCATTTCCCTCTTTCCTTCATTTAATCTCCAAGGTTTATTATCCCCAGTGGAGAGATGGAGAGGGATGTCTGTTGCAAGAAATTGTCCATAGTGTTTTCAAATGAGATTGCATGGAAGTGTATAGATTTTTGTGTAATTACTCATCTACATTTTTCCTGCTAAGCTTTATTACTCATGCTGCCTCTGATCTCACTAACAGCATTGTTTCAAAGAGTGAGACACACTTTAAAATGTTTGCTTTCTGAATCAATGCACATAGGCCTGATCAAAGGAAAAAAGGACTATTTTTGCCATTCATGTATTCTCTAAATCAATGCAGGTTTGGTTCTGGCTGTGCCAACGCTACTAAAGTCCCTGCTCAGACATTGATTTTGTTGGGTTCCAAGGTGGGTGGTGCAGGATGGCTCACCTCCCAGTGTAACCTCCTCTTCAAAGAGCTGGACATATCAATGTTACCTATCAGCCAGTCCAGGTCTCCTCTGTGGCCCTATGACCCAACAGGCCCTTAATGACTAAATAATTTTGTTTTGAAATACTGAAGATGGAGCTAACACAGTCTGCTTATAAGGTTTTTATGTAGATTAGGTAGGGGCACATGCCTCATGTCTCAAAATGCAATGATGGCACACAGCCATTGTGTTGGAGCCTAGAAAGGTGCCTGGGATAATCCTAGGGGATGTGGGACAAGACAAACCTTTAATTACCTTATCACAACAAGCTTCAGTCCTGCAGACTAGAGCAAACTATCTCTCAACCACACCTGGTTTTGTCTCAAAGGAAGTGTGGAGTGCAAAGAGAACAGTGAGTGGTGGGTGAGTGAGTCTAAACCATCAATCTGAGAGCACATTGGATTATTATACATGCTTCATCCCAGTGTCTTAAAAAAAATGGTACCATAATGACTGTTCAGATCCTAAGATGCTTCGTATCTGGAGTTTGGAGAGCAGAAATAACACCTATTATTATGAGTAAAGTTTGATGTATAATATTTTTCATAACTTCTCCGAACACTAACAATTTTGGCATAAGTTTTTCCATATTTTAAGTAGTTATTTTATTTTAATGCTCCAGTAAAAATGCCTCTGTCATTTCAAATGTAAATTGCTTTAGGAGAAGAAAAACATTTTTCTCCTAAAAATAATATTACAATTTGCTTCTTTGAAGTGTTCTAGTGCCTTTAGGCTTAGGAGCAGGAGAACTACTTTGTCAGGGAGCTTTTCTTCCATGCTTATGAAAATGCAGTTAGTTTGGAAAAAAATTATTAGACTCTGGAAAGCCATTGGTTCACATTCAGTGAAGTATGCCATCAAGAAGCCTGCTGTTGAATATTCTGTGTTCAGGTGCAGAGGAAGTTCACAGGTCTCACAGTCCTCGATCCTTGGATGAAGTACAACAGCTGAAACCATGACTTTGGTACTGGTGCAGCAGGGCTTGGCAGTGAGAGAGGGGTTTCAGATCATTCCAGTGATTGGCTTATAATTCTGGATTCACCACATTTGGATGGGGATGGTTGAGCAGAGTAATGTCTTCGTAGATACTTGGTCTGTCCTTTCCTCCTCCTCCCATTCTCTGCTTGTTCTTCCACACAAAGAATAATTTACTTTCATCAGCTATGCTTTGCACCAGAAGCTCTTGGTTCAGATTGCCAGTTTAAAAGACCTGAAATAAAATCTATTAATCTCCAAAGTCATCCTGAAACATGGAATTATTTGTTTGTTTAGAGGTAGATTTTCTTTTTTAAGTGTCCTTTATCTTTTATTTTAAATGATATTTTGCCCACACAACTGAGGTTAATTACACACTTTTATTTCAGCGTTTATGTTTGTGTCATGCTAATAATCTATTAATTTTTCTAATTATATTTTCATATCTCCTTTGTTCATTGCACAGCCTGGATGCTGAATGAAAAACAAAGCAGTAATAAAAGCAAATGTGATTTGTTTTTGAGATGAAAGCTAACTAGCCTTTCTGGATTTGTCACCATTGTTTACATAGTTTTATTTAAGAACTCATATAAGTGCGAGGATCCTGAGCTGAAGCTTCAAACAGAGCTCGATTTTGTCATTTCCCATTTTCTATATGTTTGCCTTTCTGGTTTTGGCGTGCCATTAATTAATTAATTTTAAAAGAAAATGAAATATACGAAGCTGCACAGTGCCATCCACATATAAATGCATTTAATTATCAAAATAGAGGAATCTCTCAGGAAGAGCTTTACTATTGCAATTTTCGCGCTTCAACAACAATTATGTAAGTAGCAGGCTCTGAATGAAAATGCTACTTCATTTCCAGTGTTTGGAGGAGTTTATAGCTAATAACTTTATTATCATTGACACTTTTTTATTTTTCAATGAGACCTGTGACGCCTAACTGCCAATGTGAAAAAGTAGACTTCTGAATAGGGATCTCTCAGTGGAAATCCAGTTGTTGATGTGGCCTTCTCGTGCTTTCTCAGACATACCATACTTTTAAAATATGATGATCTTTCTGTATTTGGAAGTGAAGACAATATTTTACACGATTAATAATATCTACTATGAGCTGCTAAACAGCATATTCTCATAATGTGACAAGTAAGTGTACTGTTAGCTTACATGAGCAGTGTAATCTCATTGTGGGAGATAAATGATGAGATGAACTGGTCCATGAATTGGAAATGTGGGTTACAGTTCCTTAGGTATAGACTATATTGTTAATGAAGCAATTTGTTCTGTGTCCACTTGCATTTCATTTGCTGCCATCAACAATTAAGAGATGTTGTAGTAAGGTCATTCCAGATTAAGACCTTGTCTTTGTGGAGTTCTCATTAAAACAGAGAGAAATTCTAATTTCTAGCCAAGATAATGTTAATTCAATGGGAGAACAAATATTGTGGAAGCAATTTGTGCAAGAGAAATTACTGTTAGAGGCATTTCTCTCTTTTTACTAGAAGAAGTAATTCTTACAGAAAGACATTGCGTTGAAAATACTAGCAGGTGCTGTTACTGTAGGAATTGGCTGGGTACCTTGGCCTGCTTAAGGAAGCGTATCTTGTTGTCTGAGCTTTGCACAGAAGTGCAGACCCTTAAATAAATTGAACAGAAAATAAGATTTCTCCCTTTGCTGGCTGCCAGTATTACAGCTAAACTACAAAGAAAGTAATTTCTCCAACCATCATGCATTTATTTCCCAGTCATCCTCAGAAACTTGTAACACTGAAGAGCGTTGTAATTGACATTTCATTCTAATATATTGGCTGCCTTGCCTGAATTCTGACTGGGTGATAAAGCCCAGGGAAATCCAAAGTCTCATCGTGTCCTGAACAATTTCAGTTCAGCCCTGTGGCAATCTAAATGCTTAACCAGCAAAATAAAAAAGACAATATTTGGGGATTCTACTTTTCAAAATGCACAAGAGCATAGAAACTGAAATAATCAAGTCATCCCTTTATAAGGCAATTATTTTTTAACTTGCAAAGCAGAATGAAGGAAAGATTTAAAAGAATATACATGTCAATTTTAATAAGTAAGTGCCCAGGCGTGAGTTTATCCTGACTATAACTTAATTGATGTTACATTTCAGAAAAATTTCATCATAATATCACATTTTTTAAAGGAGAAAAAAAAAAATCAATGATCTTGTCTACAGATATTACATCCCAGTTACTTGAAAGAAAATGTGTTGCACGCCAACTCATTCTTCAGGTCATACTTTCTGAAGAGATGTGAATAATTTTACACAGACTTAGATATTGATCTCCTAGGTCCTTCAGAAATGAAGTGTCATGTCATGCAGCTTGTTCTTCTTTACTATATCATCATGTTTTCATTCATATGGGCTTCCTTTCTTGAGAATACATTACTTATATAATGGGCCTTACTTCTTCTTAGGTCTCTCAAAAAATGCTCATTTTTTTCAGCTTGCTTTTTGTCTGTGTGTGTGCATGCTCTTTGCATCAGAAGTTCAGACAGAAGTTAGGTAATTATGCAATTATGCAGATATAAATATTTCTGATGTATTTATTTGTATTTGATTTGTAAAAATGCTGTGGGATTTGGATTAATTTTCTTTTTCTTTCCTCTTTTTTCCTTCGGTGTTTCAGAATATCAAAATCTATGCCAACCTTGTCAAAAATGGCATGACCACTGGTCAGCTGTTTCCCAGACTGCAAAATGCTTTATTTGTGTTTTGTTCCTAACTGCAGAATTTTCACATATTTGTGTTTTTATTGTTGAGTAAATAAAGAGGGGTCATACAGTTCTTTTATTCCTAAAAGAATAAACCCCTTGATCCAGAGAACTCCCCGGGTCTTACACTGCAATGTCAGGCTGAAAAGCATCCTGAATGTCTATCTGCGAGGCAGATTACTGTGGGTCCAGGGCTTCTCGTGGGCTCTGTGGAGTTTGCTACAGAGCCAAGAATCCCAAAACTCCAGTGCCAGGTCTTCCTGCTCATGGGCACAGCTCAGGGAAATAGGGTGAGCAGAGAGATGGCTTTGCCTTGTCATTCTTCTATTAGGCCTCTGAGAATAAATGCCTGCTAATAAAATAAAGGTGTTCCATGCTGTTCTCCAGCACGGAGGGCAAAACAGGCATAAACCTGCCTGTAAATATAACATGCAGCTTCTGCTCTGTCAGCAGGTTTGTTAAAGGTCTCTTACCTGTCCTAACCCCTGAACTGCACCCAGGAACTGTTTGAAAGCATGCTAATTCATCAAGACCATAGCAAGGACAGGTTGTTCTGGAGAGCTGATAGCACAGACAGCCAAAATATCCCACCTGGGGGAAGTGTCCTTCAGATCTGTATAATCTGGGAGCATATGCTTAGCCCTGAAGCTTTAGGACTTTGATTCCCACATGAAGTCACACTCAGAAATTTGAGCAGCAAAGTGATTTTGATTAATCTGAAATGCTATTTCTATTATTTCCCCCCTGTGAATAATTTAAAAACTAAAAGTGTATTTTATCCTAAAAAAGCAAGATCTGCTATGGCCACTTTTAATTACTTGTGAGAACATCACTCTGTTTCTCAGTCCTGTAATTTATGTGTCACCTTGAGCTCTCATTTCCTTAAGGGAGATATTATATCCACATTTTGTTAAAAGCTTAATGTGTGACAAACAGTTTCAGGGGAATACACCTCTGCTCTGCTACATTTGAGCTGCTCAGAAGTAACCGCCCATGTGCATGCCCTATCTTGTGGAACCCTGTTGGGAATTGCAACAGTTCAACCAGGCAAAATGCCAGGTCCTGCACTTAGGTTGCAACAATTCCATGCAGTGCTTGAGGCTGAGGGAGGAGTGGCCGGAAAACTGCCTGGAGGAGAAGGACCTGGGAGTCATGGTCAACAGCAACTGGACATGAGCCATCGTGCCCACGTGGCCAAGAAGGCCAATGGCATCCTGGCCTGTATCAAAACTAGTATGGCCAGGGCAGGGATCTTCAGGAAAGAGTTGCCAACACTGGAAGAAGTTGCCCAGGGAAGTGGCTGAGGTAACATCCCTGGAAGTATTTAAAAGGCACTTAGATGAGGCATGAGATGTGGTTTAGCAGTTAATTTGGATGGTTGGACTCGATGATGTTAAAGATCTTTCCCAATGTAAATGACTCTCTGATTCTATGGCTCTCATTCTCTATCTATTACGGCGTGATCTTTCATTTCTGTGCTCTGGGTTACTGAATTAAAAAGTCGAGAATATAAAAGTTTTGCAAAAATTATCTGATCTATCAAATATAAATCAGTTTCAGACCAACTGTGTTCCCTCCCAAGGTAAAAAAGCTGACAAAATTCACCATAAAAATCAGATCACTTTCTTTTAAAATTTTCTTATTCTAGGTATCACTACTTATACTCAGATTTAGTTTGTTCGCATTCACAAAGTTTGATTCTAGAAGTTCCTTTCCATATAATGCAATAATAAGGATTAATAATGAATAATAATATTAATAATATTGCACCAGATTGAAAGATATGTAAACCTTTATATATAGTCCTGAAATTGAAGCAGGATAAAACAAAATAATTTGCTGCTACAGTAGGAAACTGTCAACTTTCACACAAAAAGTCATTAACTTTTTTCTCTTTTGAATTATAATTTTGTCACTTTCATATAACATGAAAGTAATAGATTTTCATTATATCCAGAGTGCAAAAATGTTGGCTGTGGAAAAAGCAACAGGGTTCAGATTAATAGGAGCTGACAAGCTGACCAAAGAGGAAGTGGCAGCATGGCTGGCACCATGGCTCAGTGATTGTGACAGGCAATTAGTGAACAGAGAAGAACAGATGTAACAGGAGGCAGAAACAATTTACTGAAGTATTAGCTTGCTCACTCTGTAGTGCAGAGAACTGATATTGTTTGCTGATACAAATAAATACTAATATGGTCTTGGGAGGAGAAGAGAGACTGTGCACAGTCATCTTTCAGGGTCGAAAAAAGACACTACGAGACAACAACAACAACCCAACAACACGAGCTCTGGCAGACTTAAGGGAAAACAAAACAAAACTGTCTTTTGGGATTTTGAAGATGAGATTAAGATTCTTGCCTCATTACTGAGCTGTAATGAGTTTTGAAAAAATAGCATGCTGTAGAGCACTTGAAATAGCATGTTCATATTTCACGGCACTCAGAGAGGATGCACAATGTTCTTTTTATTTCTCCCCTGCTGTTCTGGAACAGGCTTACATTACCGCTACTCCTCGAGGTTGCTGCTGTTTGCTGTGCTGATATGGAGAGAGGAGATTATTATGTCCTTACCTAGATGGTCAGAGGAGAGAATAACAATCATGTGGGAGGTTTTTGTGGTTAAAAGTGTTGCGTCATATTTTTCAAAACCCAGCCACAAAAGTTCTACCTTGCATTTTAAGATTGTTTCTTAAAAGCACAGATCCCGCAGTATGCTAAATTAAATTATTTTACCTCAGGAAACTTAGGAGTTGTGTTTGTGTAAGGATCTGGATGGATGTCTTCAGTCTTAGAGGACAAAGCTCTCGATATATACAGGGATACTGAAACCGGATGAGTTACTGTTTTCTACTCTACAAAGAATGGTTATGATTTTTCAAAAAGTGGCAATGAAATTAATATTGTTGTTAGCAGTAGAGAGCACAATGTCTTCATTCTGTAAATTGAGATAAATTCTGTATGTTATGAGAGCATACATTTTATTTAGAACTGGAAAAGAAAATAGTTGGTCTTTTGTGTACAGAATTACTATTTACATATTGTATTGACAATATCAACAACAGTAATTTTCTCCATTCCCACAAAAACAGAGCATTTACCTGCAAAATATTACAAATTAGACTAATTGAACCTAGAAGTTTTACCTTCTGTGCTGAGTAAGGATAGGACCTTAAGTGAGTTTCCTACCAGCAGGTGGACCTTGAGGATAATTTTTATGGTACTAGATCAAAAGTAGTCATATTTTTGATGTCATTGTTCTTCCCTCACTGAGGAAGCATAATTTAAAATAATGGAGGCATGATTTGGTGCCATTCACCATGGTTATGACACTTCTGTACTGCAAGGACTCATGGAGGGGGAAAGTTGCCACCAGAGCCAAGACATGTCTTCTGTCTGCCTGTGGCTCCAGTTTGCTGCAGTGGAGGAAAGGATGATTTCTGGAAACTAGTCGCTGTTTCTGGATTAGTGTTCATGGAGGACAGCCTTTTTTATCATCTTTTCAGCTCTTGCTTTTAAATACTGGAGCTTGGGTGTAAATGCAAAATATGCTTAGCATGAATCTTGTTTATTGCACTTGTTTTTCTTAAATGTGCAGTCTCTTATGAGAGAAAAAGGTTAGGTCAACGCCAGCCAATACTGTTTAACTCAGTGAAAACAACCACATATGAATACTTGAGTAATATATGATTTCAATGTTGTTTTATTTATTTGTTCATATAAGCTAACCAGAAAATTTTTGACTAAAATGGAATCAGATTAAGCCCCAAAGGATTCCCTAAAAATTGGAAGAATGGTATTAATTCATGTCAAGGTTTTCTGTTTTGTTTTGTTTTCTTTACAAAAAAAAAAGTGTTCATATATGCAAGACACAAAAAGAAAGATGGGATTCAAGAGACTGACATCTTCTCTACTTAGTGAATAGTTAATTCATTTCACATTTGCAAGCTCAGAAAAGAACAGGGAAAAATGGAATGTCCTAGCAAATGGTTTAGTGAGAAACTGACAATGTCACCACCAAAACAATTTAAGGAAATGGGGAAAAAATAGAATACAGAGACAGTTTTTTAAAAGGAGACAAGCTGACTAGCTAGTTGTAAGCCCTATATTTAGGCCGCACAAAAGTCTACATTGTAAAAGATTTGCATACCTAATATTTGAGAAGCTGAGGTTTCTTCAATGTGTACAACAGGTCTTTTGATATTTATCGAATAGAACTTCAGCTGTGTAAGTGGCCTTTCTTTATCCCTCAAAATTTGGTTATGCCTTTACCTCAGAGCTAATCTAAAGGATGGTCATTTTTGGTGGAGGACCTAACTGGACAAGAAATCAGAATTATGGCTGGAAAAACAGCTGTAAAGGAAATCTTGAGCTTTTTAGACATTGTAAATTTTTATAACTGTGGGTAGAAGCTACTAGAATCTGCTTCTCTACCAAACTGTATGGTTTTGTATAAGTAGCTTAATTCTTGTGCTGTTACTGAGTGTTTACTTGCTCGGCCAGGTAGCATAGGTAGCAATGTTCCCTCTTCAATTCAAAGTTCAAGTTGTTACTGAAAATTGAAGAGGCTTAGAAGGAGGATAGCCGAGGATATTTTTTTTCTCTTTCATGTAAGCCAGTTCTTTGCAAGGAGTGATCATAGCCCTATTTTCCCTGCCTAATTGCAGTTCTCATGTTCGCTGTTTTCAAATCTGTTCCTCCAATTAGTTTTGTTCTCTCCCTTAAGCTTCGTCTCATTTCACTGCCAGGGCCACATTTCTCCATCTTCTGAATTTTCTGCCTAGCTTCGTGCCCAGTGCTTTGAGGCCTATCACAATGAGTGTTTCCTTCTTTCAATTTCCAGCTATTGTCTTTAAGAGCCCCTTTTGCCTCCTAATAAAAAGGCTTCGTCTTGTGACAACTTTCTGCCTGTGGCTGACTGCAGAAGTCACAAATGACTTATGGCATAACAGCATTCGATGACTTGAATCACACTGTAAAAGCAAGAGCAGCAGCAAGGAACAGCAGCCTGGCACTTGAAATAGTGAGAATGGCAAATAAGAGTCATGGAAAGGATTCACGGAAGTGAATAATGAAACAAGGGAAATGGGTAGGGAAATAAATTTGTGGTGGATAATCATCACCTAAAATGAAGAAAGAAAAGGAAGCTTGACTTTTTGAGTCTGTAGGACAGAATAGTAAGTGGCAGGATCAATTCTGGAATACTGTGCTGCTGTACAAAGCAGCTGACTAACTTACCTTGACAAAATTCTTACGCCAGAAACCTCAAGAGAGCTTGGTTCAGAAGACTGAACATTTACTCCTCCTCTTTTCGCTTCATCCTCTCTTTTGTATCTTAAAGCATTAGATAATTTTCTTCCTCACTCTTCCATTTAGCCGATGCAGAACCTAGCCAGTTATCCAGTTTCTCTTGGATACACATCCTTCATGGACTGGTACTCAGCTGTGGTACATACATTGCTACAAACAAGTCTCATGGCAATTGGTAAATAGACTAAACTGTTTTTCTTGCTCTACTTTCTTCCTAGCTACATGTTCAGGAACAGTTGCAGTTTTTGGAGTTTCTAATTCAATTCTCATCCCCTGAGTCACAGCTTATTTTTCTGGAGACCAAAAATATGTATGAAAATGGCATCTGTATTTTTGGAAATGACCTGGTTTTAACTTAATGTATCAGAAATATTATAAAAATCAGTGCTTGTGGCCTGTGGTATTTCTCCAAGGTTAGACCAGAAGTCCTTTTTTGCTGTGCCAGGAACAAGTATTTTCAGAGGTCGTAGACATCATAGATTCATCTAGAATTGCTGAGCTGGAAGACTTTTTGTTGTCTGTGAAAGACATTGGATTTATCATCTAGGATGTGTAGCTTGATAACACAGGAAGAATATGATTTGTGTTTATGAAAGTACTCTCAGAGTTTCCACCTGGTAGATTTTTCTTTTCCCCGAATGATTTTATAGTTTTTGATAATGGCAAGATCACTTGACACTAATTAAAAAAAAAAAAAAAACAAACAAAAGAGTAAATTAAAATACCATGAGACAAAAGAACAAAAGGCATGTGCTAAGATTTTCTAAAAAATATTTATATATATCTCAAGTTAAACCAGTCATAGAGTTGCACTGTGAAATGTGTCTATGGCATTTATAATGCAACCAAGAAGTACTGAAGAATTGCAGTGCAGTAGCCCAGAAAAGAAGTGCAGGTTTTCTTGGCTTACTTAAGAAAAAAGTGGTTTGATAAAGCAAATCCTGCATTAAAACCAGACAATTAAGATTTAAAAGTCAGTCTTCATGAGATTCAAGTTTAGTTTAATTTGCTTACTTTGTATATGCTTTGTAATGACAGCCTTGTAATAGCTGTCAGCTGGTATCAACTAGTAGCTGATAACCCAGAGTTCCCTTATGATAGTAGGATAATATACAGTTTCATTCTGAAGGACTGTTATTCCATATTTTGAGTGGACAGGGCTCTCAGTAATTTAATTTTGTGTTGCTTTATTTGTGGCTGTAGATGTTATTTACAATAAAATGTTAATTTTGTCAAATGCTCTTCTATAACACTAAATCTTGCAGTTTCTGAAAGTCAAAATGTATATAAGGAATTTGCAGATATTATAGATGGGGCAAAAAGGCATTGAAAAAGCAAAATCAAAGCGCCCATTAATTTTGTTCATTTAGATAAAGATGCTGCAGGGTTATTCCTTTAAAGTGTTGAACGTTTTTGATACCCTGACTCCTTTTCTCTTTTTGGACAATTAGCATAGATGTTTCCCAGCTCTCCAGTAATGTGTGCTGCCAAAAGAATGAATGGCTATGGTCTAGTTTTGGCCAAGTCTGCTAAAGGAAGACCAGCAGTGAGAATTACAGGTAGAGCTGGGATGGAGAGTTTGGGGTATATCCTCCTCCAGCTTCCTGTAAACAGATGCTTCCCCGCAAAGACTGAACCTTCATGCAAGGAAAATTACCAGAGCACAGCCCAGGCTTCTCAGTTTTTCAGTTGTTAGACTCAAAATCTTATTACTGGCAAAAAGGACCTCTCAATTCCTATATGCATTCAATCACAGAATAATTTATGTTGAAAAAGACCTTTGAGACCACGAAGTCCAACTGTTAACCCAGCACTGCTAAATCCACCACTAAACCCTGTCCCTAATGTCATACCTCGGCAGGAGGTTTCAGCAACCTGAGCACTTCTCTGGGAAGAGTGTCATTGAACTAATCTGTTTGGCTTCCACTGAGACATGAACCACCATCAAAGCTGGTTTTAGGCAGCATGTCCACTCTGTGAAGTCCTGCCACTGAATCAGGAGTGACAGCTGGGGTGTTTGTCTGCCACATGTTAACTGTGCTCCCAGAAATGTCCTACAAATTACAGAATTGCTGCCTGTTATGCACCGGAGCTTCTTACTCATACAGAAGGATATTGGTTTTATACATTCACCCTTTTCCTCAGGTGCTGTTTTGCATGTACTGAACTCTCCCATGCAAAGTCTCCTGATGTAATTAATCAAAGTTTGCTTAGGTGGGAGGCACAGCGTCTTAACTTTAACAGTAAAGCTGTAGTCTGTTCAGATTGCTGGGAGTTGTGAGTGGAAATAGACATGCCCACAGAAAAATAATTTATGTTCCTCAAGTCTAAAAGTTCTTTCTTAGAGCATGTCCTTGAAAAACTGGAGCTCTGCTTTGGGGGAGGAGACAGAGCACACCAGGGAAACTTGCTTCTTAGAGAACTTCACCTGTTTAAGGCACGCTGGAGAGGTGGTGTTGGAAAGCTGCTGCATTCCTGTAGTTTCACCTGCAATATGCAGTTTAAATTAAGTCATATGTAATTAGATCAGATATGAAATGGTCTCTAGCACAAGCCCCACCATTTAAAAAGTGTAGGTAGATTTCTGCCAATACATATTGCATTTTATTGCAATAGTTTTATTTCTGAAAAGTTTAAAAGAAAGAATAGATCATAGTGATCATCTAAAAATACTTCCACTCATAGAACAAGCCATCAAAGCTTAGTAATTATAATGACATATAATTTACAGAAAATGTCTTAGGTTTAATTTAAATGTTCCAGATGCTGAAAAAGAGGCAAGGGCAGTGGCAGTGGCTTAATAATAAAAAAAAGAATTTTAAGTTTAAAAGGTTCAGGATGTTTCTATGTACAAGGTGAATCCTATAAAAACAAATCTCAATAACTACTGTATTGAAAAAGTTGAAGGATATCTTATTTCCTTGGATTAGCTCCAAGATAGGTAGCTGGAGGTGAAACACAACATTTGGAAAGGAAGGCAGGCTTTAAGCAAAGCTCTATTTGAAACAGAAGGACATCTGAAGAAGCTTGTTTCTTTCAAGATATCGTGTAAGTATGGGTGTTCAGGTTCTGTGCCGAAAGAGAAAACCGCAGTTATCTATTACCACTCAAGACAATAGGGTACCTACTCTAGTGAAATTCAGAAACAGATGTTTTTGCTGTATTTCTTGCTTGGTGGGAAGCTGCTCAGTCCAGGCTTGGAGTAACTCAAGCTTTTATCTTGGATTTCCATTCTCTGTAAATCTGACATTAAGACACAAATCACTTGCTCCAGATGCATCAGAGGCACCCCAGTTCTTGCTTTGCCTGCCACATCTACCTATCCCATTTTCCTTCTCAGTACCCCCAGGGGTATCAGAGGGGTCGGGGGTCCATTGTCAGAGAGATGGGATCACTGGAGGTCCTTCCTTAAAAGCCTGGAACATGTGCCACTTGAAAACAGCTTGAATTCAGGTTAAAATATTTTTTCCCAGAAAGCATGGATGAGCAGAGTCAGATTTGAAAAATACTTCACACTTCAGCCAGCACTTCATGTTGGGGAGTCCATATGGTTTAGTTTGAGCTATATAAACCCATTAAGTAACTTCAGCCCACCAGATACTTGCTATTCCTGAAGCCTTCATGAGATATAAATTCCCTAAGTTTGTACTCATCTTCATCTTAGCTCAGCTCCCTCTACTTACCACTTTAAGAAACCTCTGTTTAATAGCTGTTAATTGTTTTGAAATTCTGCTTATGTGACAAAGCCTATGTTTAATTCACAGCAATCAGTAGAAGCCTCTAAACACTCTTTCCTATGAGCTTTTCTCCATTCTGATGGAAGGCTGTTTTATTTCATCCAATCTACTGATTTTGTGTGTGTGTGTGTGCATGTGTGTGTCTGTGTGTTTCAGGCACTTTCTGGGGCAATCTTGTCTGACAGGCTGCAGAGACAGACTCTCACGAGCATTTCCCAAGTGGAAAAAGAGTTAAAAATTAAATTGTAATTTATTTGTTCTTAATTTAACTGTCAGAAAGAAATTATTTTAATTTGACAACCATGTTAAATAGACACGCAATTCTTGGACTGGTAAAAGTATTAGACCCTACTGAGTCTGAAGTTTTGAAAAACAAAGTTGTTACACTCTAATACTGTATGTTACTTTTCAAGGGATGCTGTGTCCAGCTAACTATTGCTTTGTCAAAAAGAAAAAAATGGTCCACCAAACAAAAAAGCACTGTCATAGAAATACTAACAAACATTATGTTAATCTTTACATAGTGCCTTTTACATCGAAAAAGAGCATCCCAGAACAGGAACGAACACGGAGACACATGCATGCCCTTTTTTGTGAATTAAGTCTATTTCAGTTTTGCCTGAAACCAAATTATAATTCAGGTAAAAATTAGGTTTGTCTAGATGGAGGGCAGAGATGGAGAAAGGGACAATCCTGCAAAATTCTGGGCATGTCTATCCTAAATACCTGTATATATATTCTTCCGAATTAATTCTCTTTTTCACTTGATTATAGAGGAAGACTAGGCAGCCAGCTTTAACCCAAATGCCTAGGTTACAGATGACTGAACTTATCTAAGATGAGCTCCACACCTAACTTTTTTTATTTTCTTCTTTACATCTGAGAAAGTCAGACTGGCAGTACTGGTGTCTCAGCAATGGCCAGCGGGTTTGGAAGTGTTTGGAAGGGACCATCTGGTCCAGCCCCACTGCAATGAGCAGGGTCATCTTCAAGTACATCAGGTTTCTCAGAACCACATCCAATCTGACCTTGAATATTTCCAGGGATGAGGCATCCATCACCCCTCTGGGCAACCCGTTCCAGGGTTTTACCATCCTCATTGTAGCAGACTTCTTTCTTCTATCTAATCTAAATCTACCCTCATTCAGTTTAGAGCCATTCCCCTTTTCCTTTCACTACATGCCCATGTAAAAAGTCCCTCTCCAACTTTCTTGTAGCCACCTTCAAGTACAGGAAGGCTGCTCTAAGGTGTCCCCAGGGCCTTCTCTTCTCGAGTCTGAGCAACTCCAACTCTCTCAGCTTGTCTTCACAGGAGCAGTGTTTCAGACCTCTGATCATCTCTGTTGGCCTTCCCTGGATTCACTCCAAAAAAGGATGTGTGATCAGGGAAATAACCTTGACATTCTCTGCACATTCACACTCTTCAGTCATCTGGCACCGAGTATAATTCCTGGCTTGGAGTCTGTGGTGTCCTTACACATTCTGCTTTCAGATATAAAAATATTGTAATAGTGATGTAATGTGATTGTTGTTCACCAGATAAAGATCGAGCATTCAGGATGCCAGTTTTCTCTATGGCTGTTGAAGACACAAGGGCAGCTCAGGTGAAAGAAAAACACTGCTTAAGACAGTGTTTACAGCAAAAATAAGGGAGATTTTAGCTCAGGGAAGCTAAATCAAGATTGTGATCTCCATGTAAAATCTGAACAGAGACAAGCTAGCATTAACCTCGGACCACAATCTGAGATAAAACTCAAGAAGGACACACAAAGCTGACCTTCACTGGTCACATCAAGGCATGGATATAGACAGCTATCTCATTGTTTGAGATAGTCTCTTGTTCGTTTTAGTCAAAACAATATGATTCTGTCCTTGATTTACCCTTTCTTCGGTGGTACAATATGGCTACTTTTCCAGTTCAGAGGTGATGTATTTTCTGTGCAAAACAGGATTAGGCTATGGTTTTCTGCTGTGATCTTTATAGGAGAGCAGTGTCATCTTGGAAGGTCTGCTAATATGGAGCTGATGTGCTAAGTTTATATTAAAAATTACTGTACCTTTCCAGTTAGTTGCATCTTTTCCACAAGCTTCATTTCATGCTAATTTGTTCACAGGTTAACCAGCACATTTTAAAGCTTGCTGTTTCCTGATAGAAAGCGATGCTGTTGCTGCCAGGTACAAAGGTGCTTTGAAAGTTATATTGCCTCATTTCAGTGATTGAATAACGGGGTCGGAGTTACCTGAGGGAATGTGTTTTGCCTCCTTTTCTAGAGGTTACATTCCCCAATTATAAGAGTTCTGTCCTTCATTTAGAGAGACAACGGTGGAATGAGATACTCTGCAGGATATTTATAACTGTCTGTTCTCGGTCTGCTTCATTGTGGCTAGTTAGAAGAGTAACATATGGCACTGTAGAGAAACAAATTATTATTCTTTGATACCTTAGGAACGGTTATTCTAGATGACTTGCATGACAGACTCTTAAAAACTGTACAAAATTACTGACATAAAAATGCAATAGAGGCATATATTTTTTCCCAGTTTTCAGCAAACTTAATATCCTTTAATGTGTTTTTAAACTTCTAGATACTTATCTATCTTTGCAAAAAACTCAAAGGTAGTCACTTTGATCTATATTCAGAGTAGTTGCTATTTATGACTAATTTACTGTGGACCAAAGTCCAAGAGAAAGCTGACTATTTCAAACTGCCATCTACCTAGGGCAATGAATTTGGAGCTCCAATATAGCCGTTTAAGAGAATTGGTCATAGAAACTGTTAGAGAGCATTAGTGAAAATATTGCCCCTTTGTGGCACAGCTTTATTAGAAAAAGGAAACCACTCTTAGCTCAAAACCAACGCTCTTCCTTTCCAGTTTTGTCAACAAATCTTAGAACACTTCAGATTTTTAAAAATTGGAATATTATCCCCGCTCTTGTAAGATGCTGTATTTATTTTAAAAATTTGCACTTGAACACTGGCTATAGTACATATTTTACCATGCTGCTTCATGGTAGCATGGTTCATAAGGAGAAAGGGAGAAGCTGACTGCCAATTCTGTCGGTTTGCAGGCAAGAAAAGAAAAAGGAAAATTTCTTAAGTGCCATGGAAGAGACTGTAATAGCTCCTCGGGTTGTAGGTTTAAGTTGTGATAGCACAGGGTCTGTAGTGTTGCTCTGGGACTTGCTGTTGAACTGGGGGCTGAAATTCATGCTATGCTTATTCAAGCATAATTACCTGGTCTTTAAGTAACTGCAGTGAATTTTGCCCCTGAGAAGGATCATTATCCTGAATGACTCCATTTGACTTTTGATCCATGCTCAAACTAAGAAACAGCAAACAAGAAAAATAAGTTAATTTCCTTGTCAGCATAAATTATGTTTCTTATATTTGTGGCTAGTTTATTAGAAATACAGCGAGACAGAATACAGTGTTTTCCTTTTCCGCAAACATGAAAGGTAAGAACCTACACATGACACTTCAGGAGGAAAGAACTACACATCTTCCAGCTAGCCAAAGGCAGAGATAATTCAGATTTTAAAAAATACCTGTTGGCCTGCTGAGTAGGGGCAATCAGGTTGCTTTTTATATATCTATCACCACAATCAGTGGATCTTCAGAGCTATGCTCAAAATATTGATCTAAGATAAAGAGACAGGATATTTTATTGAACGACCAGGATTGGGTTAATTTTTGCCGTAGCCAGAAGGGAACGTGGCTAGGACTTGGAGGTTATTCTATACCACCTCATGTCATTGCTGCAGGCGAGGGGGATGGGGAGTTTTTTCCAGGGAGAAGTGGTCCCTTCTGGGTTGGACCAGCATGGCAGAGGGACCGACCCAGGTATTGTTTCCATCTGACCATTCAGATTTTCTTGTACCTTCTGTCATTAATACAGCTGCCTTTACTGTTCCTTTTCTTATCTCACTGCTGTTTCCAGTAAATTATTCTTATCTTAACCTGTTATCTTTACTTTTTGTGCCTCCAGTTCTCCTCTCCAGACCACTGCAGCAGAGAGGGAGGGAGAGAGTGAGCGGGAGGAACAAAGTTTCAGTGGGAGCTCTAAATTGGAAAATACCATTCCTAAACCACAAAATTTTATATAAAAGTAACCTAATAATATAATTGAAATATTTTGTTACATAAAGAGAAAAAGTTATGATGGAGTTAAATCTGTTGTGCACACACTTTAATTCTTTGGTTTTTCCTAGTGTAATGCTCATATTTCTCATGCTCCTATAGGTCTTAAGGTAGGTGGTTTCACTCTGGTGGTGGCAATGGGAGGTGTTAGAGAGATTTGTGAGCATCTATAGTTCTTTGATGGTTGGAATATGATGTTCATGTTGACAATTTTCTTTGTCATCAGCTTCGGTTCCATGTAAGGGTGGATTTCTTCTGTTTTTGTTATAAAATTTCGCTTATATACTTTTATACATTATTCTTTTTCATTGTTTTGGAGACTTACACTTGAACACTACATCTGAGTTTTTTCTACATGGTGTCACTCATGCACAATAGATACCATTTCTTTGCTTTCTTTATTACCTCTAAAACCAGTTTCATTTGCTACCAGGTCTGCATTTCTTTAGCTGATTACTGGTGAGTGGTTTATACATGTGGTTTCCCATGGTAAGCATGTGCCTTATATTTGACCAGCTCATGCCTGTTCCTCCCTACACCACATTTCCTGTTTCCCCTTCCCAAGACTTCTGTTGTTGTGCCAGGCCTGCCTTTCTCTACATTAAATTGTGAGAGAGTTGTAAATACCTCATTCTACATAAAATGATTCCTCAATATTGCTATATGTATAAGATTATGAGTTTTAAACCACACAGAGTTAGACAAAAGTAAAACAAATTAGCTGTGGACACCTAGTCAGTTAAAGAAATTGCTCTCAGCTAAATCAAGTCAGACAGAGAAGTAGGCAGCTGAAGAAAGTTTCAGACATATAATACTGGGCAAGCATCAGTCTTGAAGCCCTGTAAACTCAGTAGAAAGCTTACAGCCTGTAACTGGCAGTGGCAGTCCCATGATAGAGGGCTCATCAGTTTTGCCAGTCTCAGTAAAACAGCTGAAACCTTTTACTGGTTTTTATGCCCCACCAAGACCTAGGCACGGACCCCACCACCTTGCTGCCTTTAGTTCCCCTGCTGCCTTCCTGCAGGAGCACCACTGAGCAGATGGAAGGCTGTGCTTCAGCCATGCCTCAGTAATTCTTTGGATAACTTCCTATGGCCTTGTTTCCCTGGGAGCAAGTTACCTAAAGTGGTGGTCACACAACTCTATTAACACCTCATTTACAGTGGTGTGAAGATGGGTGTTATGCAGTATGAATAAATAAAGTTCATTTCGATGAATCCCGGTCGCAAGTCACTGAAGACAGTTAATAGCCCACCCATGGGACAGGGAGGCAAAACCTAACATGAGATAAAAATATTAGAAGATCATTCACCCTTTTTTAACTCTAAACTATTTTACGTAATTGCATGCAAAACAGTATACTTTATGACTATTAAGTTTCCACATTTCAGCGTTAAAATTCCAGGAAAGGTCACAGAGAAGATTGTTCCAAAATTTTGCAAATTTTGCAAATATGCAAACCATAATTTTTTATGCCACCTCCCAATACATTCTATATTCAGCACAGAGAAAGCAACTTCTATTAAATCAAACTTAGAGATATTTTTGTACAAATGAAGTAAGGTGTTCTTCTTGCCTCTGCAGAGTGCAGGTAATGAAACATCTTTGCAATACTTACCCAAACTTATTCTGAAAAACAGCAGCTCTTGTCTTGAAATCCCCTTTCTCATAGTATTGATAATAATAATGGTAGGAATTCTAATAAGAATGATGTTTTCAGCACAAGGTTATATTTTGGCAAGGATATATGAAATGGAATGGAAAACTGGGTTTTAAGTAGATCTCACCAGGCAGTACTAACTCTAAAAATTGCTGCATTCTCTCTGCAGTAAGTGTTGATATGTTTTGCATTCTAACAAATTAAAACATTTTCTATGTCTTTTTCACAACGAAGGAACAACAGCATAAAAAATAAAACGAGTAAAAAACCAGAACACACATTTAAAATAAAATATAACCTGTATCTACTTGTTTCAGAGAAAACTCCATCTGCCATAGAATATTTTAGTACTTGCTCCACTGGAGCACATTATTCTTCCCCCCTTAGGCTGTCCAGTTGCACTTTAGAAAACTCAGCAGTTGGTATGATGATTTCTTTAAGACTTTAGGCTAGAAAAAAATCATTTCTGATTAAATGGACTTAAGAAAAGAATTGCAGCTGATTATATTGTGAAGATACGACAAAAGGGGCGTATTTTCAACTCTTGTGTGTCCATGGATTTTCTGGGCTGTTAAGTTATCCCCTTATTACTACCTCTAAAATAGTTTTACCTTCGTCCTGTTTTGCTTAATGTATAAGTATTTTGAAGCATTATGATAATTATCATTATTCTGTCTTCGTTCTTTGACTCATGTTTAATTTGCATTTGTAAATATAATTCTTTTTAACATGATTGGTAATATATGCTGGAAAGCAGGATTTTTTTTTAAATTAATCAAAAAAGAAAGGAGAGCTGTACCTTAACAGTTCTCTATTTTGTATAGCATGAAGCTCTAGGTGCTCCACGAAATATCACTCAATCAACAAGAAGAGAGGAAGTGGAATCTAAACATTAATCAGTTAGCAAGGATAGAATTTCCTTGCAATGTATTAGATTTTCTCTTCTGAACAGCAGCAATCCTGATAGCTTATTATTGATACATGTATTAATGCATTGTATTGCATTGCTATACTCAAATATAAGGGTTCAGTTGGTCAAGTTTCTATCAAAAATGCTATATCTGGTGACAGCCTTAATTTACAGGCACAATCTTGGTTCTTTTTTTCCATTATATAAGAAAGCTGCATATCTAAATTTCCCTGAAATTTAAAACCAAACTAGATACATAACAAAGGAAATATCTAAGCAATGGGCCCCAACAGTCTTAATAATTGCTGTCACACCTTACAACAATATTAAAAATACTTAGTCTATTCTTCCTCCATCCTTACACTAATTCACAGTAATATGCGGCACCAGGTTTGCTGTATTTTTATAATTGCTTGACGTTGAGCATCAGATTAAAAAATATAACTTTTTAAACATAATTTTTTATGTCTTGTTGGGTGCCCTCACCTATTATTGTCATTCATATAGGAAATGCCTGGCAATTACCAAAGGATATGAGAGACCCTGTGTACCACAAAGGCTGACTTTCAGGTATTGTAGCCTGGTGTAACTTGTTTAATTTGTCTTTATGTAATACTTCAGAGTCTTATTTTTATTTGCAGTTTTCTTACTTATTTCTAAGGTTTGGAAATTATTTCTGGAGTTTGCAAATCTCAGCATCTAGTCTTTCCAGGAAAACCATACAAAAGTCAAAACACATAAAATGTGTGGGAAATTTAATATGACACGCTTCAACATCCAAAGAAATAGAAAGAAACCAGAAAACAGAGACTTGTGTTTTTAAAAGTACATAGCTTTCAACAAAATATAACTTCTGTTCTTCATACTCATCCTGCCTACAAATTCAAAATTCTTAGAAATGCTGAAGTTAATCACCAGACACAGAATTTCAAAGGCACCCTTAATATCTGTGAAATTCTTAGAGTAAAATTTTTACTAAGGGATACATATCTTACCTGAGAAATTTATCAATTTGTGTGGTTGACAGCTATATATGTCCTTTTTGCATGGGTAAATCTGCTTTTTGTGCTCATCTTTGCTCAAAAAGAGGCAAAGATGTGAGTGTCCATTTCTCAGGTGAATGGTAGGTGATGTATTAGCTCAGTTTCTTTCTGAGAGTTGCCAAACATAACTGGTAGTACGTCCTCCACAAATTATATGGATAGGGAAGGGAAAATGATCCTTTTGGCAGATCTGCATTTGTTTTGCTATGGACTATCATTGCTGGGGTTGCATAAAATATTTTCTGTGTTTAGCCCCTTGGCAGTGTCTACGGTATGCTCTTTCTCCATCCAGCTGAACTAGTTGTTTCTCCCTTTGTGTCAGCACATTCTGTGGGTCTGGTTTCCATCAGGTTTCCTTCTGCGTGCTCCTGTAGCTTTTTCGCTACGCATAGTGTATGCCAGTGGCAACATGAGCATTTCAACAGCTGTGCCCCCAAATAAACTTGTGGCTGTGTTCATTATTAC
Organism: Oreocharis arfaki; assembly: GCA_013398015.1. Lineage (NCBI taxonomy): Eukaryota > Metazoa > Chordata > Aves > Passeriformes > Paramythiidae > Oreocharis > Oreocharis arfaki. The sequence goes on along the minus strand of VZRR01010904.1, from coordinate 157,961 downwards.
TGGTGTTGACAGACCAAGCTCTGTCTGCTCTGTCTGTAGGCAAGCATAAGCCAGCTGTAAATATATTTAAAAAAAAAAGCAGGCATGCAGTTATACTGGAGCAGCATGTATTACATTAAATTCCCATCTGTTTTTTCAGTATTGAAACATGTTTTTTAACTTATCTATTTATTTTTATGGGTCGCAGAGATACAACCATATCTACTTCCTTGTATGCATCATATTCTTGTTGCTTTCCACCAAAGAAGAGAAGGTGCAATAGCAGTGGTACCAACAGGTAGAAATTTGAAAATAATGAGATTTAAGATAATCAGTCCCTTGCTGGTGGAAAGGATAGCAGGCTTTTGCTACCAAAAATAAGTCAGGTCTCTGGAAAGCTTCTTGCTATTACTGAGATAGAGCAGCCCTTTAGAAGTCTTTTGACTGTCTAGGAAATTAAAAAAAAAAAAAAAACCACCAAAAAAAACCAAACAAAAAAAACAAACAAGGAAGATCTTTCTCACATACAAATTCAGATTTCTCACATTCTGTATTCACTAAAATCTTCACCCAGTACAATACTTTTATAATAATCTCTATTTCAAGTGAAGAGAGTAAAGCAAGTGTTAACTTCATCCTCACACCTCCTGCTATAGTGCATGTTTGTGACAGAACTCAAGCTATTGACCAAACCAGAACTTTCTGACATACAGGTTTTAGTCCTAAAGAGATGAACATGACAGGGATTCTCTTACAGCCATATTCTCTGTATCCAAACCAGACAGTGATTCTGTATAAATTAGCTGCCTCTCTCTGCCCTTTCCAATAGGAAAAGAGAGACACTTTCTCTCTCGTAAATTGACTGCAAGGCAAGCTTAGTATGTTCAATAATACTCTTTATGGAGAGAACCCAATATTTTATATTGACAAAACATACTCAAGGGCAAGGGCTGATTAAAGCCAAACAATTAGGAGCAAGACATTCAAACTGTGCGGGGCTGCTTGTCTATCCACGGCACTGTGTGATGAGGATGCTTTGAACACACTGCTCAGGCTGCTGCACTGAAATATGGATTTTCTGAAACCTCGCTTGTCTAGCAATGGCTCCTTCACCTGCATAATAAGATTAGCAGAGCCACTTGAAGGACAGAGAAGCTTTGCCAGTCAAGTGAAGATTAGCTTCTTTTACACTGGGAAACACCTGAAATAGACAAACCTTCTCTGAAAAAAGAAGACACACACAATACTAGAACCAAGCCAAATTCCTTAGTATCTATATGTTCTTGTTTTTCGCTGGGGTTGTTCAGTTAAGAATAAATGCTGTTCACAAAACCTGATTGAACTATAGCAACTAGTGAATAATTAATATTTAAATTTAGTTGAACTTGAAAATTTATGTCAAGAGAAACTGCTCCGAAATCGTCTTGTCTTATCAAGAAAGGTAGATAGAAAACTGCTCTGCCAAACCGTTTCTGCCATAAGTCTGCAAGAGAAAACTCACAAACCAACAAAGCATACTTTCCCTGTACTGGAAAATGAAATAGACCTTGGAAGATTACTGGTAAAATAAAGATACAATAGGTACAATCATGGATAAAAATAACAAATCAGCTTCACTGTGACACTAGGTGACATCAGCTGCACTCATTTTATGAATAGCAGATACCTGGATACTGTATGCCAGTATCAAAAGTAACAAAACCTAAGAGAGAGCAGAAGTATATTGCTTTTATGAATGTGTCTTGAAGCAATTTGCTCTTATTATGTCAGCATGAGTTACTGAAATTAACTGGAATGTCAAGAAACTTTAAAAATAGAGAAAATACAGTGAGCTCTTGTCGAAAGTTCTGTGGTGAATGCAGGGGCTTCTGGTCAGTCACTACTTTTTCCGCTTAGACTCGTACTAAGTACAGGCAAACACTGAGCTTTTCTCTGCTAGTTTAGGTCGGTAGTGACCTGCAATGCACTTTCCCTGACCAGAGTTTCTCCTGAGCAAAGCTTGCCAATCACACAAAATTACTTAGTGGTTTTGGGATCTGGACATATATATAGACAAGGGAATTAATGGAGACTACTACCAAGCTAATTTAATGTGTACCATAAATCAGAAGTGAAAGTTAGTCTCCTGAGGGGTGAAAAAGGACCTAGTGCATTAAAACACTTTGATACCTTTGATCTTCTTTGTTCATAAAATGAAGTATTTTCTAAACACATTTAAACTGAAACTGAAAGATACACCACTGAATTTAACCTCAGTCTTTCTAACCTTTCCTTCATAGTAAATGTGGAATTTCAACTCTGTCCTAGACACAGATGTGTGATTGTTTCACAGTGTTCAAAAATCCTTATCTGAAATCTGGTTTTATGCCTAATGAGTGCAGAATCGTTATTTTCTTTAAATAGTTCTCTACTTCTGTGTACAAGATGACTGTTGTATTCCCAGTTAGGCTGCTAATAGTTTCCAGTTTTCCTTCAATTGATACTATGGGAGATAAGACTGTATATACACCCTTGCCCTTGAGCAGACCGTGCACCCATGTAAGTGAGAGACCTGCTGAGGTTAATGGAATTGTCAATTTAATATTATCATTCCACGTTCTATGATTTCTGTTTGCAATTAACTACATGTGGCATTTATTATAAAATATCTAACTTATTAATAACAATTACATTTAATACAGCCATGCAATCACACATATACATACTTAACCTTCAAATTGCATTGCTACTTTATTTTAATTGACTCACTGTTACAGTTTTTTTTTTTTTTAATTAATGCCTGACTAGATTTCAAACAGCTCCCATGTTTGGCCTATCTAAATAGTCTTTGTTTCCATAGTGATTTACTTGAATTTGATTCTTTTTTTCCTGGTTATCCCAGTTTTGGAAATCTCGCTAAGTATTTCAGATGTCGATAGAAGTTTTTATTCTTTGTTGTACATGTGAATAATGGCCAAAAATTATGCTTTATGAAATGACAAAGTGAAGCCTACAATACTGAATATATATATATGAAAAAAAAAAATATCAACTCCCATTGAGCTTACAAAAGCATGAATGTCAATGCCTACACGGCCTGGCTGAGCACTCACAGTGAATCCATCCAGCTACTCATACCTACTTATGTGGATTGTACTGCAGCCCTGGCGTCACAGGTACCACTCAGGCTGAATCTTCCTCTCAGATGCCCTTTGTTTGGAAGGTGCAAATCTACTGGGGACTCAAATAAATGTGATGAAGCATCTAATTTCCTCTGCTCCCACTTCCTTGGCGATACCATCAAAGCCATGGCCTCTACAGGAAAGTGAATAAATGCCACCTACACAGGATTACTCAGATGTTGATATAGCTGTGATGACTTCAAGTATTTAAAAGCTGAACATTTAATTTTAAGGTTTTTTTGTCTATGTAGACTGTGATGTACAGGGTGATTCAGAGTATGACTCAGAATGCCTGAACCGAAGCAGTTAAGCACCTAATTTTAGGTACAATGCAGCTGGCCTCAGTCTAGGCTGGTTACACCCCTCCTTAAGATAAATGTTTCAGATGGTTTTAGATGCGTCACTTCAGAATTTCCTCCCCACCAGCTGATATAATGGCTGATTTATATCGATATCTTTTAAACTACTCTAGATGAAACAGACAAGCTGATGTCCTTAGACACCTAAGTTAGATGTCCAAAGTTAGGATATATGACTGTCAGTTTAGCTGTTTCCCTTTAGATATACAAAAAGGCCTTTCTGAGGATCACTCAGGAGAAAGAGGAGATTTTCTTTAGGAAAGCTCTGAAAAGGCCAAACTTCTGCCGAGGCAAAACACAACAGCAATAATCAGCCTCAATTACAATGAAGATACCAGGGATCACCAACAAGATGTCCTTCTACTTAATTCTCCCAAAATATCTAACATTTTAAAAGTGTTCAGAGATATGATTACGTAAACCGGGAATTGAGACTTTTTACAAGTGAAAATGACAGCATAAAAGGAAAAAAAATGTTACAAAAGGTGGATAGTACTCAAAATATAATAATATTGAAAAAGCCAGGGTTGTTCTTTTGAAGAAAATCATATTAAATTAACTGATAAGACAAGAGGCCACTAGTTTCTTATATGTGGAAAGAAAATAGGCATTAATATACCAAATGAACCCAGATCAGCAAATTTATTAAGTAATATATGAACAGAAAATACCCAGCATCTAAGTAATTCTTAATAATGGGATGGTTTACAAGGAGCTGGAAAAAAAATGAAGACAGATTAAAAGTTTTAGAAAATGCAACAAAAGTTTGTCAGTTTGTGCTGATTTTAAAGGCTAGTTTTCTGGAACAAATTTGTATTTAGCTTGAGTTCTTATGAAATGCAGATGTCATCACTTACTTAAACAAACTGTACATTTTGAACTACAATTGAAATCACTGCCCATAGAAAGTAGCTGAAGTTAAAAGGAAAAAAAAAAAAAAGGATGGCCATAATCAAGCACATAAAATGGAAATATATTTGATGCTTTAATTTTACTGGGGAAAACCAACATATAGTGTTATGTTCATTATTACATATATATATATATATTTTTACTCTGTTGTATCACTATGATCAGAAGAATGAATTCTGTAATTCTTTATGGAGCAGCAAATCACAGGAAAAATTGCTTCCTCTTGATAGGATATGAGAATCTAGTAAGCCTCTTTCAGAGGTGTATTTGTCCCATCTGTCTTTAGACACCTATAACACAGAAATCCACATATGAACTAACCACCTTAGGTACGTTTAACATTCCCCTGACCCACATTAGATGTCTACTTTAGGATGAGATGAAGTCTGAATATAAACCCAAAAGGGTATTTGAAGATGGAAGTAAAAGCACACACTGTGATTATAGAACTGTATGCCTGGGAGAGAGAAAATTTCCCCCTCTGCCTATAAAATTATTAAGTGTGGGAGATTAACATTCAATCCAGAATGCCAGCGTGAAAGTTTTTCAGATATGGTGGTGTCTAAAAATAGTTAATAATCAATCATTTCCCCTCATGTTCATATAAAGATTAAAGTTTGGCACAACAATTATTTCCTAGTTTTCAGTAGTTGAGATTCTGCAAAGCTTTCCATGAGGAGGTTTCACAGATGATTTAATAGCACCTTGAAAATATAATACACTACTTCATAATATAAAGGGTGCCATGAAATATTTAAATATCAATGGATTAAGATGGAAAATGCCTATCAACTTTACTTGTAGAATTGTATCTCAACTATTTTGGAGCCATTTTAAATCTTAAGGGATCCACCTAACACCATAATCACTGAAAAAATGATGCAATAGTTACATCCGTACCAAAATTGCTTTAACCACGTCTTGAATTAAAAACCACTTGTATTATTACTGCAGAATATGTATTCCAATACAGCTGTAATGGCAAACTCTCCTGTAAAGCTATTAACCAGCAGAATTGGCTGAGCAAACCAACCTACTAAGCAATTTTGTGAAAATTAAAATTCATTTCCTACACAGTATAGTAGCTGGTTCACTAAAGCCCCAGTAAATAGCTTTTTCTGTTGATGTTTCCCCTTTTTAAATTGGGAGAAGCAGTCATCCTATTTCTTTCAGTTCAAGAGCCTTAATACCAGATGAGGAAAAGTGCTGAGGATTTGTGAGAGACATTTAGGTTTTTATTTCATAAATGTCTACCTGGTAAAACCAATTCAAGCCAAAATAACAAAATTCACTTTTCATAGCCTTTCTTCACATTCCAGTGCAAAAAAAAAAAAAAAAAAAAAAAACTGATTTTTGCTTAGAGACCTCACAGATGGAAGAGTCAGTCATTATTTGAGTATTGTTATTCTGCTTAGGATCATAGTGCTGCTGTGGCTGTTTAGTCTGTCTTGAAGATTGCTTCAATAATTTATGAAAAGATTACCCTGCATAATACAAGTAACCAGCTTCTGCTAAACAGCTATGTATCACAAATTGACAGATTATCTCTGGCATTCAAAAAAAATCTTCTGGATCTCACAAACACAGAAATTTCCAGTCTACAAGAACTGGACATCAAAACAAGCATCAGCTGTTCAGTAGCTTCATATTTTTCTAATAAGTATGAAGTTAGTGTGGGTAGAAGGTGACGTGTATTGGTTAATCATTTCAGAAGTTTCCAAAGCACAGCTATATTTGTGATTAATGTGACAGGAAGGGACACAGCAGAATTGGGGGATGCTGCAAATCCTTTCAGTTTATAACTCTTTATTTTCATTATACTTTTCAAAATAGGCATAACACTAATGAAGTGAATGTTACTCCTTGCCAGCTGAAGTTACTCCTTACCAACTGAAGTGCTCACAGAGACTGACCTAAATGTCCAGAAGGTATCTCTGTGTCCCAATAAAGAGATTTTGGAAATACCAAAATGAAAAGGATTCAGACTGCCTTGAAAATGATGATGTGCGTTAATGATTCCAAAACATTACTCTGATTTTTTTCAATTATTTAAACCTCAGAGATGAATTCTCTCCATTGAAAATCAGCCCACAGTATTCCTGTCTTAAAGTTTGAAATTCCTTTGACTCCCAAGATAAATGGAAAATTCTTTACTTCTCATTGTACCCAAGAGATTTTATGAACTGTATTACAAAATGGCACAAGAAAAAAATGTTTAGAGAAAACATTAGGGAAATAAAAGTGTTTTTCGACTAAGATGTGTACAATTCAAACAATAGTACTGCATTTGGCAGATAATTAGTCAATGATGTCTTTTGAATTCTGAAAATAAATTTGGAAGGAGCAGATATGCTGTGCTCTAAAAAACGACAACTTTAACTGTTTGGTGGTTGCTTTTTTTGTTTCCTTTTTCAGCCTTTGCTTAAAGATTTTTTTTCAAAGGCAGTTTCCTAACCATGCACTCAAAATTATGTACACATGGATAGGCCTTGAGGAAACCACACAGGTCAGTTCACCTATACACTACAAGAATTTTTTTACTGATTCATATTATTTTACTTCCAATGAATGCTTTTATTTAAGGTTGACTAAAATTTTTACCTTTAAGACCCTGCTTTGAATTGCCTATAATTGCAGTATTTAAACTGTTCAGACTGATATGTCCCATGACAGATGTCTGCTCTAAGACGAATAATTTTGGAAAATTCCAGCAAAAATAGTTCACCAGTTCTGCAATTTTAAAGAAAGACATTTTTCTTTTTTTTTTTCTCCATTAATGTTTTATTTTGAAGCAGTTAACTTGAATATTCTTGGTATTTTTGAATAAAGCTCTTTACACTTCAATATGTTGTCTTTGTAGAAATCGGTCCAAATGAAGCTCCAGATAAAATCTTAGCAACAAAAAACTGTAGCAACAAAATAATCACAAACACACACACACACACACACACAAACACTCCCTTCCCATTGATTTTATTGAGGGTGAAATTATGCCGTTTGCATTTAACAATTTTATACTAACTACTATTATAAATTCAGTGCTGTTCAAATATTTTCTATTTGTCTCTGCTTTTCCTGTTTCTCCTCTTTTGTTGCCTTTCTCCAGGCCCTTGCACATGACGTTTATGGCAGCAGGTACAGGAATAGGTGAACCTACAGGATTAATTGTATAGATGTTTCAGTCAGCCTGGTGCCTCAGTATGCTGTCAGAAAGGGACACCACAGGATCACAGTGACAGGAAATCCTACCTGAGTGAGAAGCTCTTTTTCAGGTGAAAGAAACAGAGAAAGAAAGAGAGAAAAAGAGAAGGAGAGAAAGAAAGAAAGAAGGAAAGAAAGAAAGAAAGAAAGAAAGAAAAAAGGAAGAAACAAAATAATTAGCACATAATACTTGAACCGGTATTTTAACTCTGAAAATGAATTTTTTAAAGAAAAATTCATTTTCAAAAAATATTAATTGAATGAAATAGAGAAACATGATTAAGACCTATATGCAGATATGCCTTTTTTTTTTTTTGGGCAGCAACATCTTAAAAATGTAGCATGTTATCACAATAAGTCTACTGTCTAATTTCTTTAATTTTCTTCTTAATAAAGTACTTTTCCAAAGCCCTATTTCAACCCTCTAGGAAGATCTTTTTAGGAAAAGTAAAAGTGAACATTTTAATTAAATACTTTTTGGTATCCATTGTCGAAAGTTGTGCTATTATTCATTTACAGTAGCTCACAATATGTTAGGCTTTACCAATAGAAAGAAAATTGTGATCCCCATGAAAAATTTGCCTTATGGTAAAAATGGGAAAATATTTTAATGGCTCTACCGATTATGACAGCCTAGTGTTCACAAACTAAACCTCCAGTTTTGTTCCCACTGAAAATGTATGTGCTTACCTCTGGTCACACAAACAGTTGTAGGTCTACTCTCTGGTGCTGGGTGCACTCATATCCTCAGGACATGAGAAGAGTGCTCAGTGATTATGCAAACTTTCTTCCTGTGGTACCCACTCCACATGTATGTGTGCAAGTCTGTGCATGGAGAAGACAGTGCTTCGTTATGGAGCTTGAGCAGGGCTAAATTGTTCCCTTGCCCAGGGGAACTTGGGGATGTTTCTCAGTTTAGTAAAATAAACACAGCTTTAGAGCTTAGGAAGAGTCTCTAAGTTTTTAAGTATACATGTAAGTATTTCTAGGATCAAAAGACAGGTAGAATAGAGAAAATTAGTTGGAAAGAAAAAATAACTGTTTGCAAAGTTAGGCTGTATAATGTTCTAGTCATTCTGTCATGTTAGAGGTATATAATTTGTTTCCCTGTACCAACACTTCATTCAGCCATAGTCTTTCAGAAGGGTTCCCATTTACCGCTGATTTTAAATTGTAAAGAGACAAAAGACTTTCATTCTACACATTAAATCTTCTTGATAATTTTTTTTTTTAAGAGAACCAATCAGTGTGTTGAAATGAATGGAAATCTACTACATCTCATAATATTCAATCACCGTTTAGCAGATAAATAATGAAGATGAAAGTTTCTTCATTTTCACTATACATCACTCCTTGCTCAAGTTTGCCGCTTCAGCAGCTCGCTGAAAAAGATATCTTACAGCACGCCCTCAAGGGCATTCGTTTTGGACTATTTCAGATTAAAGAGACTTTCCTGAGAACACACTGCCAAGAATACTTCCTCTTTTACTTCTAGAAGGATCCAGCTTGAGTGACATCTGAGACACGTTGTGCTTGAAAAGGTCCTGTTAGACATATATGCCTGAGAAGACGGTAATGGTTTTACAGATCAGTTCAGAAAGGGCATGCACTTTTAGTCGTCATGGTCTCATCTGGATGCCCATCTGCTAAGACAAGCGATTAAAATAGTCTTTACTGCTCTTTGACTTTATGCCCAGATAAGGTGCATACCTCTTCAGTCTCTCCAAACATTTTCAATCACTCTGCTTCTGTTCTCCATTGAATCCTAGCCAATTCCCTTCCTCAGTAAAGACACTTGGCACCCATAGTAATTAAGAATAGTCTTATTGCCTTATTAAAAGGAAGTTTCAGCAGCATCCTTTGCAATTAAACAGTGCACCAGAAGGCACCATACCTAAAGGTCAAACACTAATTGCTGTTACAGGAGGAATTAACCTGATCAAACATAGATACCTAACCAATAGGTGTCTACAACAGAAGTAGTCTCCCACCAGAGAGAAGAAACAGACATTTTTAGGCTGTGGTTTATCTGACCTGTTTCAGTCAGCTATTTTAGTTGGTTAATCATGTCCTGAAGAACCTTTGATTCTTTCTATCGACACTTAAGAGAGACTTCAGTATGTAGCTCACATGAAGGCATCAGCCTGTCTAAAGGTAGGTGAGGCAAATCCTGTGCTGATGAATGTGTGGATCAGAGCAGGCTGTGAAGTCAGATGGAAGTTCTGTGTCTCTGTGTGTGATTGGACCGAATGCTTTCATCTAGAAGTGGTAGAAAGAAGTACCTTTCTAGCTTCCTAGAAACAACTGAGTTAGTGAGTACTTTGCCTTTGGAACTTGAAATTCACTTTTACAAAACATCCTGTTAAATTATGTGAACTTTAAATTAAATGAACATTCAACTTTAAATTACATGAACTGGGTTGGTGTTTCTACAGACACAGTAGCTCTAAAATATTCATGTATATTATCTTTTTAAAACTTCAGAGCTTCAGAGTTGCTTTATTAGTACTTTTACACAGAGGTCATCATCATTGTCAGAAAAGGAAAAACAAAAGTCAAAACATTCAAATTAGAATGTCTTAGAGCACTGAAACAAAATGAAAAAAAAAAACCAACTATGAATGCTTATCAACTTTTTCATTGTTTTAAGCACCCAAATTTGGAGATAGAGCCTGGTTTGCTTGTTGGTTTATGTTAGGACATTTCATTGGGATATTTGTGTGTCAGTTATAGGTATGCAGATCTTTGTTGTATGAAACAATCTTTCTGAAACTTAAACTTTGTGGGAAATGCCTTACCTTTAATCACAAAGTCTTCGGCAGAACTTCAAATCAGCAAATTCTGATTATGCATATATGTTAATTCTGCATGTATGGATAAACACAGAATGATTTACATGTGCAATTTCTGGTTTTTGGTATTTTAGAAAAATGGAACAATAACTCAAACTCCCATAAATGCCCGGAGTCAAGGAAAACATGAGAATTTCATAATTCCTTCTCACTTGTTGCCTTTGACCAGTAGAAGTTACAGTACTAAAATTAAATCTGTGGCTTCATTTTTTTTAATCTGTAGTGGATGCTGAAATTAATTTTAAGTCAGCTGTGAGTTACAGGAGAAACATAAAATTTTCCTTTGTCTCAGGAAGTGAGGTCCTGATAATTTTTCTGGCTCACTATATAAAGTTTGCATTTAAAAAATAAGTAAAAGCCTTAACATTATGACGTGAAGCACTTGATATTGTTAGCGACAATGTCTTTCACCCACAGTCATTTCCAGGAAAACAGTATCAGAAGAAGCAATCCTTACAGGTTTGTCTTTGTACATAATTAGATTTACTGTGAGAGTTTAAGTGGGCTTAAGCTGTCAGCATCCTTGAACACTGCAGCATAGGTAGACCAGGTTATACATCACCATGCAGCACCGCATATGTAGGTCTTACAAATCTGACTTGTGTGTCTACTTGCAGAGGAAGAGAGCTCAACAGTAATGGAGTTCTGTCTTGGAATGGTTTCCTAGAGACAGCTCAATAAAAGAATAGATCTAGTTTGTAGATATGTGATCTGGACACTTCTCCTGCAACATTATTGGAAGGCATCAGCATACTCTGTGTAAGTCACCATATGCCTTCTGTAAAATAGCAGGTCATGATGATGGGGTGATGTGGTCAGAACAGCATTTCTCTTTGTAAAATTAGGGTAAAATCTCCCCACACAAGCAGTAATTTTAAATTATTGCACTTAAAAGTATCTCCAAAATAAGTGAATGCAGAAATAAATTTTAATTTCCATCTTGCTTCAAGATGAGCATGATGGAATACCAGTTATAGTAGGATATATTTCTGAATATTATTTCCAAAGATCAAAAAGGGGGGGTTGTCCTTTGTACAGTGTTCAGTAAATGTGGAAAAGTATGTATCTTGTTATCAGCAGAAAACTGAGGGTTCTTTAATTCTATAGTAAAGAAACTACTTCAGACTGCTTATAGTTCTAATGGCTCTGTCTCTAATGACATGCTTTAAAGCTGTAGTTGATTGTATTGTAAGATCTCGAGTAATAGGGCAGCAGTTTTATTTTGGCTCATGGATCAGGATGAGAAAAATCAATTTTCTCTCAAGAAGACAGAACTTGCAGTGCAGAAGAAAAATCTCTGAATACATACATTAGGTTTGTGATGGCATAAAGTTAAGGAGGAATCAAAGCACAGGGACATGCATATTGTATGCCACACTAAATAGATGACACACCAGAAGGATTTTAGTTTCAGTGTCTGCTGAAGCTAACAAAGTAGAATAACAAAGACAATTGTACTTCAGTGTAATGGAGAACAGGGCCATATCTAACACCTCAATGAAAATGTAATAAAAAAAACCGCTTTAACTCAATAAAAAAATTCTTGCACAATAATGACATCTGCAAGTGATAATTTCCTTTGTGATTTAATTATTGTTAACTGTTGAGCAATTCATCCTGTTTGCATTTCAGCTTCTGGACTTTCCCCTGACTTGCATAATAGAGGGAATATTACTGGTACCACAGCAGGTGGCACTATTTCCTTCATATTCGTTCTGAATTTGTCTCTTCAGACACCGAACACACAAAATAATTGAAAGTATTGTATTTCATGAGATCTATGAAATTGTGTTCATTACAAGATCTGTTGGTTGAAGACCAGCTTGAGGGTCCCTGAGCGTTTTTATTGTTCCAGTACCTGCCCAGATACTGCTGAACTGGTGTACAGATGCATAGCTAAGTAATGTAAGACTGAGAGCAAGGACAGCTAGGAATTGGATTGTAGGTACAAATTGCCTCCTTTCTCTTTGTTTGAGAAAGTATCATGTCCTGGGGTTGCTACTTCTTGGAACAGAAGTGAGATAAGACAAATTAGAAAGTAGCTGAGGTCTTGCCTTGTTGGGAGATAAAAAAGTCACCTGTCTGGTGTCTTTGATGAAAGCAAGACTAGGAAGTATCTTAGAGGTGTCTTGCTAAAAAAAAAAAAGTCTTTTCACTGGGGGTTTAGAGAGTTGTCATCATAATTTTCTGTCTAAAGCTAGAGTTCATAGCAAAGCCAAATTTTTCCACAGTGCACCAGTCCTGGCTTTACTTTACATCTTCCATTTGGATGAAAAACTCTTTAGGCCAGAAATTCTTCTGCTGCATGTTTAAAAAGAGTAATGCCTAACTATCCTAAACCCTAAAATACTGAAGCCTTGATGCTAAAATGCACAGTATGGAGTTTGCTGTGTGATTGATACAAACTTTGTACCTTGTAATGGCAAATTCAGCCCACCCTAGGGGTTAGGAATAATTCGTACCATACCATGACAAGATAAGCAGGACTTATGGTAAGTAGGATAAATGTCTTTTCAGGACTAGAAGCTTCTCTTCTGTTTGATATGTGCAAGTGTTTTGTTAATGAATCACCTGAAAACTTGATTGAACTTTTCTCTTTTTTTGTCCTAAAGCTGTGTCGATGACCATAGGAGATTAAATGTGTGGTGGTTATCCAGGAAGAGACTGCTACACAAGGGTGAGGCATCTGGTACCATTAGGAGAAATTGCATTTGCAGAATCTAATTATTTCATTTAACAGCTTCCCATTTTGTATTTTCCATACTTATCTTTATTGAAAATGAGTAGTATAGAACGGATTATATCAAATTATTGAAATTAAGTATGTCAAAATTTAAGATTATTTATGTGCAGAATCAAGTAGCCTATTAAACAACTAGGCTAAGTTTTGTCTGAGGTTTTACCTTTCCTGCCAAGGTCTTCTGCTTTCCCTGTGCCTTCTACACGAATTAATTTAGTTGTATTTTCTTCCTCCAACTTGATAAATATGTTACTCTAGAAAAGAGAGAGAAAATTAATTAAATTGACAGTTATGAGCCCATTCTAAGGTAATTGTGTTGAGTTGTTATTAAGTGAGGTGAGGCCTTGAGCTAGTATACTCAGGAGTTCTTTTTGTGTAGACGTTTTTTCGGTTGTCAAAATGAAATTGGTGATTTTGTTTGCTTTGAAGAAGAAAAATTTTTTATAATGTCTATTGTATCACAGGTTTCTACTGTCTGTCAAAATCTGTGCTCTGGCACAAATATTTTGCAGTGTATAAAGCCAATCTGAAAGCATCTAAAAAGTAATGTTGGAAACATTCTGCTGCTAATCAACAGGCTGACTTTGCAAGCACCCATTGAATTAATTTTCTCAAGAATACATTCGAACTGAAAGTTGTTTGTTATGGAGACTTGAGCTGAATTTTGTCTATGGGTCTAGTTGCATGCAGGGTTGTCAATCTTACTAAAAAGAAAAAAAATTAAAATCAGAGGAATTCAGCTTCTGTGCATGAACACATAGCTACCACAACATAGAATAAAATAAAAATAATTTAATTTGGCCAAATGTTGTACAAATGATGTTTTGTGTTCCTTGAGTTATGCAATGATTAAGAGTTACTAACTCTCATGAACATAAAAGCTTGTATATCAGTGCACACTTGGCTCCCAAAATCCATGTCAGTCAGCTTTAGCAGCCATGAGGATGAGAATTTGGGGACTTGCCCTCTGGGCAAGGGGCTGAGGTAGCACCAGTGCTTGCTTCAATGTGGTTCGCTACACCTCGATGACTGAAGTGGATTGACTCTTTTGCCTGTCCTTTAAGTGGGAATTAAACATGTGGCCTCAGTTTAGAAACGTGCTTAATTCACAAAATGTCATATTGGGTTCTTCCCATGTCACAGTGGGTACGGCAGTTGTGCCAGATGACACGGACTTATCGTCAGCTGCTCCTTCAGGCAGCTGGAGCTAACAGAGCACAGTGATAAGGGTCAAAATCTGCTCAGAAGTTCTTTTATTTTGCTTGTCACACTTCTGTACTCCCTAGGGCTGGGCTAACAAAAATGATAATGACTCAGTGACAGAGAGATTAGGGCTGTTAAACGAGGCAGGGTGCATCACCTCCAATGATTTATAGCAATGTCTTCAGTCCAAAATGGAGTACTTTAGCTGAGCTGTTTTGGACAGGTGAGAACGAAAACCTCCCAATTAAATACACTGAGCAGTGCACTGCTGAACAGCGGAGACTTCCACTCCTTTCTTTAGCATTCCCTTTATGGTTTTTAAAATGGCGCCTTTGCCTAGATCTCTTTGTCCTGCATAATCAGTGGAGGGGGCTGGATGGCCCTGAACTGTGATTTATGTCAACTTTCGACTTACCTCCTTCCACTGATGACAGGGGGAGTTGGATGACTTAATTAGACTGGACATCTAAACTGCAGTTGGCAAAGTTAGTAGAGATGGTGCTCTCTCTAAATGACAGCAATCTGGAGAAAATATCAATTTTATCGTAAAAGTAGATGGGATAATTCAATATTTCTGAATTGATCTTCCTAAGGTTAAAAATGACAGGAATGAAAAAGTGGCAGAGGCTCCTAAAAATATGAAGAATACTGCACTGTGATATGTAGAATTTTAAAGAGAATTGGCCAAGAAAATAACTAAAATGTGGAATGAAATTAATCAAGTCATATGCAATCCTGCAGGAGAAAAAACTTAAAATGAAATTATATTAGAAGAGATAAAATGTTTGTGCATTTTATGTGGATGATTGTATTTAAAAAAATAGCAGAGGCTGTAATGAGCAGTAATTTCAATCAGAGCTTCAAAAGCAGTACTTGAGTTGCTGAATAGCAGTTCTAAATATGGTAAACAGCAAAAGAGCTATCTCCTCTACTGTAAAATTAAAAAGGTTCATTGAAGCTAAAGATGCTATGATGACTTGCATCAGCTGAAGAGCTGCCCCATGAAGTTTATCAGTTCCATATTGAAATATAAATTGGAAGGCATGTATAATAATTACTTCAGCTGCTTCCTGACAGACAGTGTTTAAACCTGCATGCTGTATCTAAGGGCTGCCTCATCTGAGAGGGTCCAAGAAGGAAACCAGGAAGCCAGGGTGTGGAGGCACATCAGAAAAAAAAAAAAGAATTTGTCTGTTTTACAAGTGGAAAGACAAACTACTGCCTATTTTTCACACCACATTTTTAACAGAGTGCTTCAGCATGGTCTTTGATTATACACCAACACATCTAGGCTAATCTTCAAACAAACAGTAGTAAAAGCAAAGGATGCAGGCATCTGATGCTTAGCATCAGATTTGCCTAAACAATTTAATAATAATGTTGCAGCACTCTGAACAAGCTGCAGGCTTGAGAGTAGGGAGTGACAATAATCAGGCATCATTGTCATAGAGGCAGATGCCAGTCTGGAAAGTTACCACAGAATGAATCAGACTAAGCCATTGCAGCTTGGCCAGTAGAAAAGGATATTGGAGGACATATTGGTGGTTTTTGGTTACAGCAAATGACAAAATTAGTTACTTTTTCCATTACTTCATGACAATTCTCTTCCCTCAGGGAAAAAGGATTTTGTTCATGAATACCTATTCCCTTATAATGAAGAGACATTGACTTTTACTTCCTTAGTTCTTGATATACACATCTCATCTTTCTGTCTTCAGTCCTGCCCTTTACACACACAGTTTGTCGCTTTATATATGTATACATATATATAAATATATATATACACATATATGGATATAAGATATATATATATATATATACNGGCAAATAAAAACCCCACCACTACAATGAAAAGAACACTTGTTCAGATCCTATACCAATTAAAAAAGAACAGAAAGCTTTTAAAAATTACTTCAGGTAGAGACTTAACCAAAGTACATAAGGGATTTCTTCTTTTATATTGTTAAGATGCCTTTACATCTATTTTTTTTAAATCAGCCTGTGTTTTCAGAGTATGAGAAGACACTTGATAATATGAACAGATTTCTTTGGAACATTCCTAGGAGCATTCACTGGTGAGAATCAAGAAGATACAATGTTGTGAATCTCTGGCACCATGGGTACGGAGTCATCTCTGTACAGTGGAAATAGATCCATCCAATTCTGATTGCAAGATCTGGAATGGGACTGGTGTCTTCTCTGAATGATATAATCTTAATGCTGTCATCTTGCGAAAAACATGGAAGGGAGGAGAAATATCAACTCCTGCCTATTCAAATTTTAAAAAGGCTTTTAGGAGCTGGAAGAAAATGCTGGAAGTGAGCAGTTGAGAGAAATGTGGGAAATGTGGTCGTGCCATTCAGAATTTCCTTTTTGTTCGTTCATTTTTTTTCTCCACCAAGTATTGCATATCTCAGTTAAAGATGCTGCTCTCTCCCCTACCAGCATGCTCACACATACAAAAATATTTGCACCAGTTTAGAACAGAAGTGCTTACAGCGCAGTATTATATGGATATGTTGCATAATGCAGGTGTTCCAGAACATGGAATATGCCACGTAAATGGCATCTGTGGCTCTGAGTTTTTAGAGGTGAACTAACTAAGCAATTCTAGGTATGGTAAAGGATGTTCCTGTTAACAAATACAGGAGTCTGGCTGTATTTCAGTTCATCTTGATATTGATCTAATGGAAAACAGATGGCCTATTTATGGAAGCTAAGTATTAAAGGACATTTTCACCCTTATGATGTTCTCACTAATGGGTAAAATGAACCACTTGTATTATCTTAGAGAGCTGCCAGCTGCATTAGATACTAGGTATGCTTTATTAACTCTCACTATATTTGCACCTTATAATGTAATATGGCTTCAAATGAAACACAATAAGATGGTGTTTTAAATTTGAGTGCTCCTGCTGGAAGTAACATTATCTTTTTTGCTCTTTTGCTGTAGAGTAAATCTGAATAGACTAATTCATTTTTAAAATCTTTAAAATCATTATTTTTTTTAGTTGTATCAGTTGCATTTAAACACATATTTTTAAGGCAACGTACCTGACACCATTATTTGTACAGATAATACTACTGATGAAACAGGAGTTCGAGTGTAGTAAGTGCTCTATTGCCCATAAAGCAGTGCAAAACGCTCTGTGAAAGAACTAAGATCTCATTTCCAAGTTAAGATATTCTGAACAAACTGGACCCTTGCTTTAAAAAAAAAAAAAAGCATGAGTGCATTTTAAATTTATTTCTTTTGCATTGTGCAAAATATAGGAGGTGTATTGTAGAATTTTTATAGTGACTATAATTATCTAGAATTTTTTTTTCCCTTTATTAAATAATTGCTTAAGCAAAATTAAAAATAAAAATGTTTTGCTGCATTTCAAAAGCAGTGGTCTCGACTGGTCTTTTAGAAAACAAAACTATTGAGCTTTTTTGTGTCTCTTCCTTCTCCTACCTCTTTCATTTGTAGTCTTAAAATCTTAACTTTGCACAGTGTAAATATTTCCACTAGTCAACTCAACTAATAATAGTTATAAAGGTAAACATAGTTTAAAACTAAACATAGTTTTAAACTAGTTATAAAGAGTACAGTAGACTTCCAGAGAAAAATGAAATAAACCCCTGTCATTCAGAGCCACGTGTCTTTAAATGTTTTTAATCTGTAATCTTTTCTAATTTAATTTCTGTCAAATATATTCTGTTTTATTTATATGGTTAACACTTTTATGGACTACATCTGTACAGCTTTCTATGCATTTTTCACAAATTTTGATTTTAGCTAGGATATTTTCCTGCCCTCCCACCTTTTTTTTTTTTCTGTATTGCAGTCTATCTAGATAATGAATTGGTTTTGAATCATAAAGAAGAATGGAAGCTTAACTGAGGCTGATATTCAAAGGATGAAAATATTCTTCTATAGCAGGGCTGGACATTCATTTCCTTGATTATACATTCTTGTATTCTCTGTAAATTTTACTATGTTATCTTCTATGTGATAGAGGGTGGATAAAAATGCTTAGGAATTTAATCTACAATTGTACTTGAAGTCCTTTGATTGTCTTAAAAGCTCTTGGTGACCTCTTGCACTTAGTGCATCTACCCAATTTTAGTTCTCTGGTTTCCATGGCTTCCAAACGTTATTCATTTTGTTTAATAAATATCATTACTGACACTCATCTTTCCAGCAGCTAGAGCAATTTTATCCAAGTGAATACCACAATAGTTCTGCAATCTGACTTAATGTGATCCTGAAAATTAATTTCCCATGCAACTTCTGCCATTAAGAGTGAAGTGGTTACATGCTGAACTGATTTTCCTCTGAGTTCTGAACCCCAGAGCTGGCCTCACTTCTGGTCGACATAATTGTAGCCAGGCAGCAATAAAATATGCTTGAAGTGAAGAGCCTTTAAATGTTACAAGATCAATTATATTGGTTGGTCTTTTCTAGGAGCCAGTACTGACATAATCAGACTTGTGAGCTACCATTATTAGCTGCTGAGAAATGCTTCCTTCTCTGTTCAAAATGAATGCCCCGTCTCACAAACTGCAGAACTTTAATGAAAACAAATCTTATTGCTGCCTTTTACCTCTTCTGTATTGCAGCTGCAGAAATAGCTACTGAAATGTATCTCAAGGTGAAGACAAAAAGACAGTGTCAGGTGGGAAATATATGTCTATGGGATAGAATTCAAATTCTGCTTGATAAATTTGTGTCTTTATTGAAGACTTCTTTTTTTCCCAGATAGAGAAAACCCACAAATTGATTAAAAAACCCCAAACTGACTGATAAGTAGGGAAGAACAAGTAGAAGATGCAATCCATCCATAGAATGAAAACCAAGTTACATAAATAAGGACAACTCAATGTAGGTAAATTGCCATAGTCATGTGACCAGGCAATGTTTGAATTACAGGAACGCAGAGTATCAGTCTCCTATTTGCCAAGTCTAGGGATTTCTGTACTTCCAAAGACAAATAGTGATGATAAAGGGAGTATTTATGTAACTTATGTGTTTGTGTTTAGTAGAATGTTTCTGTTTTGATACATAAAAAGCATTGTAAGGATACTGAAACTTAGGTTCAGTTGGTCTCTTGCATGCTACAAGTGGAAAAAATCAGAGAATTCCTCACTTTTAACTTTGTTGGTTCAAGTTGTTTTTATTTTTCAAAAGGATAGTTCTTTGCAAGACTGATATTTCCGAAGAAAATAGGGTGGTTTGATTTGACTGCCTGGTGGCACATTTCAGGGCAAAAAGCCTAATGAAATGTTGTTTCAAGAAAATTAAAAAGAGAGAGACAAATGAACCATGTACAGTAAATAATTGTTCTAGGAAAGTCAAGGAGGTCTCTAATAACTCAATTTTACTAACTAAACTAAATATTGGCAGTTTGCTTTGTAAAAGACCAAGTATCTAAAATTAAGAGCTTTACAGGACTACTCTGATTTTAGGTATCCATGGCAATGAGCACCAATATGCATGTGTATAAAATAGTAAATGGTTTGCTCTAAGTAGTCTTTTAAATTAGTGCTTCAGAATTCCTACAGTTATTGTAAAATATTGACTTTCTCATAGCAATAAATTCACTTTTGGGGTTGCTTGCCACTGTCTGAATACTAATGCAATGTAAATGAAGAACTGACACTCGGTGACTGGCAACCTTATGGCTGCCAGCCTTTCAGTTGGTACCAGCACACAGAACCCCAGTGATTTGTATGCAGTGCTAAATCACTCCATCTACTGCCTAGCTGTGCAGCAGATGTATTTGACCATAACGTCTGATAGCATTTAGTAAGCAATTTCACGTTGAACTGTTTGCCCAAATGCTTGACTTCTTGGCTCTGCTCACTAACAAATTCCATAGAAATGAACCATGGGGCTGCCCTGGACTCTCTTGTCTCTTTGTTTCTAGTTTTAATCTCCTTCACACTAGCAGTGGACCATTAATACTGAAAGAAAATTTATTTGGTGTCTTAAGAGACATTGGTTTAGTGCTCTCTACCATTACTTCAGCTATGGACAGTCAAACAAAGACGGGTTCTGTGCTTTTCAAGTCTGCTGTCATTCACCCTGATAAAAGACTCTGCAGCTTACAAAAGAATATCTTTGTTTTATATAAGTTCTGGAAATAAATAATGGTTTATAAATTAAGATTTCTTTTATAAATTAAGATTTCTGTTTACACATTGTCAGGAGGTTTTTTAAGACATGCATGAAAGGGAGTACAGTAAAGAGATATTAATGAAACTGTATTAATTTAAAAGTAGAGACTGAGATGCTGCACTGAATGGATAATAAAAACTTTGCATAACCTGAAGAATAATTCACCTGATTGCTTTTCAGTTGTTCATGTTAATTTAATATTATATTCCAGGACTTGAACATACACAGTAGAGGTCATTACATAACTTTTTACAAATGAAAACAATTCACAACTTCTTACTCTGTTAGCATATTGGAGAATGAAGACTATAAGTCTGAACAAAAGTATGAATTTAATGTTCAAAAGATTGGACAAAATGGAACGAGCTGGAAAAAATGCAGGTCTAAAAGCTTCAGTGGCAGTTTTACCACTACAGAAGAGGCTCTGCTATTAATAATTTAATTATATTTTTGCACAGTCTTATCTTTCACCTCTTTTTTTCTGCTTCAGCATCTTGGCTCTACCATATAGCTGTCAGGTCTTGTATGTTGTCTTGGGGAAATATACTGGGAGTTTCTGCAAAGGAGACAAATATGGAGAGCAAAGCCATCACGACTACCTGGGTACAGAGAACAATGAAAACAGGCATCACTGTTAGAATTTTGCAGCATATCTCACTCCTCTTCTTAGCATGACTCTAGGCAGAAAGATCATACTGCAAACATAAAATGGCCTTTTTAAGCACAGACACTGGCCTCTGAAGTGCTTACAAAAGGGCTATATGCCAGGAAACTGGAATGGAACAAATACTACAATAATGCTGAGCAGTTTTCCTTGTAACAACAAAGACAATGTTAGATTCCAAATAAAAGGCTTTAACAGCCTGCCAAAGTAATAACTATGCTTTCTATCTTGTGCCTTTGGCCACGCTCATCTCTGAGGATTAATCCTGTGTGAGATATAAAGGACAGCTAAAGCTAAAAAACCCCTTTTTCTGTTTCAAGAGGGTGTTAGCGGTCTTGCCAGAATAGGGAAAAATATACAGCCTTTTCATCTAGGATAACTAAGAAGATGTAGGCAATGGATTTCAAGTTCTGAAGAGGGACTCTTCTAGACCATGGTAGCAAAATTTTAAAATGATTCATTCATAAATGTCATTCCCTCCTTAGCTCTGTTAATCAATTAACAATAGACTTGCACATTTGTTTGAAAATTTAATTATTTGTAAACAGTGCAACAGTTCTCTGCTTTAGTTCCTTTAACAGTGTTGAAAATAGTTGAGATTACTCATTTTAACTTTCTAGGCATTCAGAGAATATATTTTGACAGAAACAGCTTGTATGCTGCTTCGCTGCTCATGGATAAAAGTTAGGAGGAACAGCGGGCTAAGGTTCTACACTTCAGTTTCACCTCCGCAGCTCAGCCACCTACAATAAAAAGAAAGGTGCTGAGAAGATGAGTGCAGTGTGCTTAGGATGCCATCTAAACACTAAGATGCTGATTACTTGTGATTAACCAAAATGGAAACTACACTAGTTTTTTCACTGTAGGTTTAGCTTCAATCCTGCATATCTTTAAGGTTTTATTTGAGTAATTGGAGCATAAATTTGGGGAATTTTTAGTTTAAATAATTCTGTATTTGCAATTCTTTTTATTTCGAAATCTGATGTTGAGGTCATGATGTCTTGGAGGACCTCTTTTCCACATTTACAGACCATTAGCTGTGAAATGTGCATCATGTGAGTGAGTCTTGGAGCAGCAAAAGCCTCCGGATGAATTTTGTTTTTGTGTAAGTGTCTGTCTCAATATATTTTAATGTGAATACCTGAATATGCAAACAATTGTATTTAAGTAAGCGACCAACTTTAATTCTGTAAAGGAAAAAGGAAAAAGGAAAAAGGAAAAAGGAAATCAGGCAAACCACCCACCCCACTAATAAATACAAATAAGTTGATCAAAACTTTTTCTGCATATTGATTTTTTGGAAAAGCACTATCTTCCTGGCTTTTGGAAAAACATTAGTAAAGAAGAGAATACCATTCATAAACACTGGGTTGAGATTAGTGTTGTGAGGTTGTTCTGATTGAGAACAGGCGTCTTTCCGTTCCATAAAAATAGCCATTATTACTGATTTTTTAAAATGACAGATAACTTTGTTAGTCTCGTATAATAGAATGCCAGTTCAATTGTGAAGTTTTGTGATATGAAGCAGCATGTTTAGGAGAATATTTCACTCTTGACAGTAATAATCCTAAATTAATACATCTCAGCAAGTTTCAGAAAATGTGGTTCAAATTTAGTGCTACTTATACTAGTTTTGTAGAAGAGTAAGAATTAGAAAATCATGTCATGATTTCAAATGAGTAAAGCATATGTTTAGGATCTGTTAAAATAATGAGTTAAAATGTGAAAATGCTATGAAAAGATTACTTTTTGTGTTCAAGGGCACTCGATATTTATTTTACAGAGGTTGAAGACTGGGTGCACGTTTGTTATTTTTTTCCTGAAATACATTCTAACTTATTCTGTATTACAATATCAATGTTACATGATTTTTTGACAGACATAGAAGAACAGTTTCCCTAGGCTCAAGTTCCATTTCCTGCTGTCCCACCGCTGACCCTATGATTCTCACTGAAACATGCTGAAGGAAAGCTCTCCACATGTGTGAAAGCGGGAGATGACCATGGGGTTCGTCAGTATATAGTTTTTCTCTCCTCTTTGCTATTTACAGCTTCCTTTCTCAGCTGACAGAAGGTGAAAAACACCTGTCTTTGTAAGCTGGAAAAGGGTATGCTGCAGATTGACACAACTCCAGACAGATGCAGAGGGATGTGAGAGAAAATCAGCTTCTTTAGGTTAGCTGGGCAATCTTACTACAGATTTTAAGAACTGAAAATACAAAGTATTAAATTTGATACAAAAAAAATCAGCTACTTTACCCATCTACTGGGGAGATCTGATAAGTATGTTTTGTGTGGGTTCTCATCTAGGCTTCCTTTTAAGTGATAACTGTTCTTCCATATAAATGTAAGGTTAGTATAATGTTCCTCTAATTAGGTTATGCATGAATGTTTTTTCTTTGGAGAGACTCATGATAGGTAGTGAGATCCATCTGCAACTAAGTTTGCCCTTATTAGCTTTTTCTTGAGAGGTTTTATCACTAGTTTTTGACCATTCCTTCCCGTTGCAAAGAGAAATTTCCTTTCCCGTCTCAACAGCAGTTAGGAAAGATTAGCTATCTGTCTGTGAATGTACTCATGGAACAGACATGGTACAAGGGTGTTAGCGTGCACATGTGTGTGGAGGAATCCAGCACCAACCAACCTGATTTTCAGTTCTGTGGGCAGTGTTTATTGCCATGAATGCCACCTCTCAGAGACATGAGGCTGCTATAAGATTGCTTGAGCTCTTTTCTTGTAAAAGCATCTTCTTTTCAAAGACTTGTAAAGACTTTTCAAAAAGTTGCGTAGAAAGTGGTTTCCATTTCATGATTTCAGCTTCCTTAGTAAAATATGATTGCTTTTGACTATAATATTAAAGTTCTCTCTCTGTGGAAGTATCAAGATGCACAATGATTAAACACATCCAAAATGGAGAAAATGAATGACCTGTACATTTATATGAAATATGTATTAGGTTTCCCTTTAAATGGGGGTAATTTTTGAGATATGCTGCATTGACTTTCTTGTATATCACATTACATTGTATTGTATGTCTCATTACACTGTGTTATCACTTCATGGTATTGTAGTTTGTATGGTGACAGGGAGAGTGTAATGTAATGTGATGATGTACTGTAGCTGTGAAATACTATTAAATTATGACACTCTAGGGATTCAGTAAAATACACCATTTCACTAATCTCAGTTTCAGAATCTGTAGGAGAGTGCTGAGGGAAATACTTGCCTTGAAAGGATTTTCTGAGTTTACTTACCTCATTTGTGACCCATATGGCTTATTACTGAAATTGCCATTTCCATAGGATTCTGCCATTGGAGTTGATACCTAGAATTTCCTTGTCTACTGGAGTAATGCTCCAGTAATCCCTTAACTGCATGGTGCTAAAGTAGTGGGATCTCTCGCTGAGACGGTCATTTAATTTAGAAGATTACGAATACCTCCACTTGGTGCTTGACCTCATCTATGGCACAAGCTGAGAATTTAAGAGACAGATTCACTCGGGAAGGCTGTGAACACTGGCAATTTAAAAGCAACAACAAAAAAACCCCCAGACTTCATGAACGTTCCTATGTCTCTGTTTTATCAAAAACTGTCAAAGCAAGTCTGTGTTCAATTTTTCCTTTATTAAGACCACGAGAGCAGTACTCTACCGACCTGAAAGTTAAGTGATCTATTGTCTTGTATTACAAAGCATATTTCACCTTGAGTTAAAGTGACTCAAAGAATTTTTAATCTGATTGTAGAAGAAATAGTTGCCTTTAATCTTCATTTACTAGAACAAATGTATTTCAGTGCTCAGGTAGGTTCTTAAGATGTTGTGTATCTATGACAGGTACACAGCTTAGCCAATGGCGCATGACTAACAAAATTATTAATTTTAAATGGTATGACATTGATTCTCAAATTGGTTGTCATCAGTATTACACAAAGTAGATGTACGCCTTCAGGAGCATTCTTTGTGAGGAGTATTTCACTTATTTTTGCTATTTTCCTGTCATAGGACAGAATAGTTGTAGAGGTACTGGAATGGAGGTCTTGGGGTTAATATTTTTTTTTCTTTCATGTAAAAATAGGCAGCCAAATGTAGTCTCTATGTATATTTCCTTTGTTTACATAGAAAGAACATCTTAAAGCATTTTTGAGAATCTTAAGATCTCTATCGCATCTGATATTTGTTATCTGCAGTGCTGTTGTCCAAGTGCTGTGGGAAACGATTAACAATTATACTTTTCCCCTCTTCTCTTCCAAGAGCCAGTTTTCTGTAAAGTAGATGTTTTCTGCCTTGTTGGAATGACTCTCCAGTACCTTGAACAGACTTGAGTAATCAGAATGCTCCTACTGATGTGTCTCAAATATCATGAATTCCTGGCTTTTCCAAAAGTTATCACACTATTTCAGGAGAGTCACACAGGGATATGCCCCAATGTAGTGTGGTCAGGGGTGGCAAGGTGTGTGGAAAAACATGGGCAGGAATGGTTTTCTGATTGGATAGTGTGGAATATGAGTATGACTTAAATGGTATGGCGTAAAGGGTGGAGATTGTGCTGGTTTTGTCTGGGGTAGTTATTTTTCTTCGTAATAGCTAGTACGAGGCTGCGTTTTGGGTTCATGGGAGAAACAGTGTTGCTGACACAAGGAAGTTTTAGCTGTTGCTGAGCAGCACTCATACAGAGCCAAGGCCTTCTCTGCCTCTCACCCCACCAGGGAGCAGGCTGGGGGTGTGCAAGGAGTTGGGAGGGGACACAGCTGGGACAGCTGATCCCAACTGACCGAAGAGATGTCCCACACTGTATGATGTTTCAGCAACAAAAGCTGGACTAAATAGAAAGAAGA